>QCXZ01000053.1:8228569-8249877 GCA_025024175.1 Rhyzopertha dominica | reverse complement strand
TTCTTAGCATAATTTATAGATATCCGACAAGAAGAGGAGGAAGAAAGCGAAAAAAACATTAACTGTTGAAGTAGCATTTGAAGAGGGTGGTGCGAGAGTGTGTGTAAAATTTATTAATTTGACGCTTAAAGTACTTTACAAGTGATAATTGGGGTGGCAATAAATGTTTACAAAACAAACGACCATCTGGCCTGGCTCAGACAAGCAACGGTACAGGACCGTATTGAGTTTCTTTTGCTATAATACCCGGTAAATGTAATGTAATTCATATTAAAAATTGTCATTTTTTTATCTATTTCAACGGAAAATTTTAACTTTGCATGCACCACAGGCTTACAAAACTTATTCGGGTCGAAGGCCCATCTCGTGCCTTTGGTACATAAACAACTATTTTATTTAACAACTTCAAAATTTTCAGAAAATAAATTACTTACATAACGTTTAAGTCCTTTGACGATTGCATTAGTGGAATTCTTGGAATTAGGATTACCTTTTACCTAAGATTTCTACTTAGAACAATTCAAATGCGCTTATAATGAGATAATGGAGATTTATTTTGATAAACGATGCATTCTACACTTTAGTTTATCAAGTCGCGAGTGATGCAAAGAACGTGCAAATGTGGAGACCGTGGTCGTTATAAAGAGGGGCAAACGGGAAATAGGAGAAAAATGTGGACCTGGCAGAAAATGAAAGTAAAGCAAGTAAAGAACACTCAACAAAGACAAGTTTTAATGAAATCGTCAAGATTAGCGAAATTGAGAATGAACTATTTGAGGGAAATAAAAAAGTTTGAAAGGCGAATGGTAGATTTTCTATCTAGACGAAACGTGGTTTAAATTCGTATGATACAGTAAAGTGATGAAGAATTTTTATGATGACTGCGGCCATAATTTGTTTATAATATTTATTTAGAGCAAATCTACTGCTGTTTACCCAAGGCAGTTTTAGTCGTAAATATAGAATAGTGCTTTATTGATTTAATTAAAATTTTTACACGATGCCATTTTTATTTTCATAATTACTTTAAAATACGGCCGCTGGAAAACCTCAATGGCGCGTGCTATGTAAGGACGTGCTGCAATTTATGGTTTGCTATTCCAAACGATATGATTAGGTTTGTGATGCTGTAAACAACCTAAAAAGTTAAATACTATATTGAGATATAAAATTCTTTCCAAAATAGACAAACTATATTATGCAAAATATGACTCTAAAATGGCGATTTAGTAGAGAAAAAAAAGGTATCAGAACAATTTTTGTCTGACCTATTTTTTTATTAAACACCAATAAACGATGCCTTTGACCTTCAATATTTTTTTAGCGGACGCTGGATTGGCGGGGATTTTTGACCCCTTTGTTTTTAATAGTGTACTTCAGACCCTGTATCGATTTTCAGCTCTATACGAATTACGGTAAAGTAAAATGTCTCTTTCGACTGGACTAAGCAAGACGAGAAAATTCAATAAAACAACTAACTACGCAACCTCGTGGGTGTGTATGACGTTTAAGGGCCGTTGTTCTGCGCCCGATTTAACCACCCCCGACGGCCGCGTGGCGGCGCGGACGTCAGGCGCCTCTTATTGATTTGTAATTAAATGCGTGCAACAACCGCACCAGAAGGAAGTTATCGATTAAAAAAACACCCCCGGGTTAAAATCTCCCAAGCGTTCGTCGTCCCACCAAGGAGAGGCTTTTTACCGATTCTCCTTTGAGTCAAGTTGAAATCAGAGCGGACGAATTATATTACTGAAAATGAAAGTTATTATGAAGGATTTTACTTGCAAAGAAGATAAGTATTATGAAAGTGGTACGTAACCACCAAGAGAATAAACTATTAAGCAATTTTAGCATTAGCGATGTAATGTTGATTAAAATAAAGAACTCTCCAGAATCCAAGCTAGAAGGGAGCAGGAAGGGATAAGATCAAAAACAAAAAAAATGAGTTTAGCCAACAGATATTATCTAAGTAGGTCTTTTCCAACAGTATGTGTAAAACACACAAAAACTGTATACGCAAGATCGATTCTATATGAATTACAAAAAGTAGTACAAAGTAAACATGAAAGTTTCCACAACTAGTGATAAAGGGCTTATATAAAATAATGCCCATTATGAACCAGAGGTCGAATTGCTATATCTCTTAAAAAAATTACACCAATAGTAAGAATTTAGATGGCAATGCCTTCTGTCAGCATTACACTGGCATGATGATAAAGCCACCTAGCTGCCTTAACTGCACTGATGAGCTATAATGATAGCAAAATAAATCTTTCTGCAGTTGGTTGCGGTGCAGACAGCACAGCATAGACATGCGTTTTAATGTATGTCGGTTCTTGCCCGCTTGCAAGAAGTGCCGTGGGGGCCTGCTGTCAAATTGAAGTATGCAGGTGCATGCCAATTTGTCAGGCTACAGGTCACTTCCTTTAGGAAGTAGTACCCGTTAAGGTAGCTAGGTGTCTTTGCCATCATGTCAGTGTAATGCTGACAGATGGCATTGCCATCTAAATTCTTGCTTGCATCAGACCATTGCTTTGGTATATAGGCAAAATCATTCTATGCCGAGCTGTCTGCACTAGACCTAAACTGCACTGATGAGCTATAATGATAGCGAAATAGATCTATCTGCAGTTGGTTGCGGTGCAGACAGCACAGCATAGACATGCATTTTAAGATACCAATAGTTTTCTAATTTCTAATTAAGTAAATGCACAATTTAGCTGAACTAGAAACTTCGTAACCCAACTCTGTTGGAAACTATCGTTCACGAAATCTCGCCACTGTTTTACTTATTCGTGAGGTCACMATGCGATTTCGCTCTAGTATTTAGAAGTCCAAATTAAATTTTATGCAAATTTATATTCATTTATGTTGTTGAAGTCTCAAAAGTGTGATGGAATTTGCAAAAACTTTGTTTATATTCGATCGAATTTCTTCATCAGAGTGACTGCTCTTCTTTCAAGCAGGTAGCCGGCCTTAAAGCGTCAAAATAACTCGTTTTTGCCTTTTGCAACATCTTTTTGCTTTCGTCATCGTCCTCGAGAGCCGTCTGCGAGTCCTCACCATCCGCAAAACAAAAAAAAAGAGACGYGAATTACGTCGTGTGCAGTAAAGCACGAAGAATAATCCACTGACTCATGGGGACGTACTAAAACAATTGCCGTCGCGAAATAACGTTGCCTACGCGATTCTTTTTGTCGATCGCCCCACATTTCTGTGTATGTAATTAAGTTTATGCTTGGGCGTACAACTCCGTTATTGCGTGGCATCTGTCGCCACGAAATCGTCGTTTGTTTTTTTCTTGTCTTTTATATATTCGACGAGACGTTGCAATTTTCCGGTTGTTGCGTTTGCACTGACTGTGTGCGTCATTATGCGCAATTTATCGTGTGGTTGCATTAGAACCATCTTAATTAGATAAACTGCTGGGTACATTGATTGCTAACTGCTGCGATTAATATACCACAAAAATGTCGGGAGAGGCAAACATACTTTGCACGCTGAGTCACACATTCTGTTGAAACGTAAACGCTTCAAAAACAATTCAGTACTCCCTAAAAACTATGCGTTCTGTTTATCCCCCACTATACCAGAGGGTAATTGGTATTTTCTCTTCATTTAAGTGACCTGGAGACAAGAATCGTAGTAAAAAACCACTAGGTGAATCACAACTTAATTATGCTAGCATTAACGTTATTTACACCCTAATGTTCTTGGACAATTTGACCAATTGAATCAGTATAAACACTGAAGAGCGGAAACCACATTAACGAGTTAAAAAAAAACGTTAAGAAATTTTATGGTTTWGCTATTTGAGTAATATTATTTTTTATGTATGTGTAATTTATTTTTTTTGTATTTTGTATGTAAGGTATTTTATTATTTGGTTACCAATAAAGCTTTCCTATAGAATGCTTAGGTCTTGTATTTATTTATATATAGATATATATATATATATATATATATATATATATATATATATATGTTTTTCTCATGTCAAAGAAGCCCCATGCCAGCACTACTTTGATTTTCAACGTAAAGCGAATGTTAAAGTACAAGGATCAATTGTTTCGATGACGCTATTTTAACACAAATCTTTAAATAATTAAAAAATGAGCATTCATAAATATCTGAAACTAAACTAGCCCCGATTTACAAATCAACCAGACGTACTCCAAGCTAGACCAAATGATGATTTTGATGACTTCTAGGTTCTTCAGCTTATCATGCTTTGTTAATATGCAGAACTGACGCATTTGGACTAATCAAAAATAAAAAAATTCTAACAAACCAACAAACAGTCACCGTTTAATGTAAATTATTAGCTGTATTTGCAAATGACAATCATTGTCTTTTTACGAAGCCTTTAAAGTAAATAGAGTCCAATATTGTAACGTGATGTAGATTTGTAAAAAAAGCTGATGCCCTCAGTGCCATCTGAGCGGTATTCTGCTAGCTATAGCTGTGACATACGTCAACTCTCACTCTACGACTAGTTTCGCCCTATTGGAACTCATCAGGTAGGGGTAGAGAGTAAGTTGACCAAAGCAGACCTTTTGCATCCTTTACACACAGRGGTTAAAGATGACGGTCTGCTTTGGTCAATTTACTCTTTAACCAAACATGATGAGCTCCAATAGGGCAAAACTAGTCGTGAGGTGATAGTGAATTGACCAGAGCAGATGATTTATTACATGATACAGATTTTTTATCAGACGATTCGAACCTCAAAGTATAATGTCGTTTTAACATGAAACAAGACGATTGCCTCCTTCGGAATTTTGTAGTCAAAAGTCTATTATACCATAAAAAAACCAAAACAAGTACATTATATGAAATATATAATGACTCAGTGTATACGAACCAACTACTTCTTGGAAATGGTTGTTTATGTCCACTGTACTGTTAAACGAGCCAAATCTAGCATACGATTATATGTGTGGATGTTGATAAATTAATAAGATTAAATGATTCCTTGCGATGATAGCAAAATCGACGTCTAGTAAACAACATCTGTCTACTAGACGTTCCCACACTGAAAGTTGGCACCTAGACAAAAATTTTGTCTCTTTTAAGTGCACATTCCACCAGCTCGCGTGTACATAAACATAAAACATCACGTAACATCGATATGACTCGATGCGCTACGGTTTCTAAGTAGCAAATCTTTAGATCAGATTTCAGCAACAAGTCCATCCATCAAAACATCTGGAATCATTTCCGTGGCATGCTGGACTGTTTGTTTAACTATCTGTCAACGTGACAACCTATGGCAAGCGTGTGAGATTTACCATTGGCCGTTTCGTGAAGTTTATCTAGGACACAATTGGCTGCCGGTTTGAATCTCCTCCTCGGAACAGCTATTGTGACGATAAGGGGGAGGGCGAAGTAATGATAGTGATTGTTATCGATTTGTAATTATTGTACCGAAATGCTTAATACCACAAGTTTAATTAAGATATAGACTTTAACTAATAGTTAGTAAATGTTTTATGGTTCTCTCGCGCGTGATAATTGAAGAATTAGATTAGAACTTCCGCTAATAATAATAATAATTAATGCAGGCGCATACTACACAGACCGTGATTTACTGATATCTTTTGGCTGCAATGTAAATAACAGATTTCTTAAACGCATCCATTATTGACAAGCATTTACAGATTCAACCCACGATTTCCAAGTGCTGGATTTGTTCTTTCCATTAATAATGGGCCTAGATATGAATATATAATCACAAGAAAAGCGTTCATGCTAAGACTGAAAAATGCCTATAACACTGAAAGCACCTTAACAGAAAGATAGTATATGTTCAAATGTGATTAACGTAACTGCATACCGCGAATCTCTTTTTATTATTGGGTTGGCTAACTTGCACTTCTCTTCGTCCAATTGAATAAAAAAATTCTCATTATTCTTGAACCACCAGCAGTATTAACTCCACCGAGAAATTCAATAGTAAGAGAGAGGCCATCATGACTGACATAACGTACGATACTATTTGTAACTGCATGATAATTTTCTCGAAAACATCGGTCGCTGTTGTTTATAGAAATGATCAAATTAACTATCAGTCTGTGCGCCCAAGTTTTGAGCAAAGAAAAACCCAATAAAAATTTAAAAAATGTAGTCTTGGACTGGATGCGGTTCAACAGAAATTTGTTCGTGTATTACTTCATTTTAGCTGACAAATGACTCGTTTGAAGCAACAGACTTTGCGAAGCTTTTTCACTACAAAAAATCGGGGTGAACATAATTTTTTTCTCGACGGTTTAATATGTAAAAACTTATGGAACTGTTAAATTGTATTTCAATAAATCACATGCATTGACATATTATATTAGTTGTAAGCGACAAATAGTAAAGATTTTTTAATTGAAAACTCTTTATAATCAATCTTAAACGCGACATTCTGAAACCCAACCATTAAAGATTACGGAAAAAAGTTATACAATACATTTCTAGATTCAACTGAATTTGAAAACGATCATTCAGATATCAAAAACAAAAAGTTAAAAACTTGTCGGTTCGTAATTTTTAATCTATCAGAAATTATAATTCTTTTTCAATAGCGTTTGTTTATAACATTGCTATGTAGCGCTATGTAATGCCTTCTTACAGTAATTTAGAAAAATTCGACGTGTACAATTTATGTACATGTTTAAAATTAGAGAAAAAAATCCTAAAAAACGTGTAATGCATATATTGTTTGTATCCGGAAAATCACCAGCCTCTCATGACATTATTTCAACACTTATAGATAGAAGCTTAGGAAACTATGGCGGTTTACTTCTCCTGGAGAGATATAAGAAAACAGTGCAAGAAATAATCTCACTAAATGCGAAATGGAGCATGAAATTTACATACGTATAAAAGCAACGTACATGATTACTTAGGATTTTGCAATTGGCCATTCATAAAAATTAAAATAAACATATTTGTGTTCGCTCAGAGACAATTAGTCCACGATTAACTAAATGCTCACAATGCTCACCACATCAATGGACGAAACGTCAGCGAAGAAATCGTCACAACCACAGTCAACTAACTGGGATCAGCTACCACTAAAAACATAATTATAGGGCAAACGAAAATCCCAAAATTATTAGAGAATTCGTATTTCAGGGAATATCTGGCTGTGTGGTGCAAATGTTAATAATCTGCCAAATTTTGTAAACCAGTCTGTGCCCTGTAAGATCGCCCGACTTAAGTACTTTAGATTACACTTTTTCTAAAAAAAAATCCTGTGTACGAAATATCCTAGAATGATGTTGACCAACTAAGGAATACGATTTTAAGAGCATGCAATAATATTTAACGTCACAATGTATTGCAGGAATACTCTTTTTGTCTTGTATTTGTGGTTAGTGTTGTCGTTACGTTTGCCAGTTACGGCAAAGTCCAATATGGCGCACATATAAAGTACGAAAGTTAGTCATTATTTCCCGCAAACAAACGAAAATGGAAATTTTCCTAAAATTTCATAACATGTGAACTCAGAGTGTCCTGAGTGCACTCACGTTAAATTTGCTTTAGGTCAAATTAAGGGAGTATATGCCAAAAGTACATTTTCCTTAATATCTATGGAACGAAAAAGACTAGGATAACTTAAAAAGCAGTTCGAAATCTACTATAGTATCAAGTTCTTCAAATCTTTCCCCATTTTAACTTTTTTCCAACTGTAATAACAAGCGAGATCCCTGTAGTGAAGCTCGATTTTCTACTACACATAAAATCTATAAATTCGCATGCAAATGCAACATTTTATTATACTTACTATTTCTACTTCTCGAAAAAGAGAACAATTGAATAATGTCAATACAAATGCAGATCTTTTTGCAACGAGTGATAAGATTTTAATTCAATATAACATCAAACTGCGCACGAAATTTAATACAGGATGTAACGAAGAAATGTAGGCTGCACTCGATGAGGCTCAACAAGAGCATAGAAGCTTTTAAAATGCGTAGATTTTTATTGGTTAGCTCTGCCGATTGTTCAAAGTTCAAAGTAAAATACGTTGAAAATAAACTGAACACTGTCTGAACTATTATCAAAAGTCATTCGGGCAAAAATAAAGCATATAAACGACAATTAAACAACTAGAACACCTACACAAAGTGAATCTGCGGAAATAATATTAAAATGGACTTGTTTTGCTCCCACTGTTTATTAGTATTCGAAGGCGAGAAATTCCAGACTGGTTTTACATACCTGAATCGCTAGAGTTTAGTCAATAGCCAGTTTGGTACTTAAAAAAATAAACAACTGAACAAAACAATTTCGATTTGACTTATTCGATACACATACGGCTGCATTATGTAATGACAAGAATCGCACAGTAGGTTTTGAAAACTTCATGTGTCTTTCGTACCCCAATTAATTTTTAGTGCTATAGTGTGAGTGCTTTATGAATATTGTTGTCTATTAAAAACTAGTGATGAATGAATGAAAAGGTGCCCTGCAGGTTAGCCCAATACAGACATTCTACAATTCAAGACAAAAAAATGAATGTGCAGTACTGCCTATTTTGAAAAGGATTGGAGTTACACAGATAACTACCAGTATCTTTAGTAAACATAGTACGTCTAAGTGTACCATTGCTACAATGTATTATAAATCAAAGTAGGCAACGTTATTTGTGCAAGATATTTGGGTGATACGTCACTGGATATGGTCAATAGTCGTTCCTATTTCTAATACTGTGTTTGTGCCGCTGAAAATTGCGAACCACGTATGGTCGTCGACTTTTGCAAGTTCAATGCAATAACTGTCAAGGAGAAACATCCTTTACCCTGTATTTAGTACTAGCGGGACAAACTAACAGGCCACAAATCGTTTACCACTTTGGCCTCAGGATATCATCAGCAGCGAATAGCTGACAATAGTTGACATTATATACAGTCTTTGTGACGCCGGGCGGACATTACCAATATATGAAAATACCTTTTGGGCTTACTAATGCTTCAGCGGTATTCCAAGAAGTTATCAATTAGATTTTTAGCAATTTACATTTGTACTAGCGTAGGTATGTATATCTTCATAATATTTGAAGTTGCTCTAAAAATACTGGCTGATCCAGGAGTGCAAGATGAAATAGAATATCTGGGAAGTTAAAAATAACTCTTGACACTTGCATCTTTGTTTTGAATTTATTGATATATATTGCAATGTTGGGCTAATGGTCTTAGAAGCTAGAAGAAACTTCTCGGGCACAAGCAGTTATTTTATTTGGTTTTAATCAATTAATAGTGAGATATAGTTGACGCTAATCCGACAAATTTATTTGTTTATCTCTGGCTATTTTCATGATGACCGAATGTGGGTGATATAGTCATAAGTCGTTGAGCGAAATATGCATGCGTTGTATATTATTATTATTCTAATAATACGGTTTGTGCTACTGAAACTTGATATTTTCCCTAAACATTAACA
This sequence comes from Rhyzopertha dominica, assembly GCA_025024175.1. Taxonomy (NCBI): domain Eukaryota; kingdom Metazoa; phylum Arthropoda; class Insecta; order Coleoptera; family Bostrichidae; genus Rhyzopertha; species Rhyzopertha dominica. The sequence goes on along the minus strand of QCXZ01000053.1, from coordinate 8,240,445 downwards.
GTAAATGGTTTTACAGCTATGTATATGTAACCAGCCTTCAGTTATTGCTAAGATTACCGTAAAGACATTTTTCCTTCTTCTTGTAATTCGAACGCACAAGTGAGAAGAACAAAACCGTTACTGAATTTTAGAAGAAAAAAAAACGAATGATATGCAAAAATATTAAAGATATAACTATGGACTAAACTAGTTACCTAATAACTCAAAAGATTCTTCTTTGTTCTTTGTAGTTTTCTGTCTCCATATTGGATGTACCACAAACATTCTGCTTTCTAAATTACGTATTTATCCTTGAACCCAACCAAAAAACCGGCGTTCAGGAACCGCCCAAACGGACCGTGACGAAACTGCAGCAAATTGCTTTATAAATTCGTCGTCCGTATCTGTATGTCGATCGTTCAATGCAAATGTGTAAAATATACCAAAGGTACACACACGGTTGACATTTGCGGCAACAAACAACCTAGTTGCATGCGTGCGAACGCATGCACGTACTTAATTAGCATCGGAAATCGATATGGCATAGGTGCGATTCGTTCGAAACGGTTCCGTTAACAAAAGGTGACAGCTGCAACGACATCCGGCGTTCGGCTGTTATTTTTTCAGAAATGCCCACGAAAGGTGTTGCAGATGGAGAGGATGTCGAATTTCAGCAGTTTACCTAATGAACTACAACAATTGATTAAATTAAATTCATTGAAACCTCTTCAGTTCGTCAGGCTTTACGATCGGTTAGTTATAAAGATAAAAATTTGTATACGACATCGGGTAACTGATTAATCACTCTATTCCGCTCCTTGGCTTCAGAAAAAATGAAAAAAAAAAATAATATTCACCGGTCGATCCGCGGTCAAAAGTTCAGTTTTGTACTGGGGAGTCGATTTTAAAAAAGCTAAGTCCTCAGAAGTCGAAGCTATAGACATCTTCCCGAAGCACTGCGCTTATGGTCCAAAAAAAAGCGAAACCACATTTTGAGACCCTGAAATTTTATCACCTCCGATTTTGCTAAACTTAAGTTTCATTACTAATTCGAACCTCCTGAATTTCGCAGTGGTTTCAGTTAGTCGCTAGCTGCAGCGGTTCGCTTGGAAAGTGGCCCTAAATGGTCAAAATTTGCCAAAAAAAGTTTTTTTCGTCGGATATGGTCAAGATTTATTTTGCTAAATTTAGTTGGTCGCTAGATAGAACGGTTCGCATTGAAAGTGATCTAAAATAGGTCGCAAAACAGCAAAATCCAGCTTTAAAAAAGAAAAAAAATACGGTGACTACTGGCAACCCGCGGTCAAAATAATTAGCAACAAAAAATCGGAAAAACAATTCCCACATTTTCGGAATCTGGACCTCAAAATACATCAATATGTCGATTCTGAGCTTAAAACAGGATCCTGCGAAAATAGCGAAAAAGCAAATTTTGGTCATATCTGATTTTTAAGTTCCTTTACTAATTTGGGCCTCCTGAATTTCGGAATGGTCTCAGCTGGTCGCTAGCTGCAATGGTTCGTTTGGAAGGTGGCCTAAAGTATAAGTCGTAGATGGACAACATTTAGTAATCTTTTTTCCTCGGATTTGGCCAAGATTCACTTTATTTAGTAATTTTGACCTGCTAGAGCGAAATCTGGCATCAGTGTTATTAGAATAATTAGAAACGACTCATTTATGCCCACATTTTTGGAATCTAGAGCTCAAAATACATCAGTATGAAGATTTTGGGCTAAAAAAAAGAATCTAGCGAAAATCACGAAAACCCAGTTGTTGGTTTTTATACCTTGAATTTTGATCACCTCGGATTTTTCTAAATTTAAGTTCCTTTACAAATCTGGGTTTCCTGGATTTCGGAGTGGTCACAGTTGGTCGCTAGCTGCAGAGGTTCGTTTGGAAAGTGGCCTAAAGTAGTAAGTCGTCCGATGGCTAAAATTCAGCAAAAAAAAATTCCCTCTGATTTGGCCCAGATTCACTTTCTTTAATAATTGGGTATTTTCACATTTTTTGTTAAACATGTAAAATAACTCTACACCCTATTATAAACTATATGTCACAAAAAGAAAATTTTTAAAACCTCGTTTTACCCGAAAAAATCCTGTTTAATGTTCATATGCGAAACGATCCCGCTAAAACAGCGTTTGGCAAGGTCGCAGCGGCGTGACGTAGTTTATCATGTAAACAAGATGGCCGTAGGCAGATAATACGCGAACAGCTACTGTCTTTGTGTTTTGCAAGCCTTTCATTTAATTCTGAGTAATAAGTGACCTAAGGAACTTGTATTAGGGCTAGTGGACCGTATATAGTTATTAAACCAAAGTGTATAATGTATGGACAACAAAATAAATGGTGTTTTGTTCCCGGTTGTAAAAGTACATCTGTTAGTACACCTCATAAAGTGTTTATAACTGTACCACAGATTTACACACGAAAGAAAAGCTGGTTTAAAGCCGCAAGGCGTGATATGCCTAAGTCAAAAAGCATATTCTTTTGCTGTGAGGATCATTTTAATGTAAGTTAAAAATTGTTCGATTAATTTATTTTGTCACTTAATATTTATTTTCTTCTCAGCTTGAAGAAGACATGGAAAATTATGTGAGATATAAATTAGTGGGTGGGAATATAATTATTAAACCCAATGTTGTTCACATATTTTTGATTGTCAGCCAGATCGGAAGAGAGCTGCTACTGCTCCTGAACGTGTGTTACCTATTAAGAGAGAAAGAAAACGAGTCATTGAGCAAGCCATTGTAGCAGAAGAGCAAAGATCTTCTGAATTACCTCCTGATGTTCCTTCAACAAGTGGTGTGCAATGTAAGAATTCCTGTTTAATTCAGCTATAAAATATCTGGTTATATCATTATTTTTTAGATATTGCTTCTGTGGAAGAAGAGGAGGTGTCTGAAAATAAAGACACAGATCATCAAAAGAGTGTTGGCGTACAAGTTCGACCTCCGTATCGTAGTAAATATGTGCAATGCGAAAGAAAAGTATTGTTGCAACATACCGCTGTCTCACCGTTTACAACACTACATAAAGATACAGCCACCTCACCCCATTTGAAAAGGAAAGTTGTAAAGAAATTGTTATTCGAGATGAGCAGCAGTAGTGAAGCTGAAGATGTGGAATCAAGCTCGACTGTGCCTACCACCTCAAGCAGTGAGGTTGAGGTACCTGACGACAAGGAAAAAGAAAAGATGCAAGCTTTATCATTAACACATGCTTTGATAGAAAAGGCTCCAAAATATTATCTAGGTGTTCCGGCTAGTTGGTCACAACATTTATTAAATTTATTAAGTGAAAAAACTAGACTTTCTAAAGACCATATATTTTTGACATTAATGAAAATAAAATTAAACGATCCTTTTATACGTTTAGGTCACATGTTTGGTATGTCGACATCAAATGCTTCTAAAGTATTTGCAAAATCCTTAATCGAAATTGAACGATGTTTAGCTACCTTAATATTTTGGCCTTCCGATAAAAAAATTAAATACTTTCTTCCAATTCCTTTTAGGGCTCGTTATCATAATATTCAGTCCATTATTGATTGTCTTGAGATAGAAATTGAAAAGCCCACAGCTCCCATAAAACAAAGTCTTACATGGTCCGAATACAAGAAATGCAATACCTTAAAATATCTTATATCATCAACACCAGATGGATTCATAAACTTTGTTTCTAAAGGGTACGGTGGGAGAATAACTGACTCCTTGTTGGTTAGGTCTAGTGGGTATCTCACAGTTGTACCAGAAGGTTCGGGTGTAATGGCTGACAGAGGCTTCAAAGATATTGGTAAAGATCTACACGAAAGGAACTGCTATTTAATTCGACCTCCAAGTGTTTCTTCGTCAGTAAAACCAACAAAAGCAGAAGTGATAGAAAGTAAACGAATAGCTAGTTTAAGAATCCACATTGAAAGGGTAATCAGACGCATTAGGGAATTTGAATACTTAAAACCTCATGCTGTCATTAACCACAATTTAATAGGTCATACTGATGCTGTTATGAAAATTGCATGTGGATTAATTAACTTACAGAACCCTATTATACGACAAGATTAGCACGTCTTAATTATTTACTTAAAAAAAAATGTATTGATTTGAAAGTATTTTGATAAGCACTGCATTTTTCTAACCTACTTTTGTACTGCTTTATACAAATTATGTTTAGTTTTACCAGTGATATATTAATATAATTTGTATGTTTTTGATTGTAATTAAACTTACTTCTTTTGAACACAAGTTTGTATTATTTTAATTTTCTCATGTACAATACATGTATTTTAAATAAAGTGAAAATACTTCGAAATTTCATGTAGATACATAATTTTGTATATGAAATATGTACCTACTTATTTATTTGTTGTGAATTATATTCTAAACTGCAAATAGTTTTTATGCTCAGAATATTTAGAATAAACACAAAGATCGAGCATAAAATATAAAAGGAAATTAACAAGGATTTTTAAAAAAGAACAATATAACTTTGTATTAACTTTATTTACAATTCTTTTTAGTTTCCATATAATTTTGGAAATACAAATTGTTTCCAATTTTCATGAGCAGGAGCAATTAATCCGTTTAAAAATTCTTCGTCGTATTGTACAGGTATAATTGTTACATTTTTAGTGTCTTCAAAATCAGGGGATGCTACACAAAACAAACCTTTTTTCTTTCTTGCACATAACATTTGCAAATTAATTTGCGCCTTAAACTTATCACAAATATTATTATCTCTGATGTAATTTAACATAGTTTTATTGCTTGAGGGACATTTAATTTCTACAACATATTCAGTAGATATAGCATCCGGTGATGCTCCAAAAATAGGATGCATTGGCAAAGTAAAAAACCCACAAGAAGTGAATTTGGTTCTTAACTTTTCAGTTACACACCCCAGAACCTCTTTTTCTAACAACCTTCCTCTTTTCATAAATTTAGTGTCTTTTATTTTATATGCTCCTATAATGGATTCAACAAGGGTCCCATCCGCAGTTTTGCAATGCGCAAAATCAAATAATTTTGAAGCACTAACCCTACCAAATCTTAATTCATGCCAGGATGGTGACCCTACCTGTGCTCTGGTTTTCTTTTCAGCCTCAGTGCACAATGATTCTGTCATATTTGTAATAGCAAACTTTATAAAATCGTCACATTGAACACCACCTTCTTCAGTAAACCGCAACATCAATTTATATAGAGACAGATTTTCAAATGTATCTACATAATCTGCAGAGTATCTCAATAAATGTCCTTTTAAATTCATGTCCACTCCGACAGCTGTTAAGTCTGTCACAAAAGATGACACATCACTGGGAACAGATGCTGCTGATTCTGTTGACTTTTTCTTAAATTCTTCCGCTGTTACTAATTTTATACTAGTTTCCTATTGACGATAATTTTGGTTTGGTCCAGTATGATGCAACTTCGGTTGATGAGGGCTCTTCACTTCTACGATGCGCCCACATTAAAAACGCAAGCGCATGTTTGCAGCCACCTGTAAAGTTGGTCACATAAGAAACTGTCTCGACAAAACTGCAGGGAACATACCTTCAGATGCAGCACAATCCTGGCATTTGACATCGACAATCTTTTCGTCCTGTTCATCCACCGTCAAGCATACACTGTAATTTTTTGACCGCACCCTGTGCTCTGGACAGATTTTGCACTGCATAATGCATAGTGAACCTTCCCTTTTCAGTTCCACATAACCTACAGCACTGTCTCCATATGATTCACGAGCTGCCCTGTAAAAGCATGTTATAATTAATGTTTTGCTGCAGAGCCCAACCAAACAGTAAGTTAGGTTAAGTATTGTTAAACATTATTTGTATGTTCACAACATAGGTAAACACTAGTTAAATGGTAATAATCAAATGATCGATTTCACTTACGCTGTTGCTTTTACACCTCGTATTTCCGCAGAGTTAAATCGCTCGTCGTCCTTTATAAATGCCATTACCATAAAGACATCTATGTATGGCAAATTGTTCGACGAAGCTTTCACGAATCCTTCAGAAGTCATGACAATCCACACTAATTTAAGCAACTTTATTATACACAGGATACACCAAACAAACTGCAAACACGATACATGACACGGAATGACGCTAGACGCTAGCAGGCAAGGCACAAAACAACAACACTGACTGGGTAGATCGGTGTAGCAGCGGATAAAATGTAAACAAGCGGCCATTTACATGATTATAGACGTCACAACCAATAAGATGGCGTTTTCGCCCGTCCCTTTAAATTCGACGTTTTTCAACCAACTATTTTATTTAAATACATCGTAAATAATCGTTTAAACAATATTTAATGGTTATGCAGATGCTATAATGGGTTTTAAGAATGCGATGACATATGAATTCCTAAAATATAAATTCTATGAAACTACCCAATTTTGACCTCCTGAAGCGGAATCTCGCAGTGGTGTCAGTTAGTCGCTAGCTGCAGCGGTTCGCTTGGAAAGTGGCCTTAAAGTAATACATTGTCCAATGGTCAAAATTTTCCAAAAAAAAGTTTTTTTTCGTCGGATATGGTCAAGATTTATTTTGCTAAAAGTTGGTCGCTAGATACAACGGTTCGCATTGAAAGTGATCTAAWATAGGTCGCAAAACAGCAAAATCTCGCTTTAAAAAAAATTACGGTGACTACTGGCGACCCGCGGTCAAWTTAACAATAACAATTCCCACATTTTTGGAATCTGGACTTCAAAATACATCAATATGCCGATTCTGAGCTTAAAACAGGATCCAACGAKAAAGCAAATTTTGGTCACATCTGATTTTTAAGTTCCTTTACTAATTTGGGCCTCCTGGATTTCGGAATAGTCTCAGCTGGTCGCTAGCTGCAATGGTTCGTTTGGAAAGTGGCCTGAAGTAGTAAGTCGATCGATGGCTAAAATTCAGCAAAAAAATTTCTTTCGGATTTGGCCCAGATTCACTTTCTTTAATAATTTTGACCCCCGAAGCGAAATCACGCATCAGTTAGTCGCTAGATGCAACGGTTCACTTTGAAAGGGGTCTAAAATAGGTAGCAAACAAAAAATTACGGTGACTCATGGCGAGGCGCGGTCAAAATTATTAGAAAGAACGTTCAATTCAATTCAAAACCCGCATGTAGCGCTAAAAACAAAAATCTTTAACATTATTCTCCCTAGCTTTATTTCATAATAATAATTGAACACTTAAGGCTTAATTTAGATGTGCTATTCCAGCGTGTTTGAATAGGAAAGAAATCGCACCTTAGAATGTAACATCGTCCACAATTTGAACGCCGCACTGGCGTGAAATTGCGACCATGAATAATAGCGGCCATGCCATTGATTTGATTGTCTCGCGACAATTGTCGTTTTTTTTCACAAGAAAAATCCGTAGACCAATATATCCAATATTTCCCAAAATTTCAACCAATTTTCCCTGTAAATAAAGGAATACAATGATAATTCACCCCTCTCTTGCAAAAACCATGTTACTTGTTTATTTACAGAGAATTTTGTTGAAGTTTTAAGAATACATTGAGACATAATTAGTCTTTCGTTTTTTCTCTTCTAAAAGTAAATACATCTAAATTCACTAATACATAATATGCACCTGGGCTGTGGGACGCTCTTAATCAAATTTCACTTCGTGTACCAGCGTTAAAAACTTCATACAATTATTTGCAAACAAAGCTAGTGTCCAGTGCGTATATTTAAATAGTTCATGAAAGTAATTTTACTATCAGATAAATTTTCAACTAAAAAATACACCAAATAAAAATGTATTGCCTATTGTTTGCTTTGTTCTAAATAACAACACCACAGCAAATAATACAGTTTTGTTACCATACAAATTTCACTGTACGATGGCATCTCCTTGACAACAAAGTGATTTGATATTTATTTCAGGAAAATATTATTTTTGTGAAAACTGTGAAACTGGTCTTTTGTTACTGTTTGTTTCAACCTATTTTAATGAGCCGTAGATTCTATATTATCCGTTTTATGTAACATGAAACGTGTTGTAATAGCATATTTGTAATAATTAATTATGATTTGTTTCTTGTTAGGTCTTGACAAAGGTCGCGCGCTGAACAAATCGTTATTTATGTTCGAGCATATTAATAATTATCGCACGTATTATAAATTCTTAGTTTCAGGTAATTAAGTGAAAGATAAATTACACCTATGAACAATGGAAAGGAAACACGCTGTCGTGACATGTATAGTGTTGCCAGGAATCTGTAAAAAGCTTCCAATAACGGTATCGACAGCAATAAATCACGGTTGCAAAATTTAATTATGCCAATTAAAATTAGATGGGATCATTTAAACATTACCTATTACTAAACACATTCAGTTTTTGCGTTTTACTTTTATGACTATATGATACACTATAAAATACGTATGGAAATGATTTTAGGTACTAACAGAACCTCGGAAAGGCACTTCTAGCATACTTTTAGGAAAAGTCGATAAAAGTAAAGTCCTCAACTTTATGGTCTTACTACTCTATATTAAAATTTATGTTACTTTTAATGAAAATTGTGACATTTCAGCAAATGTTTACAGATATGGCAATTAGTAACATTACTCAAGAAATGACGCATGGCTACAAATAGAGCTGAGCGATACCATTAGACGATACCAGTGCAGTATCGATATACTACTCAAAAAAAAGTATCGAAGTATCAAAGTACCTGAAGTATCGAAGTATTGAAAATATCTAATGTATCAAGAGTACCTATCAAAGATGCTTCAGCTTGTCTACTTTGAATCAATGGTTAAACTATTGAAAACTGCAATAATTCCAATTCTTATACTTTAAATTATTGATATATTTACATACCTTCAATACATTTGATGATGCCAATATTCTGGACACTACTATTTTTGATATGTACTTTTTCCACTTTGTATTGTTGCATTGTTTTAATATTTTTCATTAGTTGTAACGTTTTATTGTGCATTATTTTGTATATTTCAATCATTGTCACTCTGGGTGTTCAAGTCTAGACAGGAGAAATCCTCTTAACTAACCAAAATATAGTTAACAGCTAGCTATGTAGCATCATCTCGTGTTCCGTTTTGCTGTTAATATAGTTGCAAGCAACAATCTTTGACACTCATTATACGAACAGCCGATTACCACTCACAATGGTTTACAAGTATTACCTGAAGCTGTCGTAAATAACAGACGGGTTCGGTACGTTCCACTGTTTTTGCAGCGGAGTGGACCGTATCCAAAAATTGTGTTTAGGGCTTTTTTCAAGAATTTTTTTCCGTACACATAAATCAATGAGCATTATTTGGTATTATAATTTAAACTACAATATTTCTCATCTAATAGCTTTTAATGTATGACTAAATAGTATTCTTCCTAAATTTAATGAGTAGTATCTATTTTTATAACCATGAATGGTAAACATTCTAATTTCAATGCGGCAGCCCATACTTTCTAATTCTGCCCTGTTTCTTCACAGGTTAAAATTTTATTTTAATCCGGAGGGTCAAAAACGTAGTTTCTACCTTTATATTTTTTTTTTTTTGGAAATAAGAGGAAATCGGAACTATTCTACTCCTACTATAAACGGTATTGAAAGCATATCTGTTTACTTATTATTTTAAAGTTTTAACAGCAAATAAGCACACCAAGTGCAATATTTTTTATTATTCAGTCATACCTATATAATGCTTACATTTAGCCACTTATTAAGAGGCGTTTGTGACAAATACATTTCGTAGGACAACTGGTCAAACAGATTATTGCTGATTTTAAACCGTGGGGCAACTGAGTACCTCCGAAACAATTAAATATGTTCATTCTTATCACTAGGATCTGTCGCGACATATACCTGAGTGCTTAATCGACTGCTCCGAGCATACCCTGCAAAAGTATGTTGAAACCATTGGGCTTTTCAATGAAAAAGGTGGAGAAGAAGCAATGCTTGATGGAAAGCCAGGTAATAAGAAAGTGGAGATACGATTATTTAAAATCTATAAAAATGTATAGGCAGGAAAATCGTCGGATATTTTTCCTCGACGAAACATGGTACGTATACCCATGATACAATAAAAAAGGATGGGTTGATGACTCAGGGAAGTGCAACGTCAATATTCCGGCGTCAAAAGGAAAAAGGAGGTGAAAATGGTTTCGTTCCTGGAGCTCTGTATCTTGGATGTAAAAACTTAAAAAAAGCAAGCGCCGATTATCATTCTGATATGAATGCGGAAGTGTTTGAAAATTGGTTCAAAAACATTTTATTGCCCAAATTGCCACCAAACAGCGTCATAGTAATGGACAACGCTAGTTACGATTCGTAGTAACTTGATAAAATTCCAAATACAACAACTAATAAGGCAACCATTCAAGACTTTTTAAGAAAAGAAGATTTATATTTCGAAGAGGACTACACAAAAAAGCAATTGTTAGAAGTGCTGGCACAAAAAAAATTTCGAAGAAATTTAAAATTGACTGAATGTGGGCACACCATTCTACGATTACCCCCATATCATTGCATTTTCAACCCCATTGAAATGATAGGGACGCAGCTGAAACAAAAAATTCGACGAGGGAACACCGGTGGACAATTTAACAATGAATGCTGCTAAAAATTAGACACGAAGCTGAAATAACAAGTGTCGATGCATGGAGAAATTCAGTGCGGCATGTGCTGGACATTGAAAATCGGAACAGAGCGAATCATGTGCAAGAATTACTAACAGAAGTTAATCGTGATTTTAGCACTGAAAGTGATAGTGAGAGTATAAATTTTATTATGCACTATTGTAAATTTATTCTAACAAATGTAAATAATTTTCTACTTACTAACTTGTTTATATTAAATTTGTATAAATTCGTTATGACATGCAAAGGCTTTTATTTTATACATCGCAAAATTTAAACCCAATAAAGTATCACATAAAAACAGATCGCGGGTCGCGCCATTTAACATAAGGTTTGTTATAAAAGCTTCTATGTTTTAATGATTGCTAAATTATCACAACTAACGAATTTCAAAAATGTATAGTGGAAAAGTTAAAATTTTAGCCAACAAGATTTTTTGAATACGGCCCATTTAGGAACTTTGAAGCGTGCCACTAATCCCAATAGTTTAGGACGGCCGACCATAAGGTTGTAAAAACCCTCATTTACAGTGTAATAGTTTACGACGGACGACCATCAAGCTGTAAAACCCTCTGCATAAGTCGGCGTCATATATCGTTGCTTGATACTTTATTAACTAGTATTGGGGTATGAATGAAAATCAGCAATGCTGATGTCATTGTTCATTTGAGTGTTGTTCATACTCAAGAAAATTACTATTAATTATTATATATTATAAACTAAGAATTGCATTACCGACAAGTGTTTTGAATATAGTGAGAAAGTGTGCCGCTCTATCGCAAAAGAAGATGCACTATCCAACCTGTGGGGATTAATACTTTATATAATGTTCCGAAAAAAATTGCAGAGTTTTTGAATGTACAATGCTAGCAAATTCTGGCGCTGATCTAGTAACAGTCAAGCGTGTAGCAGGTTGTATTAAACTTCAATGTTGAATCTTATATCGAAAATAACTTGGGTTATCTAAGAAGTACTCTGCGGAATGAAAAAAAAAACTTGTAGCCCTAATTAAAATTCTACTTCGATGCAGATATCATATTGCAGAAAAAATTGTTTTCCAGGACTTAATATTATTGGGAAATTAAATTGTCCAATTAATTTTGAATTATAATACAAAAATAAATCCCTTGATGCTAAAATATTATTGGATCTGTAACATCTGCTATAGAAAAAAACATTTGTCATTTGCTTTTCAAATTTAACAACACAAGTTAGTAAAATTTTAACATCATAATGCTACAATCAGTATATTGTCAAGTACACAATAGTGCCAAAAAAAAAATTT
>QCXZ01000053.1:8156549-8228469 GCA_025024175.1 Rhyzopertha dominica | reverse complement strand
ATGGGGCTAACCGAAGATATGAATTTTTTAGTGTTCGAGAGGGCGGTTTCTACCCCTTGGGATGGTTTGCAATGAATCGTTGTACGGGCGCTGTTTGCCTATCGATATAAGCAACATTATGGGCGAATATGAAAGAGTTACTAMGGGGGCTAACCGAGATATGATTTTTTTAGTGTTCGAGAGGGCGGTTTCTACCCCTTGGGATGGTTTGCAATGAATCGTTTGTACGGGCGCTGTTTGGCTGGCGGTATGGGTAACATCGTGTGCAAATATCAAAGAGTTACTATGGGGGCTAACCGAGATATAATTTTTTTAGTGTTCGAGAGGGCGGTTTCTACCCCTTGGGATGGTTTGCAATGAATCGTTGTACGGGCGCTGTTTGCCTATCGATATAAGCAACATTATGTGCGAATATGAAAGAGTTACTATGGGGGCTAACCGAGATATGATTTTTTTAGTGTTCGAGAGGGCGGTTTCTACCCCTTGGGATGGTTTGCAATGAATCGTTGTACGGGCGCTGTTTGACTGGCGGTATGGGTAAACATCGTGTGCAAATATCACAGAGTTACTATGGGGGCTAACCGAGATATGATTTTTTTAGTGTTCGAGAGGGCGGTTTCTACCCCTTGGGATGGTTTGCAATGAATCGTTGTACGGGCGCTGTTTGCCTATCGATATAAGCAACATTATGTGCGAATATGAAAGAGTTACCATGGGGGCTAACCGAGATATGATTTTTTTAGTGTTCGAGAGGGCGGTTTCTACCCCTTGGGATGGTTTGCAATGAATCGTTGTACGGGGCGCTGTTTGGCTGGCGGTATGGGTAACATCGTGTGCAAATATCAAAGAGTTACTATGGGGGCTAACCGAGATATGAATTTTTTTGTGTTCGAGAGGGCGGTTTCTACCCCTTGGAATGGTTTGGCAATGAATCGTTGTACGGGCGCTGTTGACTGGCGGTATGGGTAACATCGTGTGCAAATATCAAAGAGTTACTATGGGGCTAACCGAGATATGATTTTTTTAGTGTTCGAGAGGGCGGTTTCTACCCCTTGGGATGGTTTGCAATGAATCGTTGTACGGGCGCTGTTTGGCTGGCGGTATGGTAACATCGTGTGCAAATATCAAAGAGTTACTATGGGGGCTAACCGAGATATGAATTTTTTTAGTGTTCGAGAGGGGCGGTTTCAACCCCTTGGGATGGTTTGCAATGAATCGTTGTACGGGCGCTGTTTGGCTGGCGGTATGGGTAACATCGTGTGCAAATATCAAAGAGTTACTATGGGGGCTAACCGAGATATGAATTTTTTTAGTGTTCGAGAGGGCGGTTTCTACCCCTTGGGATGGTTTGCAATGAATCGTTGTACGGGCGCTGTTTGCCTATCGATATAAGCAACATTATGTGCGAATATGAAAGAGTTACTATGGGGGCTAACCGAGATATGATTTTTTTAGTGTTCGAGAGGGCGGTTTCTACCCCTTGGGATGGTTTGCAATGAATCGTTGTACGGGCGCTGTTTGGCTGGCGGTATGGGTAACATCGTGTGCAAATATCAAAGAGTTACTATGGGGGCTAACCGAGATATGATTTTTTTAGTGTTCGAGAGGGCGGTTTCTACCCCTTGGGATGGTTTGCAATGAATCGTTGTACGGGCGCTGTTTGGCTGGCGGTATGGGTAACATCGTGTGCAAATATCAAAGAGTTACTATGGGGGCTAACCGAGATATGAATTTTTTTAGTGTTCGAGAGGGCGGTTTCTACCCCTTGGGATGGTTTGCAATGAATCGTTGTAGGGCCGCTGTTTGCCTATCGATATAAGCAACATTATGTGCGAATATGAAAGAGTTACTATGGGGGCTAACCGAGATATGATTTTTTTAGTGTTCGAGAGGGCGGTTTCTACCCCTTGGGATGGTTTGCAATGAATCGTTGTACGGGCGCTGTTTGGCTGGCGGTATGGGTAACATCGTGTGCAAATATCAAAGAGTTACTATGGGGGCTAACCGAGATATGAATTTTTTTAGTGTTCGAGAGGGCGGTTTCTACCCCTTGGGATGGTTTGCAATGAATCGTTGTACGGGCGCTGTTTGCCTATCGATATAAGCAACATTATGTGCGAATATGAAAGAGTTACTATGGGGGCTAACCGAGATATGATTTTTTTAGTGTTCGAGAGGGCGGTTTCTACCCCTTGGGATGGTTTGCAATGAATCGTTGTACGGGCGCTGTTTGGCTGGCGGTATGGGTAACATCGTGTGCAAATATCAAAGAGTTACTATGGGGGCTAACCGAGATATGATTTTTTTAGTGTTCGAGAGGGCGGTTTCTACCCCTTGGAATAGTTTGCAATGAATCGTTGTACGGGCGCTGTTTGGCTGGCGGTATGGGTAACATCGTGTGCAAATATCAAAGAGTTACTATGGGGGCTAACCGAGATATGAATTTTTTTAGTGTTCGAGAGGGCGGTTTCTACCCCTTGGGATGGTTTGCAATGAATCGTTGTACGGGCGCTGTTTGCCTATCGATATAAGCAACATTATGTGCGAATATGAAAGAGTTACTATGGGGGCTAACCGAGATATGATTTTTTTAGTGTTCGAGAGGGCGGTTTCTACCCCTTGGGATGGTTTGCAATGAATCGTTGTACGGGCGCTGTTTGGCTGGCGGTATGGGTAACATCGTGTGCAAATATCAAAGAGTTACTATGGGGGCTAACCGAGATATGAATTTTTTAGTGCTCGAGAGGGCGGGTTTTACCCCTTGGGGTGGTTCGCAATGTATCGTTGTACGGGCGCTGTTATAAAAATTTGTTTTAGAATGTGCTATTTCCTGGTGACTAGGTAGAAGCTAATTACCTATATGAATGAACGGCCATCTACAAAGTTTGTTAGCTCTATAGTATTCGGGTGTTTCCGTAAAAATTGGCTGCTGGAACTGGCCGCTGTTTTCACACGGATGTTGGACCAGATGTAACAGATGGGAATTCTTATGATATATCAATGACGAGACAACTGATGCATCTTTCTTAGAACAATTTATAGATATCCGGCAAGAAGAGGAGGAAGAAAGCGAAAAAAACATTAACTGTTGAAGTAGCATTTGAAGAAGGTGGTGCGAGAGTGTGTGTAACATTTATTAATTTGACGCTTAAAGTACTTTACAAGTGATATAATTGGGGTGGCAATAAATGTTTACAAAACAAACGACCATCTGGCCTGGCTCAGACAAGCAACGGTACAGGACCGTATTGAGTTTCTTTTGCTATAAAACTCCGTAAATGTAATGTAATTCATATTAAAAATTGTTATTTTTTATCTATTTCAACGGAAAATTTTAACTTTGCATGCACCACAGACTTACAAAACTTATTCGGGTCGAAGGCCCATCTCGTGCCTTTGGTACATAAACAACTATTTTATTTAACAACTTCAAAATTTTCAGAAAATAAATTACTTACATAACGTTTAAGTCCTTTGACGATTGCATTAGTGGAATTCTTGGAATTAGGATTACCTTTTACCTAAGATTTCTACTTAGAACAATTCAAATGCGCTTATAATGAGATAATGGAGATTTATTTTGATAAACGATGCATTCTACACTTTAGTTTATCAAGTCGCGAGTGATGCAAAGAACGTGCAAATGTGGAGACCGTGGTCGTATAAAGAGGGGCAAACGGGGAAATAGGAGAAAATGTGGACCTGGCAGAAAATGAAAGTAAAGCAAGTAAAGAACACTCAACAAAGACAAGTTTTAATGAAATCGTCAAGGATTAGCGAATTGAGAATGAACTATTTGAGGGAAATAAAAAAGTTTAAAGGCGATGGTAGATTTTCTATCTAGACGAAACGTGGTTTAATTCGTATGATACAGTAAAGTGATGAAGAATTTTTTATGATGACTGCGGCCATAATTTGTTTATAATATTTATTTAGAGCAAATCTACTGCTGTTTACCCAAGCAGTTTTAGTCGTAAATATAAGAATAGTGCTTTATGATTTAATTAAAATTTTTACACGATGCCATTTTTTATTTTTCATAATTACTTTAAATACGGCCCTGGAAAACCTCAATGGCGCGTGGCTAGTAGACGTGCTGCAATTTATGGTTTGCTATTCAAACGATATTATTAGGTTTGTGATGCTGTAAACAACCTAAAAAGTTAAATACTATATTGAGATATAAAATTCTTCCAAAAATAGACAAACTATATTATGCAAAATATGACTCTAAAATGGCGATTAGTAGAGAAAAAAAGTATCAGAACAATTTTTGTCTGACCTATTTTTTTATTAAAACACCAATAAACGATGCCTTTGACCTTCAATATTTTTTTTAGCGGACGCTGGATTGGCGGGGATTTTTGACACTTTGTTTTTAATAGTGTACTTCAGACCTGTACCGACTTTCAGCTCTATACGAATTACGGTAAAGTAAAATGTCTCTTTCGACTGGACTAAGCAAGACGAGAAAATTCAATAAAACAAAGCGATCAACAAACTACGCAACTCGTGGGTGTGTATGACGTTTAGCCCTTGTTCTGCCCGATTTAACCACCCCCGACGGCCGCGTGGCGGCGCGGACGTCAGGCGCCTCTTATTGATTTGTAATTAAATGCGTGCAACAACCGCACCAGAAGGAAAGTTATCGATTAAAAAAACACCCCCGGGTTAAAATCTCCCAAGCGTCGTCGTCCCAGCAAGGAGAGGCTTTTTACCGATTCTCCTTTGAGTCAATTGAAATCAGAGCGGACGAATTATATTACTGAAAATGAAAGTTATTATGAGGATTTTACTTGCAAAGAAGATAAGTATTCTGAAAAGTGTACGTAACCACCAAGAGAATAAACAATTGAGCAATTTTAGCATTAGCGATGTAATGTTGATTAAAATAAAGAACTCTCCAGAATCCAAGCTAGAATGGAGCAGGAAGGGATAAGATCAAAACAAAAAAAATGAGTTTAGCCAACAGATATTATCTAAGTAGGTCTTTTCCAACAGTATGTGTAAAACATACAAAAACTGTATACGCAAGATCGATTCTATATGAATTACAAAAAGTAGTACAAAGTAAACATGAAAGTTTCCACAACTAGTGATAAAGGGCCTATATAAAATAATGCCCATTATGAACCAGAGGTCGAATTTCTATATCTCTTAAAATAATTACACCAATAGTAAGAATTTAGATGGCAATGCCTTCTGTCAGCATTACACTGGCATGATGACAAAGCCACCTAGCTGCCTTAACTGCACTGATGAGCTATAATGATAGCGAAATAAATCTTTCTGCAGTTGGTTGCGGTGCAGATAGCACAGCATAGACATGCGTTTTAATGTATGTCGGTTCTTMCCCGCTTGCAAGAAGTGCCGTGGGGACCTGCTGTCAAATTGAAGTATTCAGGTGCATGCCAATTTGTCTGGCTACAGGTTACTTCCTTTAGGAAGTAGTACCATTTAAGGCAGCTAGGTGTCTTTGTCATAATGTCAGTGTAATGCTGACAGATGGCATTGCCATCTAAATTCTTGCTTGCATCATACCATTGCTTTGGTATATAGGCAAAATCATTCTATGCAGACAGCTCTGCACTAGACATAAACTGCACTGATGAGCTATAATGATAGCGAAATAGATCTGTCTGCATCAGTTGGTTTCGGTGCAGACAGCACAGCATAGACATGCATTTTAATATACCAATAGTTTTTCTAATTTCTAATTAAGTAAATGCACAATTTAGCTGAACTAGAAACTTCGTAACCCAACTCTATTGGAAACTATCGTTCACGAAATCTCGCCACTGTTTTACTTATTCGTGAGGTCACGATGCGATTTCGCTCTAGTATTTAGAAGTCCAAATTAAATTTTATGCAAATTCATATTCATTTATGTTGTTGAAGTCTCAAAAGTGTGATGGAATTTGCAAAAACTTTGTTTATATTCGATCGAATTTCTTCATCGGAGTGACTGCTCTTCTTTCAAGCAGGTAGACGGCCTTAAAGCGTCAAAATAACTCGTTTTTGCCTTTTGCAACATCTTTTTGCTTTCGTCATCGTCCTCGAGAGCCGTCTGCGAGTCCTCACCATCCGCAAAACAAAAAAAAAGAGACGAGAATTACGTCGTGTGCAGTAAAGCACGAAGAATAATCCACTGACTCATGGGGACGTACTAAAACAATTGCCGTCGCGAAATAACGTTGCCTACGCGATTCTTTTTGTCGATCGCCCCACATTTCTGTGTATGTAATTAAGTTTATGCTTGGGCGTACAACTCCGTTATTGCGTGGCATCTGTCGCCACGAAATCGTCGTTTGTTTTTTTCTTGTCTTTTATATATTCGACGAGACGTTGCAATTTTCCGGTTGTTGCGTTTGCACTGACTGTGTGCGTCATTATGCGCAATTTATCGTGTGGTTGCATTAGAACCATCTTAATTAGATAAACTGGTGGGTACATTGATTGCTAACTGCTGCGATTAATATACCACAAAAATGTCGGGAAGGGCAAACATAATTTGCACGCTGAGTCACATTCAGTTGACACGTATATAAACGCTTCAAAAACAATTCAGTACTCCCCAAAAAGTATGAGTTCTGTTTATCCCCAAATGTCAAATTTCGAAAGTTTTTTTCATAATTTTAAGCTGGGGTTATGTCTGGACTATACACTATACCAGACGGTAATTGGTGTTTTCTCTTCATTTAAGTGAAAAATCACTAGCTGAATCACAACTTATTCTAGCATTAACTTTACTCACACCCTAATGTTCTTGGACAATTTGACCAATTGAATCAGTGCAAACACTGAAGAGAGGAAACCACATTAACAAGTTAAAAAAAACGTTAAAAAATTTTATTATTTTGCTATTTAGAAATCCCCGATAATTTCTTATTAAAGGTAACACTTAATTCCTCAATTCTATAGCACATATCATCATTATTAATATACAAGTTAAAAGGGACTGTTTCATTAAAAACGAAACTACAACATTTAAGAATTCCAAGCAAGTTCTCATGAATAGAATTAATGCAATGTTACGTTTTAAATCATCAAACGCCTGGATTAAAGCAATAAAATTATCCAATATACAGTTATTTTCACGGACTTGCTGGCAAAATGAAACGAAAGCAGACGAAAAGCTTTGTAATATAAATCCGTCAACTATGGTCAACCTGGACGAGCGCCTTACTCGCCTCTATTGTCAAGAAAGCAAATTACTGAGAAAAGCAAGCAAATAATGTCCAAATCAAGAAAGAACCAACTTTCGTATCAGTTTATTGTCGAATTACGACATACGTATAGGCTGCAGCCCAGACGTTAGAAGGAGATATTCACGATTAAAACCAATTAGACTTATGACATAACTCGACAATAAAACTGATGACGAAAGTTGGTTCTTTCCTGATTTGGATAGTAAAGAGTAACGATGAAATACTGTGTTTAATAGTCGCGTACTATCGTCTTCCCGTAGTCGAGTTATAAAAGGAAAAAAAGTCAAAGTAAAATACTGACATGAGTGACATGAACTGACAGTTTGTAATTCAAGCATCACCTACCCAGATATAATCTACATATGTGTTTATGAACAAACCTTCTATTTACTACTTAAGGTTATGTTCTTTTTATTGTTCTACTAAATAACCAAGGAAATTACTTATTTGAGAAAATATTTTTATTTTTTGTGTGTATTTTTTTTTGTATTTTGTATGTAAAGTATTTTATTATTTGGTTACCAATAAAGCTTTCCTATAGAATGCTTAGGTCTTGTATTTATATACATATATTCTGTTTTTCTCATGTCAAAGAAGCCCCATGCCAGCACTACTTTGATTTTCAACGTAAACAGAGCGAATGTTAAAGTAGCCCCACATTTGGGGTTTCTTTGACATGAAGTTAATACATTTTTTTTTAATTTAAAGCATAATCTTAAAGTACAAGGATCAATTGTTTCGATGACGCTATTTTAACACAAATATTTAAATAATTAAAAAATGAGCATTCAAAAATATCTGAAACTAAACTGGCCCCGATTTACGGTATATAAAAAGCGTATAAAAAAGGTTGCGGATGAACAAAACAAAAATAAATGTTGCTTCCAAAAGTACAAATCAACCAGACGTACTCCAAGCTAGACCAAATGAAGATTTTGGGGACTTTTAGGTTATTCAGCTTATCATGTATCGTTATAATATAAGCAGAACTGTCGGATTTGAACTATTCAAAAATAAAAATCTTACAAACTAACAAACGGCCATTGTTTGGTGTGATTTATTAGCTGTGTATGCAAATGACAATCATTGTTTTTTTTATGAAGCCCTTAAAGTAAATAGAGTCCAACATTGTAACGTGATGTAGATTTGTAAAAAAGCTGATGCCCTCAGTGCCATCTGAGCAGAACTCTGCGAGCTATAGCTGTGACAGACGTCAACCTAGTGCAGGTTCAGTCGATTGCATCGGAGAAGCAACTCCGTAAGCAGGATGAAATAAATCATCTGTCCTGGTCAATCGACTCTCACTCTACGACTAGTTTCGCCCTATTGGGACTCATCGGGTAGGGGTAGAGAGTAAATTGACCAAAGCAGACCTTTTGCATCTTTTATACACCGCGAATATAGATGACGGTCTGCTTTGGTCAATTTACTCTCTACCCCACCTGATGAGCCCCAATACGGCAAAACTAGTCGTGGGGTGATAGTGAATTGACCAGAGCTGATGATTTATTACGTGATATAGATTTTTTTATCAGACGATTCGAACCTCAAAGTATATAATGTCGTTTTAACATGATACTATTACTATCCTTCGGAATTTTGTAGTCAAAAGTCTATTATACCATTAAAAAAAAACAAAAACAAGTACATTATATGAAATATACAATGACTCAGTATATATGGACCAACTACTTCTTCGAAATGGTTGTTTATGTCCACTGTACTGTTAAACGATCCAAATCTAGCATACGATTATATGTGTGGATGTAGATAAATTAATAAGATTAAATGATTCCTTGCGATGATAGCAAAATCGACGTCTAGTAAACAACATCTGTCTACTAGACGTCCCCACACTGAAAGTTGGCATCTAGACAAAAATTTTGTCTCTTTTAAGTGCACATTCCACCAGCTCGCGTGTACATAAACATAAAACAGCACGTAACATCGATAACAAATCTTTAGATCAGATTTCAGCAACAAGTCCATCCATCAAAACATCTGGAATCATTTTCGTGGCATGCTGGACTGTTTGCTTAACTATCTGTCAACGTGACAACCTATGGCAAGCGTGTGAGATTTACCATTGGCCGTTTCGTGAAGTTTATCTAGGATACAATTGGCTGCCGGTTTGAATCTCCTCCTCGGAATAGCTATTGTGACGATAAGGGGGAGGGCGAAGTAATGATAGTGATTGTTATCGATTTGTAATTATTGTACCGAAATGCTTAATACCACAAGTTTAATTAAGATATAGACTTTAACTAATAGTCAGTAAATGTTTTATGGTTCTCTCGCGCGTGATAATTGAAGAATTAGATTAGAACTTCCGCTAATAATAATAATAATTAATGCAGGCGCATACTACACAGACCGTGATTTACTGATATCTTTTGGCTGCAATGTAAATAACAGATTTCTTAAACGCATCCATTATTGACAAGCATTTACAGATTCAACCCACGATTTCCAAGTGCTGGATTTGTTCTTTCCATTAATAATGGGCCTAGATATGAATATATAATCACAAGAAAAGCGTTCATGCTAAGACTGAAAAATGCCTATAACACTGAAAGCACCTTAACAGAAAGATAGTATATGTTCAAATGTGATTAACGTAACTGCATACCGCGAAGCTCTTTTTAMTATTGGGTTGGCTAACTTGCACTTCTCTTCGTCCAATTGAATAAAAAAATTCTCATTATTCTTGAACCACCAGCAGTATTAACTCCACCGAGAAATTCAATAGTAAGAGAGAGGCCATCATGACTGACATAACGATACTATTTGTAACTGCATGATAATTTTCTCGAAAACATCGGTCGCTGTTGTTTATAGAAATGATCAAATTAACTATCAGTCTGTGCGCCCAAGTTTTGAGCAAAGAAAAACCTAATAAAAATTTAAAAAATGTAGTCTTGGACTGGATGCGGTTCAACAGAAATTTGTTCGTGTATTACTTCATTTTAGCTGACAAATGACTCGTTTGAAGCAACAGACTTTTCGAAGCCTTTTCACTACAAAAAATCGGGGTAAACATAATTTTTTTCTCGACGGTTTAATATGTAAAAACTTATCGAACTGTTAAATTGCATTTCAATAAATCACGCATTGACAGATTATATTAGTTGTAAGCGACAAATGGTAAAGATTTTTTAATTGAAAACTTCTTATAAATCAGTCTTAAACGAGACATTCTGAAACCCAACCATTAAACATTACGGGAAAAAGTTATACAATACATTTCTAGATTCAACTAAATTTGAAAACGATCATTCAGATATCAAAAACAAAAACTTCACTGGAAATACCAGAAGAGTGGCAAATCTAGGTAATTTTGTCGGTTCATAATTTTTAATATCAGAAATTATAATTCCTTTTCAATAGCGCTTGTTTATAATATTCCTATGTAGCGCTATGTAATGCCATCATCCAGTAATTTAGAAAATATCGACGTGTACAATTTATGTACATGTTTAAAATTAGAAAAAAAAATCCCAAAAAACGTGTAATGCCTACGTTGTTTGTATCCAGAAAATCACCAGCCTCTCATGACATTATTTCAACACTTATAGATAGAAGCTTCTCCTGGAGAGATATAAGAAAACAGTGCAAGAAATAATCTCACTAAATGCGAAATGGAGCATGAAATTTACATACGTATAAAAGCAACGTACATGATTACTTAGGATTTTGCAATTGGCCATTCATAAAAATTAAAATAAACATATTTGTGTTTGCTCAGAGACAATTAGTCCACGATTAACTAAATGCTCACAATGCTCACCACAGCAATGGACGAAACGTCAGCGAAGAAATCGTCACAACCACAGTCAACTAACTGGGATCAGCTACCACTAAAAACATAATTATTGGGCAAACGAAAATCCCAAAATTATTAGAGAATTCGTATTTCAGGGAATATCTGGCTGTGTGGTGCAAATGTTAATAATCTGCCAAATTTTGTAAACCAGTCTGTGCCCTGTAAGATCGCCCGACTTAAGTACTTTAGATTACATTTTTTCTAAAAAAAAATCCTGTGTACGAAATATCCTAGAATGATGTTGACCAACTAAGGAATACGATTTTAAGAGCATGCAATAATATTTAACGTCACAATGTATTGCAGGAATACTCTTTTTGTCTTGTATTTGTGGTTAGTGTTGTCGTGGTTTAAGAAGTAATATTTGTTGTGAACAAATAAATTTCTGACTGTCAAAGTCAAACGACAGAGAGACCAAAAAAGGCGCTTGCCAGTTATGGCAAAGTCCAATATAGCGCACATATAAAGTATGAAAGTTAGTCATTATTTCCCGCAAACAAACGAAAATGGAAATTTTCCTAAAATTTCATAACATGTGGACTCAAAGAATGTCCTGAGTGCACTCACGTTAAATTTGGTTTAGGTCAAATTAAGGGAGTATATGCCAAAAGTACATTTTCCCTAATATCTATAGAACGAAAAGGACTAGGATAACTTAAAAAGCAGTTCGAAATCTACTATAGTAGTTCTTCAAATCTTTCTCCATTTTAACTTTTTTCTAACTGTAATAACAAGCGAGATCCCTGTAGTAAAGCTCAATTTTCTACTACACATAAAATCTATAAATTCACGTGCAAATGCAACATTTTTATTATATTTACTATTTCTACTTCTCCAAAAAGAGGACAATTGTTTAAAAATAACGGAGGCTTGTTATAAGTACTACAGATTTGCAAAATACGGTCAATACAAATGCAGATCTTTCTGCAACGAGTGATAAGATTTTAATTCAATATAACATCAAACTGCACACGAAATTTAATACAGGATGTAACGAAGAAATGTAGGCTGTACTCGATGAGGCTCAACAAGAGCATAGAAGCTTTTAAAATGCTTAGATTATTATTGGTTAGATCTGCCGATTGTTAAGGAGTTCAAAGTAAAATACGTTAAACTAACCACTGTCTGAACTATTACCAAAAGTCATTCGGGCAAAAATAAAGCACATAAACGACAATTTAACAACTAGAACACCTACACACAGTGAATCTGCTGAAATAATATTAAAATGGACTTGTTTTGCTCCCACTGTTTATTATTATTCGAAGGCAAGAAATTCCAGACTGGTTTTACAGACCTGAATCGCTAGAGTTTAGTCAATAGCCAGTTTGGTACTTAAAAAATAAACAACTGAACAAAACCATTTTGATTTGGCATTCGATACACATACGACTACATAAGAGCGAAACTCATACAATATTCTACAATTCAAGACAAAAAATGAATGTGCAGTACTACCTATTTTGAAGAGGATTGGAGTTACACAGATAACGACCAGCATATTTAGTAAACATAGTACGTCTAAGTGTATTCTACATCTCTGCATTTTCATAAAGCAGCGCACATACATATGATAACCACCATTGCCACAATGTATTATAAATCAAAGTAGGCAACGTTATTTGTGCAAGATATTTGGGTGATACGTCACTGGATATAGTCAATAGTCGTTCCTATTTCTAATACTGTGTTTGTGCCGCTGAAAATTGCGAACCACGTATGGTCGTCGACTTTCCCAAGTTCAATGCAATAACTGTCAAGGAAAAACATCCTTTACCCTGTATTTAGTACTAGCGGGACAAACTAACAGGCCAAAAATCGTTTACCACTTTGGCCTCAACTGCGAATACCTGACAATAGTTGACATTATATACAGTCTTTGTGACACCGGACGGACATTACCAATATATGAGAATACCTTTTGGGCTTACTAATGCTTCAGCGGTATTCCAAGAAGTTATCAATCAGATTTTTGGCAATTTACATTTGTACTAGCGTAGGTATGTATATTGTCATGACATTTTGATTTTCGCCAAAACAGCCGATGAAGCATTGGAAAGATTTGAAGTTGCTCTAAAAATACTGGCTCGTGCAGGAGTGCAAGATGAAATAGAATATCTGGGAAGTTGAAAATAGCTTCTCTTCACACTTGCATCTTTGTTTTGAATTTATTGATTTATAATGCAGTGTTGGGTTTTGGCCTTAGAAGCTAGAAGAAACTGGGGCACAAGCAGTTATTATTTATGGTTTTAATTAATTAATAGGGAAAGATAGTGTGTGTGTGCAGTGTATGTGATATGTAGAACGTTACAGGTTGTAAAAAACTTTTCTGACGCTAATCGGACAGATATATTTATTTATCTCTGGTTATTTTCAAATATGCATGCGTTGTATTTTACTATTAGAGATTAGCACTCGATTGGCTACGTCCATAACGAGCTATGTCAGTCGTGTTATTCTACCGTCGTTCTTACTTGTAACAGTACGGTATGTGCTACTGAAACTTGATATTTTTCCCTAAACATTAACAGTAAATGGTTTTACAACTATGTATATGTAACCAGCCTTCAGTTATTGTTAAGATTACTGTAAGAACATCTTTCCTTCTTCTTGTGATTCGAACGCACAAGCGAGAAGAACAAAACCGTTACTGAATTTTAGAAGAAAAAGAACGAACGATATGCAAAAAAATATTGAAGATATAACTATCGACTAAACTAGTTACCTATAACTCAAAAGATTCTTCTTTGTTCTTTGTAGTTTTCTGTCTCCATATTGGATGTACCACAAACATTCTGCTTTCTAAATTACGTATTTATCCTTGAACCCAACCAAAAAACCGGCGTTCAGGAACCGCCCAAACGGACCGTGACGAAGCTGCAGCAAATTGCTTTATAAATTCGTCGTCCGTATCTGTATGTCGATCGCTCAATGCAAATGTGTAAAATATACCAAAGGTACAAACACGGTTGACATTTGCGGCAACAAACAACCCAGTTGCATGCGTGCGAACGCATGCACGTACTTAATTAACATCGGGAATCGATATGGCATAGGTGCGACTCGTTCGAAACGGTTCCGTTAACAAAAGGTGACAGCTGCAACGACATCCGGCGTTCGGCTGTTATTTTTTTCAGAAATGCCCACGAAAGGTGTTGCAGACGGAGAGGATGGCGAATTTCAGCAGTTTACCTAATGAACTACAACAATGGATTAAATTCAATTCATTAAAACTTCTTCAATTCGTCAGGCTTTACGATCGGTTAGTTATAAAGATAAAAATTTGTATACGACATCGCGTAACTGATTACTCGCTATATTCGCTAAATTTGGCTCCTTGGCTTCAAAAAAAAATGAAAAAAATTAATATTCACCGGTCGACCCGCGGTCAAAAGTTCAGTTCTGTACTGGGGAGTCGATTTTAAAAAAAACTAAGTCCTCAGAAGTCGAAGCTATAGACAACTTCCCGAAGCCCTGCGCTTTATAGACAAAAAAAACGAAAAAATGCCCCGAGCTAGGTCTAATATCTACTATTTTGTGAGCCTGAAATTTGATCACCTCCGATTTTGCTAAACTTAAGTTCCATTACTAATTCGAACCTCCTGAATTTCGCAGTGGTTTCAGTTAGTCGTTAGCTGCAGCGGTTCGCTTGGAAAGTGGCCCTAAAATAATACATTGTCCAATGGTCAAAATTTGCCAAAAACAGTTTTTTTCGTCGGATATGGTCAAGATTTATTTTGCTAAATTTAGTTGATCGCTAGATACAACGGTTCGCATTGAAAGTGACCTAAAATAGGTCGCAAAACAGCAAAATCTCGCTTAAAAAAAATTACGGTGACTACTGGCGACCAGCGGTCAAAATAATTAGCAACAAAAAATCGAAAAAACAATTCCCACATTTTCGGAAACTGGACCTCAAAATACATCAATATGTCGATTCTGAGCTTAAAACAGGATCCTGCGAAAATAGCGAAAAAGCAAATTTTGGTCATATCTGATTTTTAAGTTCCTTTGAACCATATGGTTCACTTTGAAAGGGGTCTAAAATAGGTAGCAAACAAAAAATTACGGTGACTCATGGCGAGGCGCGGTCAAAATTATTAGAAAGAACGTTCAATTCAATTCAAAACCCGCATGTACTCATACATATAAACTACCATATGGCGAAAACCCGAGATAAATTCGATGTTTATGAGCCTAACCTAACCACGAATAGATGAACGGATGCCAAAAAAGCATATATGCGCTTCCCTGTGAGTGGGTAGCGCTAAAAACAAAAATCTTTAACATTATTCTCCATAATTTTATTTCATAATAATTATTGAACACTTAAGGCTTAATTTAGATGTGCTATTCCAGCGTGTTTGAATAGGAAAGAAATCGCACCTTAGAATGTAACATCGTCCACAATTTGAACGCCGCACTGACGTGAAATTGCGACCATGAATAATAGCGGCCATGCCATTGATTTGATTGTCTCGCGACAATTGTCGTTTTTTTTTTTCACGAGAAAAATCCGTAGACCAATATATCCAATATTTCCCAAAATTTCAACCAATTTTCCCTGTAAATAAAGGAATACAATGATAATTCACCCCTCTCTTGCAAAAATCATGTCACTTGTTTATATACAGAGAATTTTGTTGAAGTTTTAAGAATACATTGAGACATAATTAGTCTTTCGTTTTTTCTCTTCTAAAAGTAAATACATCTAAATTCACTAATACATAATATGCACCTGGGCTGTAAGACGCTCTTAATCAAATTTCACTTCGTGTACCAGCATTAAAAACTTCATACAATTATTTGCAAACAAAGCTAGTGTTCAGTGCGTATATTTAAATAGTTCATGAAAGTAATTTTACTATCAGATAAATTTTCAACTAAAAAATACGCCAAATAAAAATGTATTACCTATTGTTTGCTTTGTTCTAAATAACAACAGCACAGTAAATAATACAGTTCTGTTACCATACAAATTTCACTGTTCGATGGCATCTCCTTGACAACAACGTGATTTGATATTTATTTCAGGAAAATATTATTTATTTGTGAAAACTGTGAAACTGGTCTTTTGTTACTGTTTCAACCTATTTCAATGAGCCGTAGATTCTATATTATCCGTTTTATGTAACATGAAACGTGTTGTAATAGCATATTTGTAATAATTAATTATGATTTGTTTCTTGTTAGGTCTCGACAAAGGTCGCGCGCTGAACAAATCGTTATTTATGTTCGAGCATATTAATAATTATCGCACGTATTATAAATTCTTAGTTTCAGGTAATTAAGTGAAAGATAAATTACACCTATGAACAATGGWAAGGAAACACGCTGTCGTGACATGTATAGTGTTGCCAGGAATCTGTAAAAAGCTTCCAATAACGGTATCGACAGCAATAAATCACGATTGCAAAATTTAATTATGCCAATTAAAATTAGATGGGATCATTTAAACATTACCTATTACTAAACACATTCAGTTTTTGCGTTTTACTTCTATGACTATGTGATGCACTATCAAATACGTATGGAAATGATTTTAGGTACTAACAGAACCTCGGAAAGGCACTTCTAGCATACTTTTAAGGAAAAGTCGATAAAAGTAAAGTCCTCAACTTTATGGTCTTACTACTCTATAATAAAATCTATGTTACTTTTAATGAAAATTGTAACATTTCAGCAAATGTTTACAGAAACGGCAATAAGTAACATTACTCAAGAAATGACACATGGCTACAAATAGAGCTGAGCGATACCATTAGACGATATCAGTGCAGTATCGATACTACTCAAAAAAGTATTGAAGTATCAAAGTATCTGAAGTATTGAAAATATCTAATGTATCAAGAGTACCTATCAAAGATGCTTCAGCTTGTCTACTTTGAATCAATGGTTAAACTATTGAAAACTGCAATAATTCCAATTCTTATACTTTAAATTATTGATATATTTACATACCTTCAATACATTTGATGATGCCAATATTCTGGACACTACTATTTTTGATATGTACTTTTTCAACTTTGTATTGTTGCATTTTTTAATATTTTCATTACATGTAACGTCGTATTGTGAATTATTTTGTATATTTCAATCATTGTCACTCTGGGTGTTCAAGTCTAGACTGAGAGAAATCCTCTTAACTAACCAAAATATAGTTAACAGCTAGCTATGTAGCATCATCTCGTGTTCCGTTTTGCTGTTATTATAGTTGCAAGCAACAATCTTGGAACTCATTATACGAACAGCCGATTACCGCTCACAATGGTTTACAAGTATTACCCGAAGCTGTCGTAAATAACAGACGGGTTCGGCACGTTCCACTGTTTTGCAGCGGAGTGGACCGTATCCAAAAATTGTGTTTAGGCTTTTTAAATTTTTTTCTGTGCACATAAATCAATGAGCATTATTTGGTATTATAATTTAAACTACAAATATTTCTCATCTAATAGCTTTTAATGTATGACTAAATCGTATTCTTCCTAATTTAATGAGTAGTATCTATTTTTATAACCATGAATGGTAAACATTATTTTATTTATTTTATTATTTTAATCCGGAGAGTCATAAACGTAGTTTCTACCTTTATATTTTTTTTGGAAATAAGAAGAAATCGGAACTATTCTACTCCTACTATAAACGGTATTGAAAGCATATGTGTTTACTTATTATTTTAAAGTTTTACAGCATATAAGCGTACCAAGTGCAATATTTTTTACTATTCAGTCATACCTATATAATGTTTACATTTAGTCACTTATTAAGAGGCGTTTGTGACAAATACATTTCGTAGGGCAACTGGTCAAACAGATTATTGCTGATTTTAAACCGTGGGGCAACTGAGTAACAATTAAATATGTTCATTCTTATCACTAGGATCTGTCGCGGCATATAGCTGAGTGCTTAATCGACTGCTCCGAGCTTACCCTGCAAAAGTATGTTAAAACCATTGGCTTTTCAATGAAAAAGGTGGAGAAGAAGCAATGCTTGATGGAAAGCCAGGTAATAAGAAAGTGGAGATACTATTATTTAAAATCTATAAAAATGTATAGGCAGGAAAATCGTCGGAAATTTTTCCTCGACGAAACATGGTACGATACCCATGATACAATAAAAAAGGATGGGTTGATGACTCAGGGAAGTGCAACGTCAATATTCCGGCGTCAAAAGGAAAAAGGAATAATGATTCTACACACAGGAGGTGAAAATGGTTTCGTTCCTGGAGCCCTGTATCTTGGATGTAAAAACTTAAAAGAAGCAAGCCCCGATTATCATTCTGATATGAATGCGGAAGTGTTTGAAAATTTGTTTAAAACATTTTATTGCCCAAATTGCCACCAAACAGCGTCATAGTAATGGATAACGCTAGTTACCATTCGGAGCAACTGGATAAAATTCCAAATACAACAACTAATAAGGCAACCATTCAAGATCATTTAAGAAAAGAAGATTTATATTTCGATGAGGACTACACCAAAAACAATTGTCGAAAGTGCTTGGCACAAAAATTTTTTCGAAGAAATTTAAAATTGACGTTCTCGCTTCTGAATGTGGACACACCATTCTACGATTACCCCCATATCATTTCATTTTCAACCCCATTGAAATGATATGGGGGCAGTTGAAACAAAGAATTCGACGAGGGAACACCGGTGGACAATTTAACAATAAACGCTGCTAAAAATTAGACACGAAGCTGAAATAACAAGTGTCGATGCATGGAGAAATTCAGTGCGGCATGTACTGGACATTGAACATCGGTACAGAGCGAATCATGTACAAGAATTAATAGTAGAAGTTAATCGTGATTCTAGCAGTGAAAGTGATAGTGAGTAATTTTTTTAGTTTGTGACTTGTAATATGCTTATTAACAAGCTGTAATGAACATAATCGATTCTAATTTGTATGTTTTTATATTAAATTTGTATAAATTCGTTATGACATGCAAAGGCTTTTATTTTATACATCCGAAACTTTAAACCCAATAAAGTATCACATAAAAACAGATCGCGGGTCGCGCCAGTTAGCATCAGGTCTGCATTAAATAAAATTTGTTATAAAAGCTTCTATGTTTTATTGATTGCTAAATTATCACGACTAACAAATTTCAAAAATTTATAGTGGAAAAGTTAAAATTTTAGCCAACAAGATTTTTTTGAATACGGCCCATTTAGGAACTTTGAAGCGTGCCACTAATCCCAATAGTTTAGGACGGCCGACCATAAGGTTGTAAAAACCCTCATTTACAATAAAATAATTTACGACGGACGACCATCAAGCTGTAAAATCCTCTGCATAAGTCAGTCTCATAGATCGTTGCTTGATACTTTAACTAGTATTGGAGTATGAATGTAAACCAGCAATGCTGATGTCATTGTTCATTTAAGTGTTGTTCATACTCAAGAAAATTACTATTAATTATTATTATTATTATTAAAAACTAAGAGTTGCATTACCGACAAGGGAAGTGGTGCGAGTGTTTTGAATATAGTGAGAAACTATGCCGCTTTCGCAAAAGAAGATGCACCATCCAACCTGTAGGGATTAATACTTTATATAATGTTCCGAAAAAATTGCAGAGTTTTTGAATGTACAATGCTAGCAAATTCTGGCGCTGATCTAGTAACAGTCAAGCGTGTAGAAGGCTGTATTCATCGTCAATGTTGAATCWTACATCGAAAAAAAGTTGGYGTATCTAAGACGATAACTCTGTYGAATAAAAAAAAACTTGTAGTTCTAATTAAAAWTCTACTTCTATGCAGTTATTGCAGGAAAAATTGTGTTCCAGGAATTAATATTACTGCGAAATTAAATTGTCCAATTAATTTTGAATTATAATACAAAAATAAATCCCTTGATGCTAAAATATTATTGGATCTGTAACATCTGCTATAGAAAAAAAGTATCTGTCATTTGCTTTTCAAATTTTTAACAACACAAGTTAGTACAATTTTAACATCATAATGTTACAAATCAGTTTATTGTCAAGTACACAATAGTGCCAAAAACAAATTTCACATTTCACGATGAAGTAACCAGATATGCCATCTTCAAATTTCTGTATTTTATTCATATTGCCGCTTAAAATGTTTAGTTTATATTTCGTATCGGTTTTGGGAATGGGGCATATTCGCAACGTTCGAGGGGGTAGGTTCTAAAGTGGACGAGAAACAGATGCGCTTCGGTTTCAGTGTGTTCCTTCAACTGTTCACAGGTTAGTACTGTTTCAATTTTTATTGTTTGTGTCCTTTTTCCAATCAGATTATGTAATTAGTTTTAAACAAGCACCACTGTCATCAACTCAACGCAGTTGTTTAACTCAAACAGTTTGTTAATTAATGAATTAGGACAAATGCTGTATTTGGTAACATTGCAAGCTATGCATGCTGCTGTTGTAGAATCCTTTTTAAACTATTTATGTCATTTTCTTAACTGTGTTCCCGAATTCTTTGATTAGCTGTATCCCCGCAGCAATATTATACGCGATCCTTGAAAGTGTGATGTAAGAGCCTTGATGTATGCTGAGCAAACATCTAGTAAAAGAAAAACCATGATTTTTGCACCAAACCATTCAACTATACAGGGTGTCCCTGAACATGTGGGCAATATCTTCGGATCTGATAGCTGAGCTAAAAACATCACTATTTTACAGTATAACTTTTTTTGATATATCGTTCGCCTACTGAGATATTCACCCCTAAAGCTCCTTTGGAAAAAGTGGTTTCTCCGAAATATCTTTTATACCGCTTGATATAATTTGATGAAATTTTCGCCATTAATATTTAAAATGGAGGCGGTTAGAATAGTGCAGACACAGTTTTTGTAATTGCACGGGGAAGTTGGGGGTAAACTACCCTTCACCGTTTTTTTCTCTTAATTTTAAGGCGGGTAAGATTTTTCCCCCGAAATAGGCGTTTTTCAATTCTCCCAAACTTAAGAAGAAAAAAAGGTACTCTTTATTCATTACCCTAAAGGTAACCGTTTTCGAGAAAAATGTACTTGAATAACATGGTTCACATTTTCGCTTGCGCCCACACGAGCAATTTGATTTTTATAGTAGGCGTACTGAACAACACTTTTAGGCCGTTGTTGTAGGAAAAAAAAACTAGAAATACTAAAAT
The DNA here is from genome assembly GCA_025024175.1 of Rhyzopertha dominica. Taxonomy (NCBI): domain Eukaryota; kingdom Metazoa; phylum Arthropoda; class Insecta; order Coleoptera; family Bostrichidae; genus Rhyzopertha; species Rhyzopertha dominica. The sequence continues at coordinate 8,207,314 of QCXZ01000053.1, read as the reverse complement.
GGAATACATACTAGCTAAAATAGACTATTTTCAAAAAGAAATCAAGTTTTAAATGTTATTACAAGCATTATTGTAAATAGCGAATGGCATAGGTAAACTACTAAAGTATTTTATGACAGTCCAGGCACAATAATCTTTCAGACATTTAATTAGAACTTGTTTTCAAATATTACTTTGACCAACATTTAAGTGTAGTGCAGTGGAGACAGAAAATCAATTGCATTGGGCTTTGCATATAATTATTGTATTTATTAAATAATTACATAAATATAACATTACGAAGAACACTTAAAAACTACATGGAGCTACAAAAAAAAATTAAGAAGCTTCAACATGAGCTCCTCCAACTTCAATGCATTTTCGGGCCCGACGAATTAAAGACTGCCGGATTCTCCAAAACACGGCAGCGTTATTACGTATTTCATCACAGTAAAATACTATACGTTCTATTAGATTATCCCTCGTTTCTACAGGAGTAGAGTAAACTAAGTTTTTCAGGTGCCCCCACAAATAGAAATCGAGAGGGTTAAAATCTGGCGATCGAGGAGGTCAAGCAACAGGTCCTCCTCGACCTATCCATCGATTTGGATACGCATTATTTAAAAATTGTCGCACAGCAATACTAAAGTGGGGTGGTGCGCCATCATGCATGAACCACATGTTTCTTCTGGTTGCTAATGGAACGTCTTCTAAAAGCTGTTGTAAGTTATTTTGAAGGAACTGCAAATAGAGTTCCCCATTTAATCTTGGAGGTAGCACATATGGTCCTATTAAATGGTCCCCTATGATTCCCGCCCAAACATTAACAGACTGAAACTGGAACTGGTGTCTTGCAACCACTGTGGAATTAGGGTTTTCGTCCGCCCAAACATGTAAATTGTGTGAATTTATTACACCGTTTTTCGTGAAACCAGCCTCATCTGAATAAAGAATCGAACTAATAAAATCCCTGTTATTTGTGTGCTGTTCTAAGACCCAATTTGAAAATTCCACTCTAGCAGGAAAATCTTCATGACTTAGAGCATGTACCTTTTGAACATGAAAAGGGTGCAGTAATTGTTCTTGAAAAATTCTGGAAATAGTGTTTTTGGACACATTGTGTTGCACCGCAGGTTTTCTAATACTATTGGTAGGATCCGCAGCCACGCTATCCAAACCGTTCTCCTCTAGGACCACTGTGCGTACTCTTCTTTGGACGCCACCGTTCAAGCTATCTTTTACAAATTTTCCTAATAATTACAAATTGATATAAACATGCCTTTATGGATAATTTTATGTCCCACCTGTCTCCCTTAAACGTCTATCAACCCGTTCAAAAGTTTTCCGATCAGGAATCCTACGGTCAGGAAATCGTTCTGCGTACAACCTCACAGCTTCTGTACTATTACCAAGGGCTAGACCATACACTAAATGCATGTCAGCATATTCAGGAAATGAATATTCCATTTTAAAATGATTGTTGGATAACAATCACACCAGGAAAATTAAATGGAGTGACAGCTAATAATATTTTTAGCGCCTACTATAAAAATTAAATTGCTCGTGTGGACGCAAGTGAAAATGTGAACCATGTAATTCAACAGCATTTTTCTCGAAAACGGTTAACATTAGGGTAATGAATAAAGAGTACCTTTTTTTCTTCTTAAGTTTGATAGAATTGAAGAACGCCTATTTCGGGGAAAAAATCTTACCCGCCTTAAAATTAAGAGAAAAAAACGGTGAAGGGTAGTTTACCCCCAACTTCCCCGTGCAGTAACAAAAACTGTGTCTGCACTATTCTAACCGCCTGCATTATAAATATTAATGGCGAAAATTTCATCAAATTATATCAGGCGGTATAAAAGATATTTCGGAGAAACCAATTTTTTCAAAAGAGCTTTAGGGGTGAATATCTCAGTAAGCGGACGTTATATCAAAAAAAGTTATACTGTAAAATAGTGATGTTTTTAGCTCAGCTATCAGATCCCGAGATATTGCCCACATGTTCAGGGACACCCTGTATAGCTGAGTTGCCTCCCGCATGGGACCTCAGTACCTGCTGACCATAGTCGGCTATGCTAACAAAAATCTCTTCAGTTTTGAATCTTGAGAGTGAAAGTAAATCCGAACACAGATCTAGAATTGGTAGTTCATTCATTGTTTTAAATAACAAATTTCAGCAGCATTGCTACATCACCAATGCATCGAATTAATTAAAATAACACAACGTAGGTAAGTACTAGAAGATCACATTTCAATCTAAATCTCTACGAACCTGGGTATGTTACATTACAACAGATATATGCACCTTCTTTGTCGTGAAGCTCTTGCAATGGAAGAGAACTGCAGCGATTATATTGGAAGCGATTTCCAGATAGTCATCAACCGCATCATTAAACAAAGAAACAGCGCCTGCCAAATAAATAACATAGCACGGGGCTGTGTATCACATTAGCTTTTTGCGGTTTCAGCAGTTGCGTAATTCCAAACGTTGTAGGTATTTATATCCGACTGAACTCTCCCCGTAGTCACGTAAAGCGTTGTTCAAGTGCTATTGCAATGTATCACCTTATCATGCGAACGTGAAATTCCTCCCTCGTGGTTTTATTCGTTGTCCTAGGTCGGCAACGGCAAGGTCGTTGTGTTCCTGCTTTGTCGGTATATTATTATATTATCAACGCGAGGTGCTTTTCAATAAACGTTTTTACCGACGGAATCGTGATGAAATAGGAAACCTGGCACCGCCGACTTGAGCATGACGTGCAATTCTTGGATAATCCGCTGTAATTAATAAAGTTTCAAATCGCTGCCTGTGATCATTGCTCTCGAGCGAGAACGGTAGTTATACTTAATTAAATTATTAGTATCGCATGTTCGGAATGCGCGATAATTTGTACAGATGCTGGTTGTAATTGGGTCTTTGCAAAGAAAGGTCCATGTTGCACAAGTTCATAAATTCAACGCGGCTAATCGCTGCTAAACACGTCGATGTCGAATGGAAAGCAATCCGCATATTTTCATCGTTCAAATGCTACAGTGCTTTACCCGAACCGGATTACCATATCGAAAAGGACAGATCCATTGCATACTCGTTCGGAAATCTTGTAATCTTATAATCCGATCGCCATTTCATTACTAGCAAATCGTTTAATAAATACAGTGTACGGCGTGTAATTGCACAATGCGCATATTTATGGGCATGTAGAAAGTTTTGAATAACATATCGACAGTTGGCTGTTATTGCGTGGCTCCATTCAAGATGAAAGTTATTTTATTCGGCATGTAGTGAAGTTGCTTGGTATTTTAACAATAGAAACGCATTTACTGCCAAATAAATTCGTTGGGCCACACATTTTGATGATTTATTGCACAAATGTAATGAAGTTAAAATGTCTAACATAGCAGTGTATTTATTTAACAATAAATGATTAGCTAACGATGAATTTGTTGTTACAATATACGTATTTTTGTACTTTTCGAATTATCCGAAAATTGCAGGTATTTATAAAATTATTAGTGAACAAAATTTGACTATTCCAATTGATTTTTGTATTTGCTTGCTTCTAAATTTTTGACAAAGTCATGAAACTTGCAAAAGTTCCCTTTTTTCTTTATTATTATTTATGGTGCTGGTACTGAAGTGGCTATTTGTTCGCCCAAAGCATTTTACCATTATATGAGTAAAGTGGATTTAACTCCAAGCATATTTTTTTAAAGAAGAATTAATTATTCTATAAAAAAAATCAATTTCGAGAATTGGGTCTGTTTTCAATTTTTTTTGTTATTCAAAAAACCACACGATGTCTATTTATGAGGATTCCTGATATGAAAACCAAGAGAGTGTATCCTGTGAGTGAAGCCGTTAATTCCATGGAATTGTACCATGAATATGTTCGACTACCACCAGCGAATGCTGAACACGATTATTTTTTCATTTCCTATCGTAAGGGAAAATGTCTGGTACAACGTGGAAGAATCCATTCATTTCGGAAAATGTCCTCTATCGCTGCTAAATTTATTAAACAGCTAGGAACATACAAGGCATTACTCCGAATAAGTTCTGTGTCTGTTATGGAAGATGCTGAAGGCAATTTAATCTTGTTGAAACGGCTACGAGGATGGAAGCAAGTTTTTTCACAATATCATTGTTTTTTTTTATTCTAAAACTTAATAACAGATTCATATTGCTGTACCTATTAGGTTACATAAAGTTTTTCAGCTGTTGTATTGAAGCATTTGCTTCATTTAACTAACTAAGCGATCTTCAAAAGTTTCCGTAGCAACTTTTGGGAATTGATTCCATAAAATACTCATTATAATAGTAAAATAACCGTATACGAGTACCTACAGGTGTGCAAAAAAAAAGAATACGGAACTTTAGCTCAACTATAGGTGTAAAAATTGCATATTCCGCTGTTTTCTGATAAGTTATACTTCATAAACCGTGCACACTTTTGTATGTCGTCTATGCTGTACATAAAATATTGAAAGCGGCATAAAATCAGGAAAATGTTGTCATTATTGACTTATATACATAACACATGTTAGTGTAGCGGTAGTATTTTTTTTGTAATGCCATAAAAATGTTGGAAGAAAACATATGCAGTCTTTATTGGAGAGTTTTATGGAAAACGTACAGAACATGGTAAGTTGCGCAGTGTAAAACATTTCTGAACTGTGGATTTTATAATGTACCATATATGATTATAATACAGCACTAAACCGTGTTGAAAGAAATTAATGAATTGCTAAGAAGTGCCGAGGAAGAAAAGAAAACCTGTAAAAGCATGAGAACTATATTTTAGCAGTCTATGAAAAGTACAACACTAAATCCTTTCCACGGACAGAAAATGTCGCAAATGTTCCCCGATTTAAACTTATCGAAAGGTATTAGTTCAGTTGGCAAAAAGTTCATTAAGATTGTTGGGAGGCTAAAACAACGGAAAAACTAGAACTTTCGTTTCTTTACTAGCTTTACTATCATCATAAGGTGATTAAACATAAATTTATGGCCCCAGTATTGCTTTCTCTTATGATATTTATTCTGCTGTTTTAAATGTGTATCTATCAATGTTTATAATGGCAACATTACAAAAAAAGTTGAGGCAGGAACAAAAAATCCAGCAGAAATTTGAAATTTTACTACTTTATAATTTAGAATTATATGAGATAATCCCAGATCCTAGAGTAGGAAGAAATTACAAGAAATGCACAAACAATTCTGAAAAAATAGATAATCAAAAAACCCAAAGCTAGCTGCTGACATTCAGAATGAAAAAATTAAAAAGTTCTACACATACCGTTTACCGCAAAAGGTAAACTCCAAAATCAAAATTTGTTATTTCTATGGAAAATAAACTGAACACTCCTAAATTAAAAAATTCACACTTTAAAGAGTGATTTTTAGTGGCCTTCTTTATTAAGTTAAACCAAAACTATAATTGGATTTAATTGGTTACCATTTAATCCTATTACCCTGGACAACTTATCTTGCACCAAATTAAATTTCTTTAAGAAAATGCATTTAAGATAAAAAAAAATAGATATATTCAGGTTATATTTACAATAAAAGTATAATCCTTGCCCTCGGGAAGTATCTTATGAAAAAATAATAATAAATTAATTTCAAATGAGCAGAGACAATTATTAGATGTGCCAAGTTATGTAGGGTGCTCCATTTAATTTTGAAGACGAACTAATACAAGACGTAAGACACGGCTTCACATCGCATACTTAAATCCAATTGTGCGTTCAGCTTTCTAAAAACCCCAACCTGCCGATCAATTAGGATTAATTTATTTCTCAAAGGTGACAGCAACGCGAGCGAATACAAATAGCTCATTTCAGCGATGGTTGGCATATGAAATCGCGCACATTAAAAATCAGCGTACACAAGGCGTGCCGGTAATTACCGATGCCGCAGCGATCATCGCTGAGAAACAAATGCAAGTCGGCATCTTTTGTTTTACATCGCACGTCATTTGATGCACACGAAATGCAGCGGGTCGAAACGTTCCCTACGAATGTCGTTTCTTCTCGGTGTGATTGAATGCGCTATTAACATTTTAGCGGTGGTAATTGACGTTCACGGGAGTTATTGAGAGAAAACCGGTTATGTAGTCGGGTTAAATGGCATATACACTGAGTTAAGTAGACTTGTTTCCACCTCGGTTTACACTAAACTGCACGAAAAGCAACAGGTGCAAGAATGAAATGTGCGATCGAACTGATTTTTTTTGGGCGATACAATCTAGTGAGCTGGAAGGCGACGTGATGACTGTTTCATAACCACAGAACAATTAATTATTTAGCAATAAAAGAGCAAGATGAACGTAGTTTCGCGACCGCCAAAAACTAGGCCGTACAAACACGATACGAGCTTGTAGATTCGCATGTTTACCCAGCAACAAGACGATGTCATTATCCGAACGCGTGCCGACGGATTTATTTGGCTGGTTTCAAACTAGTTTTTCGCTGCTGCCGTTTAAAACATGAATCAAATCAGGTAAGATTAACCGACCGCGTAACACCGGTAAGACCGGGGGGTGACTCACTTCGTGCGAGGGGTGAGACAGAATCGGGGTTAAAATAGAATGACGCGTTCTATTTTTAAATGCATGCGTGAAAGTGAGACGGCAATTATGTTTGTATCAGGCAGTTTGGTTGCCATTGCGCGAGAATATAAAGGAGATTTGTGATCACATAGTCACCAAGGCCGCCTATTACAAATTATGACTAAACGTTACTAATAAGAAACATGTACGCTAATGATTAGATATGCGACATTCATTGCACTTTAGCTATGCCACCTTTACATGTAAACACAGAAATTATCGTGTTATCCAGGTGGCCTCAAGTTGCAAATTCCGAGTATCATCTATCTTTAGCATAACTTACCCTGGGTTGCACCATTTCGAACTCCTCCACGGGCGGCTTCCGCAAGTGGGCAAGCTCCATCCTCTTCCTGCCAGGACTCTGGTTAATGTAGTTGTACTTGAAAGCCTTTCCATCTTGGATCACCAGGCCCCTGTTGACAGCACGTTTCGCGCCCAATCTGAGAGCCGTCTTCAAGTCATGATCCGGATTTTCCAGCACCGTATGCGACTGCCTCACGTACTTCTCGATCGCCTTCAAAGAGGAGCCGTCCCTTTCACCCAGCTCCCTAACCGCCTTGCCGACGACTTTGCTCAGGTCGCAGCCCTTTTCTATCCGCAGGGTGCGATTTTGCAGTCCGCCCGGATCCTTGTACGAGCTCTGGCCCTTGTTGAACACCTTCAGGACGGCGCCCAGCTTGACCGCCGCCTCCAGGTGTTCGGCGACCACGTCTTCGTGGTAGTTGTGGTGCTGTCTGATGGCATGGCAGATCCTCTCCACGCTGGGCCTCTGTTTCTGCGACCGTATCTTCCGGATCGCGTCCAGTATCCATCTGGACCAGACCTCCTGCGAGACGTCCTCCGGTTCGCACATACTGTAACAAAACGCGTGATGTTCACACCTGGTTTACCTAAGAGATCCCGCGCTTTGCCCCGCCGCCGGCTGCCGAACCGCCAGGTTAACCTCGCTTCGTAAACAGACGGGAATGGCCAAAACACACCAACGTACACGTAACAACATCGATCAACTGCCCATAAAAGCTAAAAATACCGTCCACGGTGCCAAACATGATGTGCAACCGCGTTTAAAGCATTTTCATAAACCCACCGTGTCCGAATTGGAATTCCGTCGGTAGCCATCTTGGGCGAGCAAAACAGACGTACTCTTTACGGGCGTTTTGTGCCTTTTACGGTACATATTAACGGAAAACAGTAATTTAGCAACATCCTTTGGGGCAGTACGTGTTCAGTAATTGACTTATCGTAAGCAATACTTACATGGCAAACTCAAAAAGATGCACGAACAGACGTCAATGCTGGCTGGGTAGCTGTGCAACGGTCGGTCTCGTCGTCCGGCGGGCAGCTAGCGTTGCTCCGAAACATTCCATACACTTTCCGACTATACTCCCGTTGCCAATAAATTCACGTTCATCGAACTTACGGCTATCCAAACTCATTCACAACGAAACACACCCGTTCACGATGATAATTATGTCTGTTAATTAAATTACGATGCACATAATTCATTGCAATAGACACATCACAACAAAAGGTTAATATTGTGACAAAATGGCCATGGTAAGCGCGCGCATTTGTCTCCCCTCTCCCCGCGTGAAACGGTGCGGCGAACGAACGTTTAGAGAAAACGTACTTCCGTTTCGTTTGATGTTAAAGACGTGAAGAGGTATAAAAGTGGTTGCGAAAATTGATCTGCTACCTGCCTTCTGTGTTCTGTCCCCTAAGAAGCTTTCGCCGAGCTTGCCATCTCTTTTTATTGTAATGCACACCATAAACGCTTACCTGTGAATTGTTACGCAACTGGGAGCATTAAATGAAACACTACAAAAGATGACTAAGTTGCACTATAAATAAATTGCAACTTCGAAAAGAGCAAAGTAATAAATTAGTTGATCTTTACGATTTTATTTTATTTTATTTTATCTTTATCATGGGTAGGTACATTCTTTCCAGATCGTAATGTATATCTATGCATTTAGAGCATTTTGTTACGCAACTGTATTTTATGTATAAAAATTAAGTAGTAATTAGTAGGTATGCATACGTACTAATTTTGAATTACCTATCAAAATATTTAAAAATAAATCTGGCGTATATCATACCATCAGAGCCATCTCTGATTTGTAACAAGTAATTAGTAGCTGTTATTTCAATAGTTGGAATCTGTATTATGTTGGCTACTGGCATCTATGGTGCTGGCTTCTGAAATACTATAATAGTAACCATAGCTGCTGTAGGGAATTTCCCCATTTTGCAGATTGGCGCAAGACTAAGACATAGACATGGACTAAGATACCATTCTTTTATCTATGGAAGATATCTTGAGTCCTGAGTGGCATATCATTTTGATATAAACAATCATATTTATTTTATGGTTTCTGGTTTATATTAAACACAAACAACTTGAAGTAAAAATTTCTTTAAAATAGCACTGTTTTATAATAGGTATTATCATTTCTCAAATATTTATATATATGCCAAATATATTAAATATTTTGGTATTTCCAAGATATAGGTATTTATTGTACAACATGAAAATGAAATTTGGAATTAAATTTTTGCAACAAATGTAATAGTTTAAAAAGGTGTTGTTGGACCGCTGACTATTAGCATTATAGTAAAATAAAAATAAGAATATGAAATACAGTAATTTCATGAAACATGAAAATTAATATAATTTGGCCAGTGTTGCAGATTAAGTAACAATTTTTGTATTTTGAGTTAATGTTACAAATATTTGAAGGAAAAAAAAATTCATAGTCAAATTTTTTTATATTATTTATTTCTTTATACAGTCTAAATATACGAAACTCTTCATTCCTTAAATCATAACTTGTGATTAAAAAAAAACTTATATGGTATCAGAAGCCCACAAATTCTGGTCGTTACATCCATTTTTTATCTCAACACGATATGAAGGTTAAAACTAATGTCATTTTGGGTCTAAAAAATAGAATTAAAAATATAACTCATCCTTCTTTTACGCAATCGTCATTACTACGTTTATTCAAAATCCTTTTGGTTAATGGTTATAGTAAAGTTTTCCTTAAAAATCTTATTTTTAGTACAGAATTTCCAACGGTTAACAAAAATAATGCGCCTCACCTTCAATCAAATGAGGCTCAACCGGTTTTCGCATCTTTTCCTTTCGTGTCTTCTTTGACTCATAAAATAAAAATAATTTTCAGAACGGTTGATCATATAAACATAAAACTAACTTTTCCCTTTTTACAAAATTAAAAGATAGGATAAATATTTTCGAGCTTCATAATATTGTTTACCTCATAGGTTGCACAGACTGCCAAAAAGTATATGTTGGCCAGACTAAACAATCGCTTAAACAAAGAATTACTTTGCATAGAAGTGATATTAAGCTTAGACCTGAAAGATGTGCTCTATCTCAACATGTTGCAAATTTAGGACACTCTTTTGATTGTAGTAATCCAAAAATTCTAGCAAAAGAAAATAATTACAAAAAAAGACTTTTTATGGAGATGAGTCATATCTATGTTCGGAAAGACACCATTAATAAAAGAACAGATTTCAATAGTTTAAGTAACATTTATAATTATCTATTTCATTTGGACTCACACTTATGACCACAGGCGCATTCCAAAAGGCTTGTCTTGTCTGTTTTTGTGAACTTGATTTATTTTTTCGTCATTATTCTGCCATTTCAGTTTTTGACACCTGAGTGAGTAGCAATCATGGACACCATTTTATAAGCACAGATTTACATTTTTTAATTTTCTCTTCAAAATCCCCCAAATTTAAAAATCTAAAAATATTCACAACAGTTCGTCAACTGGCTATTTTGCACTAAAAAACAAAGATAGTTTATTTATTTTTAATCACACGATAATAAATTATAGCAGTTCCATGAATTTTTTCAAATATTTCTTATAAAAACGAAAGTACATGCATTCCCCTCTAATTCATTCAACATGGTGGCTAACAGTAAGAAAAATTGCTTATTGGTCATACGTTTACAAATGGTTAACTAGCCGTTTGATTTCTTTTGGGGAAACTTTTAGCATGCGTATCGAGCTGTACCCTTTAATGCTGCAACGGACACTAGAAAATATATGGTTATCCATTAAAAAAAAATAGTTATTCATAGTAACAATATTAATCCCCCCCCCGGAGTTAAGTGGATAATGTAGTTAATTGCCACTAGATGGTTTGGTGTTATTCACATTCTTAAAGTTCCTAGATAGAATCTGAGGACTTCACATATTCGAATTCTTGTAGTTACTCGTGTTTGAATTAGTAAATTAAATATCCACTTCTATAAATTTTGTCGTTTCAGAAGAAAATACTTACTATCCTTGTTTAATATTAAGTAGGTTGCCTCTTATGGAACACAAATAACCATTCCTTTCGGTGCTTTTGTTTGAAGATTTCCAAAAGAGCACTCAATACAGTAAATTTTATCATAAAATGTCAAATATCTTTGGAATGACACTGCTTAAGCTAAATGCAATTAACAGTCATGCACTTTTAGAATAAGATTCAAAAATTGAATAATTAAAACAATGAATTTACTGCTCACTTCCAAAATCTTAAAAATATATTCCTTTTATAAAGCATGTAATTTTGTATAACTTTTATTCGAAACAATCTGGGTTCACTCATTACAGACCGATTTCTGCCTAATCACACCCTGTAATACTATTAGCAATCAACTAGGCTTTGTAAAGTGCTACTACTAATTAGTTCGGAACAAGTAATAATTATAGTGAAAACACACATCAATGAATAAAAATATTTACTTCACTTAACCTTACTTTATTTTCCATACAACACAAATTCACAGGAATGGAAATAATATTATATAAAAAGAAGCATGCCTTACAAAACTAAGACATAATTGATAAACACTAGGACTTAATAATAGCATTATGACAAGTCGGATTGCTAAAAATCTTCCTTAGTAGGGAGCATATCTTCTAGTAGGAGATGGTCCACGAAGTCCGGGCCTACATCAAACAATACAAAATTTAAAAACTATTATCATAAAGGCTTGAAGTACAAACGTACCTCCTATCATCAAATGAATCCCTACTGAAGTCCTCGTACATCCTGCTCATCCTCGAACCCTGCAAGCTGCTTGAAGAAGGTGGGGACCTTCTGCTGAACATGCCATAGTCGCTGCTGCTGCTTCTTGTGAAACTCGAATCACGCATGCTTCCAATGCTGCTCGATGGTGGACCTCTCAGCCCAATGGAAGGCATCGGAGGCAATGGTTCTCTCCGCGGTGGCAGAGGTGGAATGAAGTCCCCTCGGCCTCCGCGCATTCCAATCTCGCTGCGAGGTGGAATGCTCGAGTAACGCCTTTCGAAGAGGTCCCTAGAGTCTTCATAACGCCTGTCGTAGTATCCCTCATAGCTGTCCTAAAGATTATCCAAAAGTTATGAGACGGAATAAAAAAATTGAAATCAGCAGTCAAGGAAGACTAAGAGTCTATTTTTGCAATGGAGCTGCACGATTCCAGCAGGTGTGCACATTTGTGACAAAATTCAAATAGTCAAGGATGTAAGAAATAATTTACTGTGTAAACACACATTTCATTTTGAATTGAACTGTGAAAATATGTTAATAGGTTAATAAAATCTCTCAGAAACTATATTTAACTATCTTAATAATAATTTGGGTCCACTTCTTTAAAGCACCTTTGCAACATCAATAAATTGTAACCAATAATGAATAGTACAGTTTTTTGGAAGTTATTAAACAATATAGTAAAACACTTGTTTATAATCTTAGTTCTTTTTTTTTTGGCAAAATGCCAATATTTCAACCGTCAAGCAGCCTTCTTCGGTGGCTGAACATTCATGACTAAATTACAACACTAAAGACATTAAAACAATATAAACATAGATTGGTACAGAGTTGTGTGTAGTTTATATTATATTTTTGACTTTAGTATTGTGATAAGTGGGTTAGTGTAAAGGGGGTTAGATCCATATTTAGCGGATGGATTGAATTGTTTCATGTACACAGCCTCTAAGAGGTTCTTGATATTGGCTATATTAAATTTGTAACTTGTTTCAATATTATGTAATGCTAGTGCAGATTTTTCTCAATTTCTATTGTTTATGTGGTACATATCTTCTCTGAATCTAATATTTGCATTACGTTTTGTTTGGCCAATGTACTTTTTTGGGCAGTTACAGCATTAAATTTCATATATTCCAGATTTGTTTAACATGTCTGTAACTGCCCAAACAAAACTTAATGCAAATATTAGATTCAAGGAAGATATGTACCACGTAAACAAAGAAATGAAGAAAAATCTGTACTAGCATTACATAATGAAACAGGTTACAGATTTAATATAATAGCCAATGTCAAGAACATCAAACCTTTAACATGTGCCAACTCGAACCCTTTAAGAGGCTGTTTACATGAAACAATTCACACCATCTGTTAAATACAAATCTTATGCCCTTAAATAACCCACTTATTGTAATAGTAAAGTCAAAAATATATTATTAACATATCTCATCCCAGACCACACAACTCTGTATATATAAATGTTTACAGTATGTTTAAATCTATTTTCGTGTTTTAATTTGGTCATACTTGTTAAGTCAGCGGTTAATAGTTGTATTGCTTAATTAACAAAAATAAAAGGTTGGAAGTAGGGTCAAAATGTTTTACTATTAATAAATTGTACTACATCCTAACTTTGCAATAAATAAAATAGTTAAAAAATAAATTTAAAAAGTTGTATTTCATTTGAATTTTTAATGTGTTCTTTCTTCCTCAAGAAATAAATAAATAAATCATAAAGAGCATTTACTAGATGTTTAGCTGTTTTCCAACAGTTTCAATGATTGATAGTGGCATTAAGACTGGGTAGTCTGTAAATTACCATTTTCCTGCTATCGTTCTTGAAATTTTATGACTGCTTTGGGTCTTTCAAAGATAACTCAAATGAACCATTAATTATCTTTGCTTATAGACGCTATTTACTGACAACTAAGCATACAATGTTTTGATATTAGTAACAAGAATAATTGCATATTATTAATAATTGATATGTTTAGTTAAATTTGCTCTAGCAATATTCAATAACTGTTAGCATATAGTAGTGACATTGAATGTTGATTATATTAAATACTAGTTAAAATATTATGATCCTCAGCTGTCATGACAGGTTTGGTTTCACACCTGTGTTTGTTACAAATTATATTAAATTTTAGTATATCTCTTTCTACATGGTTATAGTTGATTACTCTGTTAGTTTCATTAATTGTATCATACTACAAATTGAAAATGTTAACAGGTCATTTTTTGTAGTTTGGTGAGCTGTTTGAAATTGTGCAGTTAATGTTCGCATGGAGTCTTAAATATCACTGAATTTATGATGATGACTGCTGATTCCATGTGATGTAGACCCGACCCCAGTTTGAATTGTGATTTGTAAAGGTTTAACCTACGAATACCTCCACAAGAATTGCCCAAACAGCCGATTCTGAAGCATCTCCTATTTTTACTGGGAAAATTGAAGCTTTAACGGATTGCCGATATGTGGCGGCCCCTCATGTTAAGTGTAAAATTTTTTAAAAGTTAAGCACAATGGAAGACAATCTGATTTTTATGAGTTAAATTTCTTATTTTTATTTCAAGTTATAAAATTACAAATACCAATCAAATTACTGTATCCTTATTGTAATATAAAAATTGAAAGGCTATGTACTACTGCACATTTATTTGTTTGCCTGCTCTAAGGGACCTTAAATTTCGCTAAACTGAATAATAAAGAACGAATTTAGCAAAACTCAAAATACGATAAGCTCAAAAACAAACATTCGTGTTGTTCAGAGCATTGGTATTAAAAATTTCTATTACAAATGTCACATTCCTATTGCAAGATCATTGTTATGTGTTGTACTCTGAATAAGTTGATAAAAAGGGCAAAAAATTTAAAAATCTTACACTTGTAAGTTGCCGCCATCTAAAGGTGACATTTGCAATATTTTAGCCTCTTTCTAAAAGAGCGTCATTTTTTTGCATGAAAGATGGCAAATATCGTTATCCTTTTAAGTGGAGTTATTCGCAGCCTAACCCATTATTTAATCATCCAACTGGAATTTCCTTGAATGAGAGCAAGTAATGATAACCCAAAAAAACCTTTTCTTTATGAAAAAATTTAAAAATCAATGCATTTTCAAACACGTGTCCAAAACGGTGATAGGAGCTTTATGCCAATAAATTTTCCGTTCCTCCAGGATTCTAGAGAAAGTGACTAAGAAACTAATGCAGAAAATATTAATGTGTAGGTCGCGTACCCCAAAACGGCCCATCATCCGGTCGCGCAGGAACGGCGGAGGCGGCGGCGGTGGGTAAGGATCGCGTCCGAACATGCGATCGCGGAAACGATCGGGCCCCATGCCCTTGGGGCACTCTTTGGACCAGTGGCCGCCCCGACCACAGCGGTAACACTGTTCGGGGTCGCCCATTCCAGGACGCTGGCGTACGCGGCTCGTCGACACTTGCACCTTCATCGGCTGGCCGTCCACCAGCGTGCCGTTCAGCTCTTTGATGGCCTCGTTCACGTCGCCCGACGACTCGAGGTGCACGAAACCGTAGTTCCGAACGATGTCGCATTCCACAACGGTGCCGTATTTTTTGAACAGCTCGCGTATCTGCGGCGCCTTCGTGTTGTCCGTCAGGTTGCCGACGAATATCTTTGTCGTTGGCGTCGTCGGCGCCTTGCGACTCTTCGCGGCCTCGCACTTCATCGGCTGGTTGTTTAACATCGTGCCGTTCAAATTTTGGATGGCCTCGCGACCTTCCGATTCGTTCTCCATATGAACGAACCCGTAATTCTTCACGACATCGCATTCCACGACTTTGCCGAATTTTTCAAACAGCGGCCTTATATCGTTGATCGTCGTTTTCTCGGACAGGTTGCCGATAAAGATTTTAAATGTTCCCGCACTGCTAAAACCCGGCATGGTTTCTCCGCCTGAAACTCGCTCAAATAAGCACGCCGAGAAACAATCATAGTGTTACCAGATACGTTTACAATCAGTGTTACCAGATACACTTATCTAATGAGAAATTTCTCTGATTTCACAAAATCCCACAATACGCCCGTCTAACACAAATCTGGAGTCACGTTTCCTTAGAGGTCGATTTAATTTTGGAAAAATAAGCATTTATATTTAGAACTACTTTACGGTGAGTTTTCTAGTATGCTCTGCAGTATTGAAACATTATTTCTGCATTCAAATTCTTGTCACTTAGCGCAGCTGCTAAAATTTATGTTTCTAATTTAATAAAAATTGGAATAATGACCAGGCAGAGGGGTAACGACGACATATACCAATCATGTGGAAAAACAATGTGGATCCTAAAGTATGTAAACCAAGTGCTTGTTTTTAAAAAGCCAGACGAGACCAAAGAAATGAACTTCAGATTCATGTTTAGGGGTCTAGAGTTGAAGCAATAGAAATGCAAAATACTATTTATTGAGCTTTTATGTGAATAAAATATTTCCAAAACGATAACTATAAAATCTGGCAACACCGAATGACACCTACATTTTCACCTTCTAGACTAAAGACCTTAAAAGTTGAAAATGCAGTATTAATAATCCGATGCATACATCGATACGATTTGAATTTAAATTAACTTCTGCGGATGCTACAATACGGCAGCAGAAACTAGCAATATTCATCAATGATGAACATCGGCCATTGTGACGGAACTAGTTGCGGCGTCATCGATATAAGAACTTTCGAAAACTGATTCCAGACTCACGCCCTACTTGCTTTCTGGAAAAAATACATTACACAGCTTACCTGTAATCACTGTGAGAATATTTAAAACACTAAAAGAAGAATCTGGAAGAAACTCCTTGGAATTGTTGGGGACACACGTCAACAACACAACCAACTTACACAACGCGATTGACTGAAATGGCGGCTGGAGGAAATTCCCAGCCTTCTACGCCTGACATACACATGCGTAGTGGGCATGTAGTATTCGGCGGAGTCATTTCCTGTGTACGTACATGGAGCGCGAATATTCAAAATACACAATGGTAATAAAAACGCACAATCTAATAATTTTGAATTTGGTTCTATACAAAGTCGGATGTAGGATCTAAAACTACATAAAAACGTCGTTTTTTTAATGTTCTTAGAATCTTAGAAGCCTGTTTTGTAAAAACGCCTTTTGTAGGACAATCACAAGGAAAAACGAAAAATTAACAAAATTTGTGTTGATACAAAAATGCAGAATGTGTCTAGGGTGAAAACCTACCATTGTAGCATTATTAAGAATATTTTAAAGCAAACCTCTACCATTATCGGATGAAGAAAAAGTATGGAAACCCTTGAATATTTTCGAAACTGGGCATTAAAAAAAATGTTTCAGATAAAAGTTGTTATAGGGTTTTAAAAATATCTATTTTTGCTGTTTATAGGTTTAAAAAGTTGCGTCATAAAGGAACCCCTATAATATATACTCTTGTAATTTGTCTCGAGTGCTTTTCAAAACACTAGTCAGTTATTCTTCAAAACAGTTGTCACATAGGTACCTACATAATGTTTTCTTAAATAGATGCAGATATTACAGAGATGGTGGATTTACAGTTTTCATTACGTATAAACAAAATATGATTTCAAATAGGCTGGGCAATACTTAAACCTAAATAATTAGAGAACTAGTCAGCACCTATTACTTTCACGAGAGCATTCATTATCAGTTAATAATTTTATAGCGATTCAGGTACCTACATTCAGGAGTAATATTATCTTTTGTTTTCATAGCTACTCAGTATTTGTTGCTTTCATGAATATTCTTTACCAATTAGGCAGGCAATTTTAATGTTCCGGAAAGCCCTTCAGATACAAGAATATATTATTAAAAAATTGATGTTCCTACTGTGGCGGTGGTGGGGGGGTCATTTTGTTACATTTTGTGAAAATCGGTAGTCACCTAGTGTTGGTTTTATGACCTACAGCGTAGGTTGGTAAATAGAGATTTCTGAATGCCAATAAGTTTGAGCCCATGAAAAAAAAAGCCCTGTGAATTAAAAAAACATTTGAATATTAAGACGCTGTATTAGTGTGACGTACATGTCGGTCATTATGCTGCAGGACTTCAAGATCTTGACCTGGATCCAAACAAAACGTTGTCATACTGTACTGTGCATAATGAAGCTGAGTTCGGTACAATTATTCACTCGAAGTGTGTAAGGTATATGCGTCTAAAGAAAAATAATAAGATCATCAGTACATGGTGGTTTGCTAAAAATTTTGAATTGGGAATATATTACTGACATCGAAAGAGACAAGAAGTCTAAAATTTTTAGAAAACTTACACATATAAACAATATTATTTATTCATTATTTTTCTTTACACGGTTATACACAAAATGGCCAGATTCACTATCTTTTTAAATTACCACTTTCTTTAAACACGTTTGAAAAAGAACTTAATAATTGTATGCTGGAATCCCTTAGTAGTCGACTTTAGCTACCTTATATAAATTCCATAGACAATTAAAACCAGCATTCTTATATCCAATTTCAATAACTTTGTTAAATGTTAAAATATTCAAAGAAAAACATATTTATGTTCATGATCAAAGAAAGAAAAACAACATCTTAGAAATTTCTTATCAATTMMTTATTATATCATTATTTGTACACAAAGCATACAACATTCAAAATATCAGTCTTGCATAATGCTACTGCCCATCCAACAATTACTCAKAGATCCACTAAGCAAGTAAACATTTATTTACAGTTAGCAAATGCACATTTTTTGAGTCACTCGGCCTATTCGTAGAAAGTACAAAAAAAAATGTACTCATCCAAAATGATGTGAACACCATTTGAGGTTCAAGATTTTAAACAAACAAAAACCTTTTGAGAATATTACACAAGAATTGAGCAAAAATTTACAAAGACCGTGCTTACATTCAACAGGTGTCACAGCTAGAAATCAAGGTACATAAAAGTTACTTTCTACACACGGGAAACTGCATTTACCTTTGCAAATTTACAAGATTGTCGTATGAGCACCAAACATCGAACTTCTCTCTCAAACTGCGAATAATGGCACTCGAATATCAATGGCGACGAGACATGATCTCGTTCTGTGTGCAACGTGTAAGTTGTGCAAAGTCTCACACCCTCATCTAAGTCCAGTGTTTACAGTTAGTATTAAATATTGTCGGTTTAACCTAACGGTATGATTACACGGTTAGTTCACTTCGGTTTATGTACAGACTTAAAGAGTACGTGTATTTACAATTTGTTACATTCCCCTTGGCGGAACTGTTCAACAAGAATTTTTTTTATATTCAGTATTGGTATTTCCAGTATGACTTCTAGCGTAAACAAGGGAACGGAATTCGACTAGAATTTTTACGATTTAGCACCAACCAATTCGATATTGTATGTTACTGAATAACAGCTAGCAGAGAACTGCAGATTTTTCTATTGAATTGATAGAAATCAAATTGTTACTATCTGCCTTTTGGAACACTATTTAGTTGGCTCATCTTTAACTGTTGAATGATATTAGGGCAATGCACAACAGATGTAAGACCATCCGCCATTTTTACTCCCATGTCAAACTTGACAGCAGTGTTTGTTATGTGGTGGGAACCTAAGAATTTCCTGAGCACAGACAATATTTAAAAGTATTCTGACTGTAGAGAAGAGAATGAAATTTCAGATTCCCTTTTAGACAAATAAATTGAAAATACAATGAGTTGTTTTATATCAATCTGTAGATTACAATTTTGTTAATGTTTGGGAATTGTTTGTTTGCTATGAGAAATCCTCAAAGCCCATTAGTCCATCTGGCATCACTGCTTGCAGGGTCGACTTATTAAATTGTGTTGGAGTGTTATCTATTGCGATTTTGGTTCTTCGAGCTAGTATTATATAATCAGGTAAGTTGCTGATCCAGAGTAAATATAATAAAGTTTTCTAGAAGATACCCTTTCTCTTATTCCTAGAGTATTTTTTTACTTCACTAACCCATAAAATGCTGCATCCAGCAAAAACTCTTAAGAGGCTGTCTTAAAACAGCAGTGAATAAGATTTTAATGCTTCTGTAGTTTTTACAGAGGTTTGCTAAAGCCCTTTTTTCAAAAACAAGTTCTATCAAATAAAAAAGAAAACCCTTGTTATTTTTTCCTCTAGAAGAAATTCGATTGCTTCTCTGAAAAAATGCTTTCCTAATTTAACTTAGGAAGATGTATTAGAACTGTATAATAAATGGCAGTTACTTAGGAAGACCAACATTCACTAAATGGATGTTTTGAGCAACATATGTTGGGGGTGACATAGATGTATGATTGTTTCCAATAACTAAAAATTTTTTTTTTAATTTACGTCGTAATACTTTCTGAACATATAGGAAGAATATTTCTTGAGATCAATTTAAAGCTGCCAAAGTAAAATCAAATTTATATTATGGGGCTGATACAGGATCAATCTAGTTATTTACTTGTATTGTTTTGTTGTTCAAGTCTGCATTAATTTTATGTTACTTTTATTTATTTATAAGGAAAGAGACACAAGTCAACATTCTTCAAATTTGGTTTTAAGTATGTATTCTGCTTTGAAACTGTTGTTCAATCAGGAAAATTGATGTAAGTCAAAATGTTCTAGTTTGCTACACTTTTATTCATGAGAGAGGAGGGAAAACATTAAAATTAGGTATTTTACAGTAAATCCACAAATGAAAGAGTTAATTCGATGACATATGAACTTAATTCGACGAATTGAGAGCCACTATTTAAAGGCAAACATTTCTAGAGAGTAAATTGATGGTTGGGAAGTTCTGGTTGACTTTTACAGAGCTCGTCTTACTATGTTTTAAACCATTTTTAATGAAGTATCTAATACAATCATTTTTTTTACAAAAAAATAGATTTTTGCAATTTGTTTGAATCTTTAAGCATTCACAACATAAAAAAATTCCTATACTGAAAATCTAAAAAGGAGGATAAGGCAAAAATTTGTAATTCAGTCTTACTCTCTTACCTTCAGGCCCTACTGCAAATGAAATTTGTGGATATTTTACTATAGAGCAAAGATAGATTTATAAAAATTAACAATGTGCGAACTCATTAGGGATAATGTAGAAAACTTTTTTGTCCTGAAAATGAGGTTTTCAGTGGGGCTTATGAGATCAATCAGATAACCTGTGTGGACAAAATAAGAACATTTCAATAATGTAATCTTATAATTTATGGGCATTCCCAGAAAAACGGTGAACTGACAGTTTTTGATTTGTGTGACTTTCTTTCTTGTGCAGGTGGAACATGTTTACAAAAACTAATGTTCCATTTAAAGGATATATATTATTGTTTCACCCTACTTATTGATTTTGAAATCTAGGACCAATTAATCTAAAAGAAAGTGTCATTCTGTCATGAAATGTAGTGCTCTAATGGATACTAAAGTTAACAGTTGCAGAAAAACAGAAAAACGGGTTAGTTCATTTACATTTCTGCCAGACAAGATCAAATGAGCAAAGTGGCGATAAAATGTTCAGTGTGATTCTACAAAATCACTTAGTTTATGTGAAGCAAGCTTAATATATTTTATGTTGTTTAATTACTAGCCCTTTTTATCTAGATATTTTCAATATTTCCTTGTAGAACCATTGAGGTTAGATTTTAAAACAGCGTTTCCTTGTATTATGCCATTTAAATTTACTACCTACAAATAAATTTGTACCAAATCAGCAACTTATCTGACTATATATACATCAAAGAAACAAAAAATATGTTCCATTTAATAAAAATCCAACACAATTTGACAAGTAGATGTTGGAGTAAAAATGGCGGACTGCCTTACCTTTATGTCCAGTGTTTCTCGATCTCTAGAGATTCCAGCCTACTTTACTTCCCTTAGGTACGATCTATGGCAACCTAAACCCGATCTAAATCTTTGTACTTGATTCATTCAACAGTTCCCCAAGGAAAAAAAAATAAATTACAAATCCTAATAACCCTACGTGCTAACTACTAAACGATCTTTATACTCGTCTCCGTGTCCAATTTCGACAGAGTCTTTTTCACTCTCAACGCGGTTAACCTGACGGCAGGGTTCGCGTGCCAACACTCCTGCATCACTTTGGCGAGCGTCTGGAGCACCTCCTCGCCCTCCCACCTCAGCGCGATGGCCGGCCGCTTCTTTTTCACGCACACCACGTCGAGCATGTCCTCGAAGCTGGGATCGCTGGGCACACAGTCATAGTACGGCACGTGGTAGTCGTCGACCGTCGAGATCTTGTCGCCCGTGATGCACCTCCTAGACATCTCCCACAGGACGAGCCCGAAGGAGTACATGTCGGCCATTTTGTGGGCCTCGAAGTTGTTGAGACTGATGGTCTTGTCGAGGATCTCAGGTGCCATGTACCGTCGCGTCCCACTGCGGATGTTGGGTGGAACGTCGATCATGTCGGCGTCGCTGAGGTACTTCACGGCCAGGCCGAAGTCCGCTATGCAGCACTCTCCGTTCCTCTTCACCAGGATGTTCTTGCTCTTGATGTCGCGGTGGGCGATGGCGGGCTTGCCCCGAGTCCCGAAGATCTCCGTGTGCAGGTGGGATAGGCCGCTCGCTATGCTCGAGGCCATCAGCAGGAGGGAGGAGGTGTCGAGGACGTGGTCCTGGAGGTAGTCGTACAAGGAGCCGCGGTCGTGGTAGTCCGTTATCAGGAGCATTTGGGTGTACGAACCGGTGCCACGGATGTCCGCTCCGACGAAGCCAAGGATGTTGTCGTGTCGCATCAGGACAGTCTGGTAGATTTCGGTTTCCCGGAGCCAGGAAGATTCTTCTGTTGTGAAGAAGACTTTCACTGCTACTGCTTCTCCTCGCCACCTGAAATAATAGATGCAAATGAATTTTTGCGGTTCTATAGAAAGAAATCTACCCAACCATTAAAGAAACAACCATCACATTTAGTGTACTGGTATGTCATCTAGCCATAACAAATGTAAGCCAAGTAAGACCACTAGCTTTGGTATTGCTTTGAAACTAGAGTTCAGCATCATCAAGTTTTCGCCAAAGTGGTCAATCAGCCAAAATTCATTCAAGAATGATTGCCATGTGTATAAAGTATGTAGTGGGAGGGCGAAGTGGAAGACCAAAACCAGCACCAAATGCAGAAATGATTAAAAAAGTTGAAGCCATCATCATTCAAGATGACCATGAGGTCTCCACTATTAGCATCTCACTGGGAACACCTAAATCTGATGTGATCATTCTCCATAATAACTTTAACACATAAACAAAATCTGCAAAGGGTGTATGTTCTTTAGTAATTTAGAAGATTTGGATAGGGATTCTGATTTTTGGCACAAATTATGACTGGTGCTAAGATCCAAGTGGATCACTGAGCCACTGAGAATTCAAACAGTAGCTAGACAAAGGGTCTCTTCTCTACCACAAAAAAAAACACATACATCCATCTGCTGGAAGAGACATATTTCTCATTAAGTTTGAGTATATGTTAAAAAGGGTTATAATAAACTCAGAAGCCTAGGGCAAAGCTTTACCCTGCCCATAGTCCTGATCTGACTCCATTTTACTTCCACCTGTTTAGATTGCAGTGTGGATTACAGTAGAGCTCTATAAGGTATTCGCAGCCGCCATATTCGATCCATGACAATTGGAGAGAGAGAGAGAGAACTACCTATTTTTGCAAAACCGCACAACTCAATAGTAATTATTGTCCTGATATATTTGAAAACTATAAATAACTATAATCAATCAACATTGAAAATATTTTTGTGTATAGTGTGCCAATCATCTACTGGTACTTGTAATATTTAAACCATGGAAATTTATGTTTATATGTTTGAGGTTGTAGAAATCTGATGAGTGGACCAAGTTGTCTCAGTATTAAAATAATTGACATTCGAACTGGGATTTTGGGCCAAAAATGCCGGCTGCGAATAATCGACTTATAGCTAGCTCAAAGCTTCTTAATTACAATCACAATACAGTGATCCCACAGACCATCATTTTTGTGCAAAATAGAAACAAGAAATTTAAATGTTTATAAAAAAGAAATCAAACCTAACCCTAAAGATTAAAGAATTACAGATATCAGACTTTGATGCAAAATTACTTAGGGATAACTCAAACTAGCTTGGGCATATAAATTACGGTACTGTAATATAATATTTAGTAGTCAACAGTAGTTMAGATTGCCAAAGAAAAGATGGCAGATGTGTGCTGATGCAGGGTAACTAAATTGAAAAGTAAATTTTTCAAAAAAACAAACCTGTACATTATTTACAACAGGAAATCATACTTTTCAGAATGCTATATATGAACTATATGATGGACACAAATAATTATTACATCTGCGGCAATGCTTGCGAATACATTTGCAATGTGGTACAAATTGAAGCAAATACAATTACTGTACTCTTGGTAAACTGGTTAGTAAGAAAAGTAAACAACTGTACAAGCACCTCACACGAAGACAGAACTAAAAAATCCTCTGATATTTTCACATTATACCCAACACAAGGTTAATATAATAGTGTGTTAGAAAAGCCTAGTCCTTGGGCAAATTGCTTTTACTTTTTCAGTAGCATTCTTAATATGCTTTTCATATAGAAACCACATTTTTTTCAGCAGAACCTAGTGAATTTTTTCGATATTTAGATATAATGAGTGTCCCATACGGTCCCAGATTCAAGCCACTAATTTTTTTTCTTTTGGGGGTACTTGGAAAGCAGAGTTTATCTTACGTAAGTTAGAAATCTTGATGACCAGCAGTTTTAGTGGATATATTATTTATGATAGTGTAAGGAACAAAACATTTAATCGTTCAAGGTCGTACTTAAACCACACATTAATAAGGGAACTTGTTTAAGGAAAATAGTTCAGCCATTTAACTTTTATTTAATTCCTAAATGAAATTATAATGGTGTACCTAAAATGTGAAAAATTAATTCAAAGCATTGTTTTTTTTAGGGTTTAATATAAAATTACATGGAGAAATACGATTGCTTTTGTGTTTTATAATCTGACAGAAGATTGTCCATATTCACAGTGTTAGTTCTAACGATTTGACAGATTGTAACTGGCTCTTCCCCAGTCCAAAAGGCATATATGTCTGAAAGTGTATACATACTTCAATCAAAAGAGGAATAAAATTTAAGTCAACCTGTTATAGTAAAATGCTTTTGTCGGGAAAATTACCTTGACGAATTTTTGGTTTATTAAGATCAAATCTTAGAATAAGACAAAGCAATGAAACCTTCAATGTGAAAATTTCAAAAAGATCAAACCAACGAATTTAATTACCTATCAGTAATAGATTCTTTACAAATAAAAGTTATACAAATTTGTACTATTCAGTCATAAAACTCATAATATAATATAATCATTTGAATGTTTTTTTAAACATGGGACATGAGGGACATCACAATGAAACTTTTAACAAAGATTACTTTATCAAACTACTAGTAAACAAATGTATCTAATTTACCTTGCCAACCAGACTTCTCCATATCGTCCTTTTCCTACGCTCTTAACCATATGCAGCTGCTTAGAGATCGTTCTCTGGACCAATTTAGGACACCCAGATCCAGATCCACTGGACTGATCCACCAAGTTGTACTTGTCAGGGTATCTCTTTCCATAAAACTGCTGTTTCCTCAAGTCCTCCTTTCTACGATATCTTAGGTACACAAAGGCTATGACGAGTAGGAACACTATCACACATATTGTGACCGACGTCAACAGAACAATGTAGGGTAGAGCCTCGGGAGGTATAGTCACACTTTCTTCTGTCGTGGAGGGTATTTCGTATGTGGGTTTCAGGTCCTTGTTGCACATGTCTGTTTCACAGCATTCTATAGTTTTGACGCGGGTGTTGGACATCAGGTTGCCCTTGCACTGGAAAAAAGAGGAAAGAGTCATGGAATTTGTTTAGTTCTGAAGTGTAATGGATATGTCAATGGCGGATAGCTCAGAGGAATGCTTCAACATTGATTTCAGGCGCAAATTACCAAGACATCACTGCAGATTCAAAGTTTATGGAGAAGCTGTGTTCTATAGTTAAAGTTTCATTAAAAAATTTTACTACTTTTGTTCAAAACAAGTACCCGCATACAAAAACTAAACTAACAAATTACCAACATCTTGGAACATCGATATTCCTTCATTATTTGTAGCAAGAGATGATCAGTAAGGACCAATATCATAAAACTTATGATGTGCAGAGGCTTTTATTTTATACAAAGGAAAATTTAAACGCAATAAAGTATAACATAAAAATAGGTCGCGGGTCGCGCCAGTTAGCATCAGGTCTACATTAAATAAAATTTGTTATAAAATCTTCTATGTTTTACTGATTGTTAAATTATCACTATTAATAAATTTCAAAAAATTATAGTGGAAAAGTAAAAATTTTAGCCAACAAGATTTTTTCGAATACGGCCCATTTAGGAACTTTGAAGCGTGCCACTAATCCCAATAGTTTAGGACGGCCGACCGTAAGGCTGTAAAAACCCTCATTTACAATACAATAGTTTAGGACGGCCGACCATCAAGCTGTAAGACCCTCTGCATAAGTCAGTTTCATAGATCGTTGCTTGCAAGTATACCTATATCAAGGCTGTTTATACGTACTACTCTACATAGTTTATGCAGGATAAAATCCGTATTTTTCACTTTATCGATTTGAGATTTTTTTATCGGGAGTTGTCGTCGTAATTTTTCGAAATTAACTTTTGCCGAAAAAAATAAAAAGGTGCAAGAAAAAAATTAAGATTAAAACAAACAAAAAATAAGACGAGAGCACCAGAGAAAATTTATATTATATACGCAAAACATTTGTTCTTTTCTTTATCGCAGCAAAAATAATGAATTTTTGTTGCATCAAATTTGAACAATTTTAGCACAGAGGGATTTAACCTCGCGCTCGTAATCTATGCCGATGTATCCCTTGTTGCAATCCTTTTATAATTTGCAGATGGATCATTGTGGTCGTAAATTATCTGTATTTATTGTCTCTTCTTAAAACTGCCACCACTTTTGTTTTTATCACTAGAGAAATCTAAGATGCTACTTGAAGGTTTTAGTTTTGAATACACACGCGGAAAGAGTACTTTTGGGGGTTAAAACAGGAAAATTGCTATACATAGGCGAGTGAAATAAATTTTGCATCAATTGTGCAAAGGCAGTGAACAATCTACAAGAACAATATCTACTTGAATGGAATCCGATATAATTGCTGAAAGTTTCAAAGTATTGATATGCACGGACTGAAGTATGTAAAACTGGTAGGTAACAGCGACAGACTTCTGACCGTAAAACCTTACGGACCACAACTAGTTCGCCAAATGCACAAACCATCTGCTGAGAAACTGTCTCAGAATTGCATCAAATGGCAAAAAGTCGTTTAAGTTCGATGAAAAATAAGGTTTATGTGTGAAGCTGCGGAAAAGTTTAAAATCTAACATAGAGCGAATGAGAGGAGCAATAAAGAAAGCCCTAAATTTCAGGAAAACAGAGGATGTTTCGTTTGATGAACAATTGGCAGGATTATCTAGAGACGCTGAAAATTGCCCAAGGCATGTATTTGGTGATCATAAAAATTGTGAAAATTACTTTTGCACAGAATCAAAAGCAAACGAAGAGAACTTCATTTCTGAGATGGACGAATGTGGTTTGCTTGGCGATTAACTGACATGCTCTAAAAGATTAGTGCAAAATGTTCATAACCTTTTATTAAACATGACTAGCAACGCAACAGGGACAAATAATTCGTCGAAAAATTGCCAAACGAACCCCCGGAAAATTTACAAAAAAAGATATGAGCCGTATTTCTAAGCGGAAACGAGATAAAGCTTATAGAAGACTTTTCGCAGACGATCAACCACAAAAAAAGTTTGTTGGTCCCGATTCAGATCATGGCCAAGACAACAGTGAATCTGATGAAGAAGATGTCATCGATGATGACTTTAAAGAGCAGCAAATGGGAAAACTGCTTCCAAAAACTTCAACAGGACTTGATGAAATAGAAAAAGATAGCATAGGTCAATTTTCTAATCCGAGGCGGTTCCAAGAACGATCATATAGATTAACTGCTTCCAATGTTGGTCGTGTTGTATTTCGCCGGAATCCTATGACATTCTTGCAAAAGTTTTTTTCATTCTCCCTTCAAAGGCAATGCGTTGGGACAGTGATAATGAAGACTTGGAAAAAAAACGAAACTTTAACGGGATTTAAAATAAAAACTCTGGTTTATTTGTGCACTGCAATCACCAATTTCTTGCTGCCAGTCCAATTAATGACACTGCTATTATAGAAATTAAATATCCTAGCTCCATAATAGTTATAAAACATTACTGTATAAATATATAAACGGTAATTGTCATTTTTATATATTACTTTACAGAAACAAAAATAATTTTTTTATGATTTTGAGTTTACATTTTAACCGGCTTCTCTCTTTATGTACATAAAAATCGGCGATTAGTATTATTAATAGTAAAAATTCACGTTTCTGAGTTTTTCAAATATATTCACAAACAAAATCTATCTTGATTGTATTTTGTAATAAAACATACCATTACTTGCTTTACTTTTTTAAATTTTGATAAAAGTATTTATTCGTCAAAAAAGTTTCACTCGGGAGTAAAGATTACAAGTCAGAGTTGTAAGAATGTAATAAATTTACTTGGTGTAAAATTAATTACACGTAATTCAATTGAACTAAAAAAGAGTTTCACCAGAAAAAGTAACTTTTGCCCAAATGACAAATTACTGTGCTCATAAACGGTTGGTCTGTGTGCAATATGCTGTCAATACTAGAGTGACAGGTTAGGGGCCATAACTTATCTTGCAGACCAATAGTGCAGCTGCATTATAGTGATAGGCTTTGTCACGTCCACGTGGACTAATTATGTTACCGCCCTAAAAATTTTACTTGGCCCAAAACGTATGAATAGCTTAAAAGTTTGAAGGTTTGAAAAGAGTTTGTAGGCCTCCAGACTTTTATTAGAGTGAAATTGTCACTAAATGCCTGTATATGGAACATGGAACGATTTTCGTCGCTGTTCCTTTCACAGTACAAAACTTGAAACTGATTTCTATTAAATAGTCTTATTGAAGCAAAGAGCTTTCTCCTCCACAAATCCATAGGAAATTTTTTCCAGATTTATAGTCGCAAGTGGGCACCGTACAATTAAAACGGTAAACAAGGCACGTCCATTAACAAATGCCTACGCACGAGGAAAAACGGCCGGCGAATATAAGTGCCTACCTGCATAACAGTGCCTTCGTTGGCAGGTAGGCATCCGTAGGTGATTTCCGGCTCGTAGGTTCGCGTGTCCGGATCGTAGACGGCCTCCGTGGAGGCGAAACATACGCCCCCGGACTTGACCTCGCAGGTCCCATTTCTTTGGTCATCTGGACAATGTCCCTCGCAGTAACACCGCCTCACTGAAAAAAATGAAAGATTAAAATACAGTTGGCCGATTAAATGGTACAATACAGGAATATTTCGCGGATTGCCTTAGTTTTTACGATACTCTTTGAGATGTTACGATTTACGAGTGCAGAGACGGTTTCGGAAGAGCCGAAAATATGTCTTATGTATTTAATTCGCCATTTAGAATTGAAATGATAGCATACTGTCGATTTTTATTATTTCGGCGCACCTTAGGCAATCAATCAACTTTACTATTAAGGAACACGATTGTAATTTGTCTCGTTGTCATGGTTACAGCAAAACACCACCTGAAGTCAGTTAATATAGTGACATTTCGAATTCAATATCCGAACAACGAACAACACCAAAAAGGATATCGAACAACCGACAAGTTTTTACTGATTGCCGATAGGTGGCGCCCCACAACGAGTGGATGAATTTAAAAAAAAATTTAAATGACAATGCTACATTTGTTCGTTTGATCGTAAACGATAGACTTTATTTTCATTTCAAGTAATAAAACTGGACATACGAAACATTCAGTTTAATGTAATAAGTATGAAATTTCCGTTTATAACAATACTTATCGTAATATAAAAAATTAAGAAGCTTATGTAACACTACAGATTTATTTACGACTGCTTTAAGCAATTGCAAACTTTATCAAAACGGATTTAGAAGAACTTGAACTAAAATAAATTTAAAAACATTTAAGACATAAATGAAACATGTGGAAGAGTAGCTAATTAAAAAAAAATAGAGTATCTAACCTATTCCGTGTTTTCACTTGGTCAAATAATATTGAGGGTTTACGTTAAATATTCCTATAATACGCCTTTTTATAGCATGATCGTTATATATGTTTTACAGTGAATAAGATTCAAAAAAGAGAAGAAATACAGATGAAATTAGTTTTTATATTTTTACCTGTGGAAAGCAACGCCTTTTTCTTTATCTGTTTTCTTAAAAAAATATGAACTATTGATTAGATTAGATCCAGATTTGGATTTAATCAAAACTACCTTTTTAGCATGAACGATGGCAAAGACAAAAAGAAAATCGATATCTCAATTATTGTTAGAGATATTTTGTTATCAGTTGCTTAAGACCGTGTATTTTTTTATTTGCAATGTTAAAATTGGCACACAAAAAAATTGAGCTAAATATATTTATTGTCAGCACTTTCACTTAAACAAAAAATTTTCCTAGTTATTCACTATCGTTATTAATACTTGGTAGAAGAGTTTGACTGTTGTTTGTTACTAGGCAATAGTTAAAACAATACATTATAATGTACGAAATAATCATTTCAGGATGAAAATTGCTCCTTTCGATATATTTTGTCCATAGCTCCAACTAAAAAACCGCATTCGCAATTAGGTATGAGATAGATAAAACAAACTATGAAAACTAAATTTTTAGATATTGTTTTAGTCTAGACTCTATCGTATACTAAATATGAATAGCTTGCACATAATTATTGTGCCAAATGCAGAAATATCTGTTAAAGCACATTAAAATCGAGAAAATATGGGTACACTTTTTAAAGACAATTTTAATGGTGAGATGGTATGTTTGGTTGTGACCAGTGCCTAGAGGGTATTTAAGAAGATTTAGCTTTCTGAATAGGTTCAAATATATACAAGCACAATTCTTTAGAGTTATAACTTTTGCTTATTAGTAAAGTGAGTTTTGACTGCTATTTTTCCTTCATTCTAAACCACACCAAAATCCGCTACCCCTGAATATGATATGAATATATATTACTCCAAATGTACATCAAGTCCAATATTAATAAAAATTTCTCCACGTTTAATGTTTACATGTAAAAGTTAATTTAAAAAATGAAATATAATAATCTATTTTGGAATTGCAAAGTTTTAATTGCTAATCCTTTCATGTCAATATAAATATTAATACATTAACGCCTTTTGTTTTCTTGTATAGCTTGCAATTTAGCCCTTATTAGCAATAAATTAATATCTGTTATTAATAAAGAGCAGGAAAAATATGGGCCCTAAATATGAAGCATGGGAAACATTTGAATCGACCAGATACAAATATGTAATATAATATTCTCTATGAATTAATTAGATACGATTTTATCAAAGCCAGCAGTACGTTTTGTGTAAAACCCTAACCTGATTGTTTAGATCAAATACTTTTGTGAAATTAGTGTATAGTACATCAACTGGTCCGTTAAGATTCAACAGTTCAAATAAGTATTGAATGATTAATAGCTGTTGACCTTTTGTTTACAAAGCCATGTTCTGCTGATAATATTAGGCTATATACTGCAAGAAACATTATATTGTATAGAATTGCCCAAAAAAATCCCCGCGCTTATCAATTTAGTTTGCAATCTAGAGATTAGAACAATTTGTAAATTTAATAGGAATCGGCAGAACATGCTGAGAAATGGGTTCAGTATGATAACCTAGTGAATGACTACATCGGAAAATCTATAAAAAAATAACGAAAAAACAAAGCTCTTCTTTGTGTTTCATCAAGAAAGAAATAAATTTCTTTCTCAGCCTCTTAATTCATCCGACTCTGCTCAGCCTGAGCATAATATTTTCACATCCATTATCCATGCAATTTTTAACCAAACCCTCACACTTTTCAAACTGCGTGATATTTTAAATTAAACTGGTGATAGTCTCTATGTAAAACACCTTATAACAAAAATAGGTACTGCAACACATTTTTTATTTTGGGATCTAAGCTAGGTACAGATTACAGCAAGACGAAGCCATGATTTCCGTTTTCATTAAAATTCATAAAGACTTCCGAAATATCTGAACCTTCCGGCTAGCAGTCGTTCGTTAATTGACGGCGTCCGTTTGTTTTTCGTTATTGGGTCTAACTCAATTAGCGATATACGAGCGTCTGAGCAAAACGACCGCTCCTAACCATTGTTACTAGCGTTCGGTTTGCGTATGGGTAGGGTACGGTATAAAAGAGCCATGGACTGGTATCTGGGTTTGCAGGATTTATTGGCTTGACGAGAGAATAGGCGATAACTCATGAACGGGACACGCATGTCGCTCTACGGGGTTCTAACAGCGTAGGCATCCGTGAACCGTTTCTTGCGTCGCGGAAAAACTTTCAGTCGTACACACCGCGAGGCTGCCKAGTCGCATAAACKATGTTAAAATCCGTCATTTCGCAATTTTGAATGAAATAATGGAAMCATGAATAAAAGAGCAAACGGCATAACCCATTTCCTAATGACGTCATTCTTCGGTTAATTAATTGGCAGTTCATGTTTTTCTTGCAAAAGTGCGTTATTATTAAACAGTTAAAGTAATAAGCAATTTTTTCAAATTTAACAAAAGCAATGTTTCGCCCACTGCCTTAGTGGGCATCTTCGGAATGTTGTGTCCGTACGAATACACAACTTTTTTTGTTTGTGTTCGCAGAAACAACTACATCGACGATGAACTCAGATATGAAGAAGCCCACCATAGCAGTGGGCGAAACGTCAGCCAAGAGGAAATCGCCAAAACCACGACCTATACTAATCCGGAATCATCCACCACCACCCATGGCCATCCAGCCATTATTTCGACGACTACAATAATATTCAATAAAATACTTACAAATCATATACATACTAACACCTCGAAGAATCTTACTATGTTAATTAATACCAGTTGCTTCACTTTCGTTTACAATTTTGTCATACTAACTTATTAGGCAATAATTTACAATTACTTCATAGCTTCAAAGTTTTTCTTTTTGTGTTGAAAACGTTACTTTTGTCCATATAATATATACAGGGTCACTACAAAGTATGGAACCAGCAGGATATTTCAGGTTCTGTTCCGTGTCAGTTCTAGTTTCCGAGATATGGGCGCAAGTTGCATTTTTTAATGGGAATTCGTCCAGTACTTGTAATACGCGAACTTTCTATGGGTGAAACTTCTCTTTTTTCAAAATTTTCTGAACAGATCTTCTGCTAATATGGTGAGTCAGAGCACGCTGCTGTACGAAACACTTGGGATTCTTTTGCACATCTAAAAGAACATTCAAGGTACTTCCCTCACTCATAGCAACCTTTGGACGCCCTGGTTTTTGACGATTTTTGACACCGCCGGTTTCGTCAACACGTTGCAATGTTTTAATAACTGTTGATCTGGCAATCGGTTCACTATCTTCATGAATTGCATTGTAGAGTYCAACTACTTCCGAATAACTTCGCCTTCTATCTCCATAACCAATCATCATAAAAATTTCGACGCGATCACGTTCAGTTTAACTGAGGCATTGCGATTGCAAATAACAAAGTGAATGAAAATTATCACCAATCACGAGGAAAATGGAGGCACCTAGAGTTTTTGTTCTTACTTAGCAATAACGAATATGGTTTTATCTCGAAATTTGTTTGTAAGATCCACGTTTATTATCACACTTTTCTCAACTCGGAAGCAATAAATTGTACAAGTCGGATACATTTTTGAAATCAGGAAAAATATCCTTTTCAATAATGTACCTTTTGACATCCCTTCCCATTTAAAAAAAATGCAACTTGCGCCCATATCTCGGAAACGAGAGCTGACACGGAGTTGATGAAATTCCAGAAAATGCATTTTAATTACCCATAGGTCCATGCA
This sequence comes from Rhyzopertha dominica, assembly GCA_025024175.1. Classification (NCBI taxonomy): domain Eukaryota; kingdom Metazoa; phylum Arthropoda; class Insecta; order Coleoptera; family Bostrichidae; genus Rhyzopertha; species Rhyzopertha dominica. Next base: position 8,173,662 of record QCXZ01000053.1, on the reverse strand, counting down.
CAATTTCAGAAAAATCGGTTCGAACAGAACCTAAAATATCCTGCTGGTTCCATACTTTGTAGCGACCCTGTACATACTTTCATATGAGATTGTTTATACGGAGCAACGGAAAAGTAAAACATTAAACAACATCCTATATACAGGGGCGTTTATGAGAATCTCATATTTAAAAATAATCCGAATTTGACATGCACCGTTATACTCAGCATCAAAAATCATGTTTAATGATACCCATAAAGCTATACATCAAATTTTATATGAAAAATGAGCAATTTCACCCCGGGGCGAAGCTCCTAGCAAAAACCGGGACCCGATATCACTGCAATGCCTAGTAGCCGAGAGAGAGGGAGGCGGAAGGATGGAAAATCGAAATTTACGGTCTCTTACACCAATCAAATAAATAAATCTATGATTATAGTAATAATAGTTTCTTAATTTTTATATTACGACAAGTATTGTTATTATGCGGTAATTTTATACTTATGATATTAAATAGATTTGTTGAGGTATTTGCAAGAATAAAATCTAAAGTTTATACAGTAAAGGATATTGTGGTACATCGTCGTTTGATTTATCTATCCGTTATGGGACGCCACCTATAGGCAATCCGAATAAACTTCAGTTGGGTATCTTTCGTGGAGTTATCCGTATCGAGAACAATGTGTCGGTTTCCAACATCTAATACTTTACCGTGTATGTTCTGCATATTAGTGACTTATTTAACGTTAGAAATATTTTATTACAAGATTTTTCATTTGTACTAGTTTCAGAATTTCGCAAACTTGAAGTTCGATTTCTCACGTCTACCTGTTAGTGGTTAGGTTTTGCTAAGAAGCTTAATAGGTGTTGTGTATTGTATTGATAACGAATGCGGGTTTTTCGGCGGCTAATTAGTTTTACTTGTGACATTTTATTTACGAAATTACGTTATGATCGATATACTTAATCTGATATTCTGCCTTTGGACCCCGAGTTGTGGGTTTGAATCCCGCTTAGGGCACGGTTGTTGCGCGTATTTATATAGGTATTTTCCAATAAAACAATAGAAAACTGGAATCGGGAGGGCAGATAAAGCAATTACAAAAAATAGCTTCAAAATCGGTACTGCTGCGCGCTGCCTTGTCAAATCGAACAATGAGATGGTCTTAGTTGACGTAAGCAGCATTTAATTTTTAGGCGGCATTAATTTCCAATAATTTTTACGGCGCTACTACTCAAAGGTTTTAAAGGTTTTCACGCAGTTGTGTTTTTGTATCGGTCACATGTTTTGAAAATTTGCCTATTCTTTATCGGGAAGCTTGAATTGTCGTCCACTCCAGCGCTTGGAATTTTAACCTTGCTAAAGTATCTTTCCATTTTACAAAAAATTGCTGAACCGAAGCGATTCTTTCTGTTTCTCTTCGCAACCCGAAATAAACGCACTATAATCCACTAAATGCAAAAGCCCAACCTTCTTTTAATTTTCCTCCGCTACCTGCCCGTACCCTGCAATTAAAATAAAGGGCCGTATAGCTCGTCCGTTCTTGAAGGCGCCCAACTTCTGGCAACACGTGCGTCAAAATTTACAAATGGCCGTCATTGTCTGCACGAATACATAAGTGGGCGCCAGGCGTTGCATATTATATCGCAGCGGGTCCTAACCCACATAATATACTTGGAGATATACCGCCTGGGAATTAACATAAAAAATAAGCTAATACCGTTCGACATTTGCAAACAAAACGGTTCGGATCCATCAGGGACGGCCGTATTTCAACCTTTGACCTTAGGCTAGTCGTTTGATCACATAAATGGCGTAACCAAAGCGGAAAAGTTAGAACTACACCAGATAAGAGGAGATTTATGTAAGTAAATAAATCATTATGAATATAGAATCATCATCAATTGAAAAAAAAGCAGTATTGACATCTGCAGAGCTTATCGTTTATTTGGAAATAAGATTTTTCACAAAAATTTGTTACCAAACAAAAAAAAGCACGGAGTCATTTGCGGTTTTAATAATACAACTTGAAGTCGTTTATCGCATCCCAGTTTCCATCTTCTTCGGTTGTTTTAATCACCTTGAAGATTTCTTTGTTCCATCGCTATTTTCACAACTTCCTTCCAATTTGTTCTGGGCCTCCCCCTCTTTCTTTTTTTTGATGGATTCCATACTAATAACCTTTTTAGCCATCTATCTTTACCCATTCGACAGACTCGCCCATACCACCTCAGTCTTTTGGAATCTATAGTTTAACTATCGATGTTAACTATATTTATTCTTTCCCTATCTGAATTTCGAATCCTGTCCAACAACTTAACCCAACAGCACCTTCTCCAATATCCCACATTCATTGCCATTAAACTTTTTTTAAGTAGTTTTGTAGTTTTACATACCTCTGCACCGCATGCAGTAATACTTTCTACTATTGTTTTGAAATTTTTTATTTTAGTTGCAGATATTTGTTTACTCCGCAGAATTGAATTTAATTCTCTGGTTACTAATTTTCCTTGATTTATACTATATATAATTTCTGTTTCGCTAGATCCATAATTAGTAATTTTGACACCTAAATATTTACAACAATCTACTCCTTTAACTAAGCCTTTAAAAATATTTAAATTTCGACAATCACAACCACAATATATTCTGTTTTATCTGTATTTATTGTTAGCTCCCATCTGTCAAATTCTTCCTCCAACTTTCTAAGCATATAATTTACATTATCTTCGTCTTCTGCCATTATAACTTGATCATGGGCAAAATAAAGTGTGAACAGTTTTTCTGTGCCGATCGATATGCCCATGTTTTTGCACTTACGTCTCCAGAAATTCCATGTTGAGTTCAGATATATTTTGAATAAAGTGGATGCTAATGCACTTCTTTGTTTTAAACCATTTGTGACAGGAAATGGTTCTGACAGCATCCCACCGATTTTAGTATTACTTGTAATATTTGAACATATATAGTGTCTTTTACAGCTCTTACAAGTACTTTACTCACTCCATTTTCTATCATCGCAGATCAAAACTTAGTAGGAGTATGCCATCGTATGCTTTTTTTGAATCTATAAATACTAAATGTGTTTGTAAATTCACTTAGACCTCTGTATGGTCGGAGAGGACTTAACTATCTCCTTTTTATGCAAGTTGGAAATATACGCATTTTTCCATTCAGGAGGAAGATCTTCATCTTCTTGAAAACAGTTAAAGACATAAGCCATCAGTACTAGCAATTGTAGAGAGCCATTTTTAACCAGTTCGATACAAGCCCACCGGAACCTGTTGACCGTCTATTTTTCATACTGTTTAAAGCATTTTTAATTTCATTTACACCTATTTTGTTATTTTCTGATAGGGTAACATCAGAGTATTCATTGTCATCATCATTATTCATAAATTCTGGTCCATCTTCTGTCAATAACTTTGATGATATTCTTTCCACTGTTTAAGAGATATCAAATTAATAGAAACTTTTTCTTCCTTGTCCGTTCTTAGAGATTTCAAAGTTCGCCAGGCTTAAGTATTTCTTTTTCCACCAATATTTTCTTTAACTACTTTGCATTTATTTTCCATTTCGTTCATAGCTGTATTCATTTCTTTATGTACCTCTGCAGCATATCATGTAATATTTCCTGTCATCTATTTCATTTGTCGCCTGCCATTTCTCACACGCTCTCCTTTTCTATATTACAACTAGTTTAGTGTTTCATTCCACCAATAGTTTTTCTTATTTCCTTTTGTGGATATTTTCTCTCCTAAAGCTTCTATTACAGCTTTATTTACATATCTTACAATATTATTATACATATTTAATCCATATGAAATAGTACGTTACATAATGTAGAATTCACCCTTGTTTGGTAAAGAAATACTATTGACTCATTGTTGAAATTCATAATGTTAAATTTTGCGGCGCTTACTTGTTGTTATTTTTTCAGAGTCATTTGAACAATAACAACAGCAATACAAACCAGCAAAATATGGCTTGGATGCCGTTAAAAATAGCTGTTAAGGAAAAGTGTTGAGACTAAGCAATAAAAAAAATAGTTTGCTAAAAAACTTTTGTTAATGTCATGTATTTGTATATAATTATTAAGTGGGGGTTGATAATATGTGTCTGCAGGTATCAGGCATAATACAGGCAGTGTATGTTCAGAACATTCTCATATTTACAGAAATTAACCTGTTATTCCGTGCCTTTGACTAAAGCTGTATGTTTCCAAAAATTATTTTGCTATAAATTTGTCATTGAAAACTATTTTCTGGTACCCTAAACGGTTATACGCTGAACCCGTAATGAAAGATCCGTTGCACGCTTATGAAAAGGGCTATATCTCTAAAACAGTTGGTCCCACAATAACGGTTCTGGTCTCAAGTTATCTATTTTAAAAGTGACTAAGATGCTCTTTGCCGAAAAACCGGTCCTATTGGGACAAACTCGAGAAAATTTGAAGAGCTCGAAAATTTTAAGCTTTTTTTCTTTTTAATGAATGAAGCAGTTGTGTCTTCGACTAGACACATGCCATTCTCACCATGATAATGTACTGTCACATGACCGTAATTTTTTTTTTACAAAATAAAGGGCTAAAAGTGATCGAACAGCCTACCTCCAGTCTCTATTTTGCTCCTCGCGTGAAAAATCGATTAAAAGGCATCGTTAGCATGGGGGCGAACCATTTCCCAGATGAGAAAAGGAAAGAAAATGTTGATGCCAAAACGAGGTTGCACTAAATAAAGTGATATTGACAACTTATCCCGCAACCTACGAATACAGGACACGGGTATGCACAAAAAGCAAAATTACCGCCGTCGTGACCAAAGGTGTTCGAACCACACGTTGAAGTCTCGCCCTACAAAGCTGGCCTTGGATCAGGCAGCAACCCGGGACGAAAGAAAAAAGAAGGCTTGCGGTGAGAGGTCGGCAGACAGTCGAATATCGCAGTTCCATTCATGAACGACTTTCAACAGGAATGTGCATATATATTGCACATGTGCAATATTGTGTCCGGGTGCTGAAAAGCAGGCTGCGTATAAACAATTCCAATGTCCACCCACGGCTGCGTTAGCCTTGGGACATAGACGTTGAAGTATTGCGCGTTTTCACATTTATGAGACGATAAGGATCTTTCATACAGCAGTTACAGAAATTTCGATCAAATTTGGTGTTTGTTTGGGTAGATTAACATTTATCATGTTAAATTGTACATTTCGTGGGTATAAAGGTAAATGTAAATAGAAAAAATCATTGCGCTATGAGGGTCACAACAGAGACTAAAACTGGAGATTAGGGTTCGATCCCGGTGGGAGACAATAATTTTTCTTCTGAATTTGTACCCACTAAATATCAATTTAAAATTGGTGTTTTTTTTTCAACAATACAATKATTTTGAATGCACAAGTGTAGTAAATCTTAAATAAATTTCTCGAGATTTTTTTTTGGTTACGATTATAAATCTCAATACTACATTTAATAGTAGGAAGATACAGTTAATTACAGGAACCTTTTAATTACACGCGTTTCGAGCAGCCAAATCGAGATAACCGAGTACTTAAAACATGCAATTACTTTGTTTTTCATTCGCGCCTAGTAATAAGTACCAGGACAGCACGTTTTGAAGTCTACACAAGGCTGGAGCACCTTTGAATGGAAATGGGAATACCTTAGATTACTGAAAAGACAAAAAAGATGACTGTAATGATAACTATCAACTGCGTTTGTTGATTCCCAATCAATCGACTTTAAAATTCACACGATTCAGGGGCTAAAAGCAGTTGAATTAACAGTTACGTTTATTTATTTACTTATCCCAGTCAGCCATCAAACCAGCATTGTTGTGCAAAGTCAAATAAACGAAGTCCCGTCAGATGAGCGAGCACACTACGTTAACAAATAACAAACTGTTTATAAATATCCAGCCAAATAAATAGGTACAGTATGAATAAATGCGTCTACTTTGGGTTTGAGTACAAAGAAATCTGTACTCACTGGGGTCTACATGAAATTAAGGACACGTCTCTTTAAAATTACCAAGTCATATTATATTGTGGAGGTCTACTACTATGGGAGAAACAATATGTAATTTTGGTCTAGCTACTAGCACTGAGGGTAATAATCTGTATTTAAATTTGATGGCTGATAACTTAATCCTTACGACTGATATAATTATGCCAAAACGCAGTGGTATGATCAACAAGTTAATGGAATTGGAATGACCAAAAACAATTTAATTTTATGCCATATTATTAAACTGTTTTCGGTTATATGTATAAAAATTGCATGAACAAAGCAGTTGTCTACGTCGTCAAGTTCAAATTATTATCTCTCCTGGTTTAAAACTAAAGCCTAAAGTCTAATTTTTGTTTAATTATTTTCAATGTTTTGGATTAACAAATAAAAAACTTAAGTGTACAGGTAAACATCTCCAACAAATGTTGGTATATAATCAAAAGCTCCATCCACACAGATTATAAAACAAAAAACTAAAAGTTTTAAATATTCCCTTCACGGCAACTTTTATCAAAAAATGTTGCTTTTACACGTTTTACTGTCCTATGGGTCGATTATTCTTTGGATTGTGAACGGAGCAATACTATGATGTAATAGCATTGCATAAAGCTTTAATTTGCACCAGTTTTTTCGATATGATTATGGTCGATATGTGGAAGTGGACACTAGCCTCGAGGTTAAAGCAAAAAGTCGACGTTTTGCCAGAAATAGCTATTTTATGTTGTATAGTAGTGACCATACTCGGCAAATCAATAGTCTGTTGCAGGTGTTAATCAATATACGGAGGTTGCATATCAAGTGGGTCGCTGCGAGCAACAATGTAAGCAGCAGTTATTTACAGCGATGCTATAAATTATCCAGTTAGACTACAGACAGTCGCAGAAATATACGACAAGATGTTTTAATGCAAACAAAATTTCAGCATCTTATTGGACCACTATTGAACATATCTGTACACAGTCTTGAAGCGAAGCCATATGAGATGTGGTCCTACCGATAGCTATCTTTAGCTAATAGTGTTTTCGAAAGAGTTCAAAAGTTAAAAAAGAGAATATTTGGTAGTTTTTGATTAAGAAGTTTTACAAGTAACATTTCGTCCATTTAAACACAAACCGTTCTTAAAATAACCAAACCACTTAACTTTTGTCGTATGTTTAGCAAAACAACTTGTATACGACTATTTAAATATTGAAAAGCTGGAAGCAGAACGGTGTACGCATTAACACACATACAATTTTGCTTGAATTAATGCTGTCGAGGCAGTAAACAGACATGGAGTATGAGACACACCATATTTATAAACATCGTTGTCTGCAATAATTATGTCAACACAGCATGGCACATTTGCACGCACAGCCCGACAGACTAGACAAGCCCTTGAAACAGACGGTTTTTAAGCTTCCACTACGCCTACACTCGACTTTCTCTGGTCAAATTTACGGTTCCACGCGACTGTGCTGCTGGCTGCTGATGTTATTTGTGAAGAAATTTGTTTCCTGGTTGGTAATCGTGAATGGACCGCAGTGCTGTATAAGATAACTTTAGCTAGTAAAACTAGCTGAAAGATGGACATATGTTATATAAATCAGGAAAAAAAATCAATAATTACTGCCTACACCAAAAAACATTCTGTTCTAGATGAATTTTCGTTCTCCTATTGATCGTACCGTGAGGTACGTGAAAAAGCAGAACTATATATATCACTCAATGGAACGGAGTTAATCCGATCACAACCAAACATGGTATGGTAATAGCCCATGACCTTCTGAGCTCCAATCCGGAGCCCTATGCTGTAGACTCTCACCGTTCAAAAGTTACAGGACATGGAAGTTTGAAAATTTGAGATATCTTACCGAGTCTGATGTTGCATCCTCCAACGATCATGGGAGAACGATTTTTCGTGGCTCCACGACACCGCTGGTTTTATTAAGTTCTAGTTTCAAGCTCTAAATATCATGCCTTTTTAATCAAATATAAATTATAGCTCGTAAAATTGAAATGTATATTGACTTTTTGTTATTTAGTAGTAATGAAAAACTGAACCTTCATTTTTCAACCACCTTTGCAGGAATAGGTAATTTCGCCACCAGTAAATACACTAATCCCTTTCATAAAGCCTCTCGTTTTAATACTTTGGGTATACATTCATCACCAATAACTTTAATGAGGGTTATGACTGATAAGAATGTTTTACTTGGAAACTTGAAATACCTGATAGGCCTAGAAATGTGAAGGTAAGACAGAAGAATGGAGGATAACTGTTTATAAATTTAGTTGTCCTAAAAATTCTACTCTCCAGAAGAGTGCTTATGGAACTGCATCAACAGAACGAGCAAGTGTTCACTATTTTAGACCCTTAGAGCAATGGGTTTATTATATTTTGTAAATAACAACCAAATCATACCGGGAACGTTGAATTAAGTAAATATAATTCATTTGAATCGACAAATACTGGCGCTCCATGCAAAAGAAAAGAAAAACCTGCCAAAATCATAAAAAGACGCTGAAGGAAATGTTACCGCTAATGATAACCACTACAGACGTGAAATACCTGTATATGAGAAAACATATGTATAAGCTTTACCCACACCTACCTACAAGTGCTAGTGAAATGGTGGGTGTCTTAAGTGAAATGAACATCGTTCATAAACAACAGAAGTGAAAATATTGCCAGTTTTTCATGTGTAATAAATACTCGCATTCACAATACCATAAACGGTATATATCTTTGATAGCACTTTCGAACAGAAAGAAAATTGGCATGCCATTATCGAACAMCTATGAACACTAAATAGCAGAAATTGTCACATAATGCCCTGAAATACAGAAAAAAACAAAAGCCCCAAAATATACAGCCAAATAATTTTGATGTGCTAAGAACCGGGTGATAATTAAATACTACAYATATACTTTACTTTGAGCAACTCCAAAATGAGGAAGAACTTCAATMTAGTATATACAGAKAAATACTAGATATTGATGTTAATTAACGCCGTCAAAAACTTAATGCCCGMTGTCCGTCGAAAGWGCTTATAAAACAGTTWATTATAATGCATAATGTAACGTAAATACATGTTTCTTTCAATGGGCTTCTACCTTTAATTTTTCTTGTTGGAGAATTTGTCTAAAAGGTTTATCACAGGTAGAGGATTTTTCTGAGAAGTACAAGGTGGCGAAATTACCTGAAGGATTATTTCTCTTATGATAATTGATCGCGAAATTACCAAAATGCCCTTTGTTGAGGTGAATTGATTTTTTGATTATTACAACCGCGCTTTCCATAAAATAGAAAAACGGATAGAACCATTTGTCATGGCTTATGTAGAGTTATGACAATTGGAGAAAAAGGGGTTAAATAATTTATGGAACTTTTTGTAAGGCTGGTAGTAGCGCTTTAAAGTGGACGCAATGTTCGGTACCATTTAATTTAGACCAACCTATTATCAGTAAAGAGTATCAAAAGAAAAAAAAAATAGATCTCCCTATTAGCTATTTAACCTTTACTGATACAATAGCCAATGATATGCATATACTGGTTAGGTCGTCTTATGTGGCATTAATATACGAGGCATGTTTTTTAAGTAAGTACCGTTTTGGAATTAAAAAAAAGACGTGCAAAGATATCGCAATAATTTTATCTTACATGAAAGCCTGTACCTTAATCAGCTTTTCTACATAATTTCCGTGAATATTGAGGCACTTGTCATAATGTGGCACCAGTTTTTGAATACCCTCCTCATAAAATCTGCCGCCTGGATTGCACGACGCAGATTGTTCAATGTCTTACAATAAGACGCTGCTTTGATTGTGTCATTACGAGGCAGAAACTCCACTAGCAATACCCCTTTTCTGTCCCAAAAAACTGTGCACATGATTTTCCGGGCAGAAATTGTTTGCTTAAACTTCACTTTTTTGGGTGATGATGAATGTCGCCATTCCATGGATTGTTGTTTCGATTCTGGTGTGACGTAGGCCACCAGTAACAGTTTGGTCTAAAAAATCTTCACCTTCATTGTGGTACCGCTCAAGGAAAGTCAATGCACTCCCTAAACGTTGGGTTTTGTGCAAATCCGTCAACATTTTCGGAACCCAACTTGAACACAATTTCCGGTAATTCAAGTTCTCGGTCACAATGCGATACAAAACACTACGAGAATATTGAGGAAAGCAGTCGCACAATGATGAAATTGTAAAGCGTCTGTTTTCTCTCACCTTTTCGTTCACTTTCTGCACCAAATCTTCATTAACGACCGAAGGACGCCCATTCCGTTTTTCATCATGCACATTTGTGCGGCCATCTTTAAATGCTCTCACCCATTTCCTTACTATTCCATCACTCATAATGTTTTGTCCGTAAACTTCACAGATCTCACGATGAATATCGATCGGTTTTACGCCTTTAGCACTAAGAAATCGTATAACAGCCCGTACTTCACAATCGGCGGGACTCACGATTGTCGGAGGCATCTTAAACACTCAGTAAACAACGTATACAATGAAGAATCTAGAATCAAACTGTAATGGCGTCAGTGCGTAGACAAGAGATGTAGGTAACCAGCGCGCATGCGCGGAACGCCGATCGTAGCGCTGGGGCGGCGGAATTGCTAAACGGTACTTACTTAAAAAAACATGCCTCGTAATTTCTAGTTCTTGTTTTATACATCATGACTTAAATCTATTTTAAAATAAATAGCTTAGACTTTGTTTTTATGTTACTCAGTTTTATTTTATCCAGCTAAAGTGATGTTCTGGTATTTATAATTTTGAACTGGACAATTTAAATTATAAAAATAATTTAGAATAGCTAAATTTTGTTCACTAATAATATTACGAATTTCTAAATAATTTTATTTTGGTGATTTATTGCATAAACGTACCGAATTTAAATTGTCCAGTGTGGCAGTGTGTGTAATTAACAATAAATGGTTAGCTAACGAAGAATTTGTTATTACAATATCTGTATTTTATACGTTTCAAATTGTTTTAAACCTTCCTTAATCCTAATAAAAAAAGATCTGCCGTTTGTCCAACATAAACTGAGTTGCAATCATTGCATGTAAAACTATTAATGCCTGAATGATTGAAAACTGAAATTTGGTCTTTATTACAGACAAAACGGGTAAGCACACTGCTCGTGGTAATGAAAGCAATATTTAATCCATGAGAAGAGAATAATTTAGACAGGCTAACTGAGACTTGACCAGCAAACCTAAAAGGAAACCAAAACTTTTTCATCAAAATAAGTGGTAGGTACTGAAATAAAATTTAAATTTAGTCAAATATTTAGAGTATAGCTTTTTATTAAATAATTTGGAAAATTATTATTCAAAGCAATTTGGAGAATTACACCCAGTTCTTTTTCGAAAGTATTTAGTGACATGCATTTATACGAATAAGGGTGTAAAGACAGAAAAAGAAATAACATTGTCTGTACAAGTAGATTTTCTAAAAAATTCGAAAGATATTTTAGATTTGCAACAGAAATCTATAAAATTTCCTTTTTAGATTTATTAATTTTACGTAACGAATCTTCTTCTTCTTATGTTACCTTATAATAATCAAATATTAACTTATTTGGAAATTGTAGAAATTTATAAAATTGCAAGGGCAAACTATTCTTCTGAATTGTCCAGTTCTAAATTATTTATTCCGTCTAAATTAATATTACTTGTGTGTTATTGGTTGCTGGCATGTAGGTTCCTTTTTGGTTTGGTGAAGTTGACTTGTGCCTAGTCTATATTTTGACATTGTCAAAATAATTTATAAAAGTATTATTCTGGTACTGATGATGCCTATGTACTAGTTGAAAGCGTTTTACCTTGAAATTAATAATAAAGAGGGATTTAACTTGAAGTTAATTTTTAAAGAAGATTCATTATTATAAAAAAACCTGGATCAGTTTTCATTTCTTAACATAAATTTTCTTGGAACTGGATCATTTTGTGTAGGAAAATAAATAAATATTAGTATTATTATTAAAATAACCCTTAAAGAATTTAGCATATGGCAATTAGATACCTACTGTTTTTTTTAAATTTTCTATTGCAATTCCATGTTTAGAACAAGGCAGTACATATTTCTTCTTACACTAGGTATAGGTATAAGTTTCTAATCATACTGATTTGATTTCGACCCAACCAACTGGCTCCGCTGCTTTTGATAGCATCTGCTCTGGAATTCTCGCACCCGAACAAAGAGACACCAAGCGTGATAAATTCGACATTTCCAATGTTAATGTTAGTACACCTAATCCAGTTTGATGTTTGGAGGGTCAACTACGTGAACCCTGTAATCTGCTGATTGCATTTTAGTATCCTGCGCCAGAAAACACCTCTCTCGCCGTTCTCGGGTCGCACATTCGCTCGTTTCGAGKCGAAAAAATCGCTTCGCACCGCACTTTGCCAACAAACAACAACAATTAACGACACTTACGGTATTCGACTTCGATATCGATGTACATTCCGCGTCGTCTGCCGGCCGGGACACACCAAAAAACACAGCACTGAAGAAGATGGCCGCGACACTTGAGCTAGACATGCGTCTCTCGCGGGCAACTAACTGACTCAGAATGAGACCGGAGTCGGGAGGAGCGAGCCAGAAGGATCGTCTGAAGATCTTTCGACAGGCGCCTCGGTTCTACGGGCTCCAGGTAGAAGAGGTACAGTCGGTTCAAGAGTTTTTTTACGGCGCGGCCGACGAGATGGGCGAAACATGTGGGGGCTGGGGTGAGGTTTCGTGTGAAAAACGATTTTTGGGGATTTAATGTTCCGGCGGGGATAGTTGTTTAACAGGCTTAAGAAAATATCAAGTGTGAATACTGTATGGGGGGGGGGGGGTTCTCAGAATTCGTGTGTTTTTCGGGGTATCTCAATAACCGTAAGATTACAGGGTGTAACAAATTTTGGTGGCGCATCTCCATCAGATTTGTGGAAATTAAACAAAGCCATTTTTGATATTTGCCTATAACTTCTTCTATATATAATTTTTTGGCATTTGCGTAAACACATTCTTAAGGCAACTTTTTACGCTTTTTGCTTCTAAAATGTTTGGTTTTTGTTATTTCATGGTCAACTTTATTTTACTTTCGCGAAAAAAATTTTCAAAAATTTTTATTTGTTCATTCGCTTTAAAATGGCCAAAAACGTAAAAACAAAATTTGAAACAAAAAAATTCTTGCCCGTGTGTCTGTGGTTTTGCTTGTGGACACGATAACGAAAAACTTAATATGTAAACTTGAAATTTGGCAAACGTATTAAATCTCGACGACCCAAAGCGACCTATTGTTTTTGGGGTAAGTAGGGTATCGGGAAGGGGCGAAATTGCAAATTTTTATTTTTTTTTCGTTTTAGTATGCGATTAGCAGTAAACTGCTAGTATTATTCGGCCTTATAAATTTTCGGTGCAGCAAATTGTTTAGAAAATATTAGCAAAAAAAGCGTCACTTAAAGAAAACGATTTTCGCCTAAATATCTCCGAATATATTTAATATATTCAAAAACTATCAGATAGGGAATGAAATTTCTCACAAAAAGTGTCTTAGAAAATTTATCCAAAATTTTGACATTTTTGAAGTAAATCCAAAAAACGTACTTTAAACCCTGATCGTATGATTTTTAAAAATTTTTGGTATTATACAGAAAATCAAATTTCTGATCGMAAAGCACTCTTMTATTTTTTTGTGAAGTTAATAATTTTCGAGTTATTTGGAATAAACCGATTTTAAATCTTTATGTATTTTTGCTTAATATCACGAGGACCGTTTGTCTTAGAAAAAATGTGCAGAGAGAAAAAATGCTCAAAACGTGATTAGTATAAGAAATAAAAACGTAAATGTCATTTTGACAATTGGATGTGGAAGTACTGATTCAATTTGCAGCCCATATTAGATTTTTACACATATCGATAGTTTTTTAAGACGATCAATGATGTATCACTTATAAATTGCAAAAATAGAAATAAAAAATTAAAAGAATATAAAATGTTTTATCAAGATGGCTATGAAATAACATTTAATGAAATATTCAAATTCAAATTCTTTATTAATCCCAAGACATTAAAATAAATGTATAGGACTTAGTCAAGTCAAGTAAAATACAGTAAAGACAGATCATCTGAATAATTTCGGAACTTCACAAACATTGTAAAAATAGACTTAGTAACTCTATTTTTGAAAAGCTTTACAAAATTTATTTGCTTGAACGACACTGTAAAAAGGGTGAGTTCTTAAAAATATCACAAGTTGCCTGAGGTAGGTGATTTTTTAAGTATAGACAAGAACATCCAAAATGTACAGACACGAAATTGACAAGATTTTAAAACTTTTAAACGATTCCCTACAGGAATGTGCAGAAGGGCTTTCCAGCCATACACCTTAAGATGCGATGATGAAACTGATTCAGAGCTACTTCTGAGGAAGACACCGACATGAGTGTCGAAACGTCAAGGTCTAATAACCAACGTGGGAACCAGCCCGGAAGACAATATGTCATCGACAACAACCACGGAAGCCTTCAAACCAAAACCTTAAGATGCGTTTTTGACATTTGAAAACTTCGCTACTTGCACTTGAATCTCCTCAAAAGCACACACCATACGATAACGAAAGTGTACTTCAGCATGGTAAAAGGATTTCAGTTGGTTGGGTGCCGTACTAGATACGACACTGCTAAGTTTTTTGATTGAGATTAGAGCAGTGTTCATTCCACAAGAAGTTTTCTCACTTCCGTAATATCGCTATTGTTAAAATTTATGTTAATAGGGCTCAGGCCGTTGCTGTCTTTTGTGAAACCTCATAACATTTGTTTTTTGTTTATTAAAAAGGGGTTCATTTCTGCTAAACCAATCAATGGTGATGTGATTTAACTGTTTCTGGAAAATGTTAAGTATTTTTATCTGATATGAATGTACATTACAATATTTTCTTCTGTGATATAGTCCGTTAAATCGTGAACATAAGGCGTAAACAGTACAGGACCAAGAAAGTGCCCTGGGGGATCCCAAAGGCATATACAGTTAACAATTAAATAAGAAAATAAATAAATGATAAAGAAAAGTCATGCATCCCTGACACCGTGAAGCAGTGTGCCCTGAAGCCATGCGATTATTTTTTACATTATATTTACTTAAGTAGCMGTTGAGTCTGTCAAGCACAGCATATTTAAATAATTATGATTTGGGTTGTTTAGAGCTGGCGTTATCAGAAATAAATTAAATAAAAATGAATTACGGAAACGAAGAAAAAGCGTGAATATGTTAAAAATTCTTTATTTACTAAACAGAAATTCTGCAAGCAGCCAGCGAAATGTATGTTCAACATATAATTAACATATTAATTAATTAGCCATAAAAACAATAACAATAATAATAATAAAATTAAATATCTGGCATACCCTGCCATTTTTTGCTTCAATCCAAAGTCTGTTTTCAGAAATTTATCTTAATCACTTATAGAATTTTCAACGTAAAACCTGAGCAACTGTTGTGGCGCTTTATAAATTGTTCATATTAGCGTTCTACCAAAACAGTGTTCTGTGTACCACAAAGCTTTCGATAAACATAAAAATTCTGCAATTTTCTAAGGCATTTTGTTAAAATTCTTTTGCCAACCGAAAGGATGGTAAAAATTTTTAGGAAGTCTTTAAGGGAAAACATGTGACTATCCCTTTATTTGTTTTCAAACAGAATTTGTTGTTTTTCTAATAGATCGTAATTTTAAAAAGCTTCTAGCCCTGCGACTTGAAGTTGTTTTCTAGTAGGGCATTAGACATTATAAAAAAAAAACAACATACTTCCTCAAAAATGTATACTCTTGCGATTGTGAAGCCAAGTACAACACATAGCTAAAGTCTACAAATTTTTTATCATATTTTAATTAAATAATTAACAATTTCTTTAGCTCCGTTAGTTACTAACGTATTCATTAAAAAACACGAATAATCTCACTTTTAACTCATCGGCAACGGGCTGTATGTCATTCAGATATAAAGAAAATAATACAGGTCCCAAATTGAACCCTTGTGGTGATAGCAGACTGGCACTTACTTTTCAAATATAAATCACAACTAATTCTCGTTTCATTCCAAGATTTAGTACATCTTCATAAGGGAGAATTGGAAGTCAATCTCGGTTATTTGTGAGTTTAGTTTTTTTCAAGAATCTATAAAACATACACAATGATTCAGGTCGAGGCATCATTTAGCCAGCACATTTAAAAATAATAAAACATATATCCACATCGTTTCTAAACCCAAATTGTGTGTTACTAATTTGTTATTCAATAGTCTTAACAGTTGTCTTATGTATAATTTTCATATTTTGGTATATGTATAGTTCCACAATAAGAACAAATGTTAGGTTTTTTTTAAAGAATCGTAATCATTGCTTGGATATTAGCAATGTTGATGAATTCGATAGACGTTTGATCCTGGTGCTCTATAATTTTTGTACATTTTATGACATAAAGGACTTCTTGTCGTTATATTGCTGGCCCTCTTGCTTGTCCTTGACAGTTTAAAAGTTGTTTTGTCCTAATTACGTCTGGCAGTGGCACAATCTGGATTTGCTGCTAGTTTCTTCACTTTAAAATAGCTCCTGCTCACGTTGCCTATAAATAAATTTCATTGACTGTGGTATGATTAAAATACTTCGATATGTTCAGGCTGTTTTCGATTCATGTTTTCGGCTTCTAACGGCATTGCGAAATGTATTTTTGTTGAACTGTAGCACGCATTTATATAGCCAAACATGTTTAAAATGCGTAGTCATTCGTAGTAAGACCGGATGGACGTAGTATAGATATGATAAATTTTTGCTCATTATTCATCTTAGATAGGTCTGGTGGTTTATTTCGCAATATTGACGATTTGTTTACATTAGGTTTTACATAATGCACCATCTCAACGCACAGGTTGAATTTCTATATTACGGATTTTTAAATGCGTATATCTTTAAAATGGCTACCTTTTTATTGCCAGGGATAAGGTGTGTTGCTATAATAGATGTAGGAAATTTTCAAAAGATGAAAAGCAGGTGTTTACTTCGTCAGTTACGCCCACAAAATATACGTAAATTTTGCGACATTGTGATCCCTTTGATTTTTTCCGACTGACACATACGTTAAAATAA
>QCXZ01000053.1:8136813-8156449 GCA_025024175.1 Rhyzopertha dominica | reverse complement strand
TTTTTTAACTTTTGTTGGATAAGAAAAGGTGTTCATTATCGTTTTTGTCTAGAGCTTCCCAGTAGTAAGTACGCCACTGCTTTGAAGTAAAATTACAACACGTCCATTTTTTTTGTTTTAGAATTGCCGCAAACCAATCAGCGCAATGCACGTGGGTCGAAAAATTTAAATATCCGCGTAGCTTCTGGGTAATTTAGCGTAAAAATGACAACCAAGAGAGATAATTGCAAGTAATAGTAACACGCATGTCTAAACATTGCGTTACACGCATAATAAACCATTTTAGTGTGCCAATAAATATACTATCCATATTTAGGTTTAAGAGGTAGTAATGTGGATGTGGGTCGTTTACGTAAATGAAACTAGGAATTGGAAACGTTAAACGAAAAATAAAATACACGATCATATTTTAACCCATTCATCCGATTGGCAAGGTATTCTTACGCAATAAGGATCATATTGCAGCAGTTAACTATGGGCACGTAGATTCAGTTTAAAGCGCTTGTTGGTTAATTTATTTTTGTAAGATATTTCTTTCCTATAGAAAGCGACATATGTTTTGTTGTTTTCGTATTATCTGCAGTTAGACTTGGACAAACTGTCAGGTACATTACAAATTAGCATGTCTAGCAGTGTAGTTGTACCAGACGCAAAGTTCTAGGAGTATACAGTGTGGTGAATACTTATAATTTACGTAATAGGAAATCTAAGGCCTTTGACAACTGGAGCGACTGGAGAATCTACCTTACTTTTTGAAAAGCGAGGATCACATCATTATTTGGGAAGGGACACTTACTATTTTTGCTTGCGGGGCCATGTAGTATACAAAAACGACTTACCTGAAACAATAAAAATAATATAGTGTCCAGTTATAGGATATACAAATGTATGCAATATCGTCCAAGCTCATACCAGGTTAACTAATGTAAATTAAACAACTGTTTATGGGTACAAATATATTTATATTGAAAAAATTTTTTTTTGCTCGAACAGGATTCGAACCCGTATTTTTAAGTTTATGTCTAGGACACGCTACCGCTAAGTTACCAGAGGCGTGCTTTGAACCTCAGTATGAGTTTTACTCGTATTAATGACGAAAATTTATAAATAGGGAGATACCTGCCACACTATCTAAAGCCAAGTACAGTCCAATCCGGGGCAGAGGAAAAATCAATGAAAGACATCCATTCTTAAAGTCTTATCATTCTTATTCCACCAAACCAAATGTGGTAAACCTTCACCGTTTTATGAATAAGTGTAAAAATATAATTTAAGAATCAAAAGAGTGTTGACAATTATCTAGGTATTTTACTTATAAAAAAACATGTTTAAAGTGGATGAGTAGATTTAAGGAGCATTGTTTCAAGATTCAGGTGAAAGAAGTTTGAAAGGAGCTGCGTATAATTATTATTTTATAATTATTCCATAACTGGAAACCAATTACTCCATGTTGATTGCATAAAGATGGACGACAAAGTTGATTTGGAAAAAAATCAGCATTGGTTCCTAAACAACCAGTATGCATCTCCCTCGGTATGAACACTATGAATTCAGTGTATATCAGAAATAACAATGTGCCACTCTTTAACGTTTGACGTAACCACGAAAACAGAGGGAACATCAAGACACTGTCAGAGGGAAACCAATGGCCACAAAATGAATAGAACGGGATAAAAAACAATTTTTCTTTTATCTCCACGAACTTCAAGAAAGCGTTCCTATGGTAAGTTACCAGACTACATTGGCAACCCTGACAATGTACTACTTCAATCACAGGATAACGAAGGCTCTGCCAACACAATTAAAAAAAGAGACAGTGGGTGGTAAAGTCAGTGTGATAAGAACAGATGAACTTTAACGCTAAAATGCGACGAAAGACGTTGAATTTCACCGGCCGAGTGCGATGGCCGAGGCCGTGGCGATTTCTTCTTCGCTGACACTGTTTTATCTTCGCAGGGAGACAACAAGGTCACGATGCAACTCAGCTCTGAAGATGCTTACTACAGCAGTGGACGAAATATCCTCGAAAAAGAATCTGCCACAAGCAGAAGAAGTCTTTTTTATAATTGGCAGTGAAGCATTGCAGATTAAATCGTTGTTATCCAAATACCTTACCACCCTGCATCTTAAGAAAACGGAAGTTGGAAAACCATCAAAGTAGAAGACATAGTCTATACGTCGAAATTAAATTACATGTTCCAATAAATCATCATATCGAACGAAATCCTGTGCTCAAAAGAAGTGACAGTTACCAACGGCCGCAGTGACAGTGATACCTTTCCCTGCGATGCCATTTTAACAAATGTCACTTTTAATCATCTCCAAAGGTGGGACGCCCGTCCCATACGCTCATTTTATTTTTTAACACGCCAGCTTTTTGGTGCGACGTCAAAAGTAATTTGTTCTGGCGAAGAACGGTCTGCCCCCTCCGCGTCCCGTCGTTGATCTGTGAAGGCGCTACGGGGTACGTACAAATCATTCGAGGCTCCTGCAGACCTGACGTCTAATTAAAAATTGAATGCGGTTGCCGGCGATTACGAAAGAAAAAAATCCGGACCGTGGAAACACAATGGGATATAATGGAAAAGGATATACAATGCACGTCATGGTTATTTGGTTTAGATCGAGAAATGGTGGTTTCTGGTTAATTCAATATAATGTCTTGCGAAGGTGAAAATTAAAAGAGGTTCTGGATAAGTTTTATTGCCGAATAATTCTTTGAACACAATTACCCCATGATGTTTTTCGCAGAACAGCAGTAATTAATGTATTAAAAAAATTTTGCAAAAAATAACGTTTATGAGCTGTTAATAGATACTGCATTGTACAAAAGTTTTGTAGGCCAACACATAACAAGCAGAAAAAAGATCATGTTGGTCAACATCGTACAAAACAAGTACAGAATTAAGAAGCAGCAAACCTATGATTAAGTTTGATCTACTGCATCAAATATTACTAGAACTCTCTTGCTTCAAAATTTTGTTAGCATCCAGCACTACGCAAATAAATTCGATATTAAAAGACTGGCAATCCAAATCTGAGTCACCTCCCATTGACTTGCAATATTATTTACATCCTACAAGTACCTACTGTACTTCTCATCACAACTAACGTGTCTTTTTAGTACTTCAGTGTTTCTATTTTACCCTGCGCTGAATATAATGTTTATAAAACCCATTTTTTACTGAAAATAACCATTAAATTCTGGCCAGAAAAGGATTTTCTACCAATTTAGATACATTCTCCAGACTGGAAATATACAAAACTGCCAACAATTGTAATCTTGCATTAAAGTTTCAGAGTTTATTCGGAGAAGTTGCAAACTTTTGCTCCGATGTGTGGTTATTTGCAAAAATAGAGAAAAACGCTAAAACAGGTAATTTAAGAAATTTATATGGGCTTTAATTTTCAGACCTTTGAGACAGAGCAGCGTTTGTTCTAAATCCTTATTATCTAAGAAATTCAATCCATTATTATGTTACTTAGCATAAAAACCAATCAAAATGTCCCACAATTAGACAAAATGAGTTTTTAACAAGTTCATTTGTAATAAACTAGAGCAAAACTGAAGCACTTGGTAATTTATTTATGTACTTTACAGCACAATAAAGCTATACTTCAAGATAGATTCAATCCTTTTATTAAAATTTAAACATGGTGTGAGGATAAGAAACTTTCAAACTTGTTGGGTGCAATAAACATATACCTGTTACAAAAAGATATGAGACGGAATACCGTGAATAACTTCCAATAACTAGATATATTTTCTTTTTCTACACACTACAAACTTGACAACAAAGTTTGACATTTCCCACAAATGTAAGGAATAAAAAATTTAAAATGCATTCTAAAGATGGAAATGAAAACTAAGGTTGTCATTAAAATTAGAATTGGTGACCCTCATATCTAAAAATTTAGGTTACGCAGAATACATTTTTAAAAGCAAAGAAAGGCCGCTACTTAAATACTAATGGAAGAATCCGAATTTTCTACAAAAAAAATATATTTGAAATTTCGATATACACCGCGTTATTCACGATGAACGACACGAAATATTAAAGCTAAACTATTCAGTTTTCACAAATTTTAACGAGTGGATGGATAGTCGAGTAGATAGTTCTATTAGGGGTACTTTTTAAATTATTGTCAAATATACAGGGCGTAAAAATGTAAGGTTTACGTCAAATTTACAATTTAGTATCATAAGTTGATTAAGTCTTCTTTTATAATTGTTAAAGGGTGTAAAATTTAGAGAGGGTGCCTCAAAATTAGAAGCTAAATGGTTACACCATTTAAAAGGTAAAAACTTGTTAAATTTGAATGGATTTATTTTAATTAAAACAGATGTAACATTTATTTGTCTATCGAAAACTTATGTTTTATAATATATCTTATCTCTATATATTTTTAGTAAAAAACCGCTGCAAATTGAATCAATACTTCCACATCCAATTGTCAAAATGACATTTACGTTTTTATTTTTATACTATACGATTAGTAATCAGGTTTGAGCACTTTTTCTCTCTGCACATTTTTTCTAAGACAAAACAGTCCTCATGACATTAGCAAAAATATATACATTTTAAAAATCGTTTTTCTCCAAATAACTCGAAATTATTAATTTAACAAAGCGCTTCCTTCGCAGTTACACTACTAATGGCATACTAAAACGAAAAAAATATGAAAAATAAAAATTTGCAAAAAGGGTAGTTACCCCCAATTTCGCCCGCTTCCCGATACTCTACTTACCCCACAAACAATAGGTCGCTTTGGGTAGTTGAAATTTATACGTGTACCAAAATTCAAGTTCATATATTAAGTCTTTGGAAAGTTATCGTGTCCACAAACAATACCACAGACACGCAGAAAAGAAATTTGTTTTTGCTCAAATTTTGTTTTTTTTGCGTTTTCGACCATTTTAAATTTTTTTCGCGATACAAATCTTCCCATCCGTTGGATGTGGAAGTAAAATGCAGATTTTCACTATACTGTTTTTATCGAATATTGATATTTATCAACAGACCTATGACATTTTCACACTTTTGACAATCTTGTCACCTATTTTTAATCGATCATTAAAAGTATTTGTTTGCAAAAATACTTTAAATGTAATTTTAGTTAAGAGTTTTTATTATTTGGTTCTAGTACAATGTTAGTTATTTTTTTAAAAGAAGAATAATTTGTTATGTTTATTAGCACAGAAGAGTGTTTGCAAGATTGTTAGCTTCGCGCGCTTACGCTGAAGGTTTGCTAACATAGATAATGTATTTGAAAAATTTGAACCGAAATAACTTATTAAATTTAAATAAAAATATAAAAGCTAGGTATCAGGTATACTTGATTATTAGTATTATTTACACATACTCGTACTGGGGACGGTCCCCTTCGAAACACAAACAATTTTTCCAACTCTATAATAACAAATATATCAAATTGTTCTTCTCTTGAAATAAACTCTCATTGTGCTAGCTCCAACTATTAGAAATTATTAACTACGGTTACAATTAAAAGTACGTTTTGCAAACAAATACTATTAAATATTAATAACCGATTAGAAATAAGTGACAAGAGTTGTCAAAATTGTCAAAAGTCGGAAGTGATTTAATAAATATTGATATTTTATAAAATTTGCAAAATCCAGGGTTTTCCAATCAACCATTCAGTTTTGAATTTTGAGCAAAATTTCACAAAATATGAGTTATTTTGAAAACGGCTATGTTTAGGGAAAGCTAACCTTTATTTTGATTGCAGAATTAAAAAAATGATATAATACGTAGTGCATTTAATTTAAGAAAAACACAACTTTGATATGTTTTATGTATGGTATATGGGATATCGTGTATATTTTAACAATAATTTTGAAATGTAGAGATAAAAGAACTCTATCCATTCAAATCATTATAATAACATATTATTTCGTGTCATTCATCATTATTAACCTGGCATATTACTACCTGCATAGAAAAATAATAAATTTATAGCCATGTATGTTGTCAAAATATGATCTTTAACATATCCTTACAGTATCTGAGCTTATAAACATGCGACTTTAGCTTTGGTAAACAAATGCTCGTATCTCCCTATTTCCGTGTTTTTCTTAACTTACACGCACAGTTTATAAATGATGTGTGTAAATCCTAAAACCGCTGTTCTATTTACCAAACGAATTTTAACCGTTCCTCTATTGCCTCCTTCCTACGTACTTTATACTCCGTAAAGTTACACGCCTCGAGAGCGTTATCGTGTTTTCTCACAGATATACGCGACCGTTCGATAAGCAAAACTTGTATCGTTCATCGCTATCGCATTGTATCCCACTTCCCAGACCGTAAATATTTACAAACGAAAACCTCGTTATAGGGCTTGGGAATCGAGCGTTGCGTAAATAAATTATGACAATTAGAATTTTAGCGGTACACGTACTTAAAATTCCGTCTTATCTTAAATGGTAAAATGACACAGGGCCATTTGGATGGATTTACCACGCAACAAAATATGGCAATAAATAAATAATGGCCGAGATAAAATAGTTTAAGTATGGTGTAATTCTAAACCAGAAATTGAGGGCGTCGATACATTTACGGAAGCATAGGACTCGAATCTAAAAGTCAAGTAGAAAAATAGTCGCAACTCATTTAGTGGAAAGCAGCGAACAAAAAGGAAGTTGCTTTGCAAGGTATAATATTTAAATTGCCATGCAAAGCATGACAAATGCAACCATGAAGATGACGAGACTTGATGACAATGCACCGAGTTAATCTAAAGTCCATCAGGATAAAATACATAGTACTCAAGGTAACCAGAAGTAATTATTTCGTGCCCAACAAGAAAATAGTTTATGTTTTGCTCAAAATAGAAAAGCGACCTTTAATAGACCACTCGAAAACTAAATAGCCACTCGATTTTTGTGGTGTTGCAATACAACAACATTAACAGACATCGATCTTGCGGACTGATGAACTAGGTCAATCATGAGTACTGCGTCTGTATTGCTTCACATTATTTAAAGGATTATGGGCTTTTAAATGTTATCTGCTGCTTTTGCCGGAATAAAAATATTAGTGTATCAATCGGTATTTTGTTGCGATTACAAAGCGACTGTAAAAATATTGTTAAAATAGGAGAGGATCGCGGTTGTTCCTAAATACCAGTTGCACCGCACTACAATCTACGACCAAAATCTGTAAATAGAAGATGTTATTGCTTTCGTGTTTTATAAGGCCTAAATCTGTGCACTTATACTTTTAGAGAGCCTATAATTGACAAGGTTTTGGTTTAGTTTTATAAGAATCACTTTACTTGATTGTCTTCCAGGATAATGTTCAAAATAAGCTTAAAATGTTGCACTGCTTTGAACAGGACACACAGCATATCATATTTTTAATAATAATGATCAAACCCGTTATTGTAAAAATATTTTGTCTTTTATGATTATTAGAAAATCGTCTTCTCTCGAGCAATAAGTTCTCGTATTGCAGATTTTGATTCTTCTCACTCAGATTCGTTTTCTTAATTTTTTGGATACAACTCGATGCGAAAAATTCTATTCTTTATCATGAATGCATTTAATGCCGATTTTCCAGGTAATTCCACTAAAACATATAACAGTAGCATATTATATTGCACACGTTGATTTAAATCGTTTAAGGACAGCCCACAATTTTTTTACTAATGATGTAAAACTCTCAAAAAATGTAAATAATTTCTTCACGGCCAGTGAACTGGCTGTTACGCCGTGGTCTTTGCTGGCACATCACACTCACACTCATAGCTGATAACATTTCCAGTCAGCCGCATGAAGCACACTGAATATGCCAGCAGCTACGAGCTGCGAAACGTATGCGACATAACAGCGGAGAACATGGCACAACAGCCCGGAAACTTCACCCAGTTCATGCAAATAAGAAATGTTCACCATTTTTGTTCGAAATTGTAGTTGACCGGCTAATTGGACCGGTATTTGTACCAGGAAGACTTACAGGTGAGATTGGTCTAGTTCTCTAGGTGGTCCTCACTTGTATAGTTTACTCGATCTCCGAAATTAAACCTCCTAAGGCCATCGGAAGTCATTAGTTTAAGAAAAAGCATTAGTGGTTTTGGAGGAGCTTGGAAGATAATGACTTAACTGAAGATGGTCATTTTCAACAGTTTTTGTATATTAAGAAGGTGTATACATATTAATTATGTTATAATAATTACTTACTGACCAACTATTGAAAGTAATATTTTCTGGGATAAACAGAAAAGTTCTGGGACTCACATTAGGTCTATAAGTCCCGTAAAGATACTAGCAGTATGCATAAAATATTTTTTACTAAATCGCTAAACATCAAATAACGCTTACAACTCTGTAACTTCCAGTGTTTGAAGATATTTAAAAGAGCCTACACGCAAATGTGTAGGCAGTGTAGAGAAAGCTGTATTTGTTTACATTGCAACAAAAAGTAAACAATAAATAACCAAGCATCAAACAAATTTAAATTACTGAATGGTGTTGAGTTATTTAAAAGATTGTGAGTTATTTTTTGCCAGTCCTTGCGAAATCATGCTTATCGAAACTAAAATGCAACTGTGTATAGTCGGCGTAAGCTATTATTCTACAATTAAGAACTGAGTTCACTATATCAGACGTATAGATTATGAAGAGCAGAGGTCCTAATATAGAGCCTTGGGACGCACCAGATCTAACCGACAATTTACCACTTGAGTTCTATCGCTCAAATAAGATCTAATGAACTGTACCGACAAGCTGCTGAAACCGTAAGGCTAGTTTGGCGCGTAACAGACGAACGCTTTTGAAAAATCGAGCAAAACCAAAGCACTGACTAAACCTTTATCATAGGCTGAAATGAGATCATCCATGACTGAAGTGCAGTAGAAGTGCTCCGACCACGCCTGAGTCCGCACTGAGCATCGGGAATGATTTTTCTAGAAAAGACAAAGTCAAATATCTATTCGCAGACTAGAGATTCAAAGTGTCGAAGCTGCAGGTAAGATGCTAATCAAACGTAAATCCGAAAAGTTTTCGGGATTAGACTTTTTAGGTAAAGGTATTGCGATGGCTTTCATCCACATTGTGGGGAAATAAACTTTTTCGATACAAGAATTGAAGATGTGTAATAGGTATAAATCGATAATGGGACTACATAAGTGCAACATTTTCAATGAGATGTTGTCTGTGGCACAATTATCTTTTTTTGCGTTAAAGAGTGCGGAGTGTACCTCTTCTAAAGTAACTATTCTCAAGGAAAATTCTTGTAGGGATGGGAATCGAGCATTCTAATAATATTGCATTCTATGATTAGGGATAACATTATTTGATTGAAAATACTGTGAGAAATATGCATTAATGGAATTACTATTTGAGAGATTAGAAGCTAGTTCAGATCTGACTTTATTAGTACCAATGTTTAAATTGCGCAGTAAAGTAATAAAACACTAATTTTGGATCAAATATAAGTGAATTTTGTTTTTGACGTCATTATTTTTAATACAATGAATGAAGAATATAAATGATTACGGTTGGTTTTGGTTTACAGACTTCAAACCTATGAAGAAAAATTTCAAGTTTTTAAGCAAGAATATTGAGATAAATAGATCACTAGGTCCGCAGTGAGAGATTAGTTGAGATATTTGCGGAAGCTGGATCGATATTGCTTGAATGTTGATAAAATCATGACATATCTACTCGACATCTGATGGTATTAAATCACAATGTAGCCCGATGTTCTGTTGTTAAGTAATTTAAAACTACATGAGTTAAATGACGACCAATCGGATCGGCGCCTGCAGTTTCCCTTCTATTCAAAAGAAATCACACACTGTGGTATAGAAAACCCCATAACAACTGGGCCACAAAATATATTGGGAGAATATTACCTAACAAAAGCACAAAAACCGTACAAGTGATATAAGAAGAACCACTGGATTTTTTTTTAAATATATGTTTCATTTGCGAGCTATGTTTTTGTGTTGAGGATGACAAAGAAAACAAAACACTGATATCAAATAAGATTTTTTGAACAAACGCAAACGATACAATTTGAGTGGAAGACTCATCAGCCTAACGAGCAGATGCTGCACGTTCGTTGCCCTTTAAAAAATCGCCGATCGCACGATTCTTTTTACTCAAAACCAGTGACCACAAACGAAATTCATCTCCGACCGAGCTGCAAGAATAACCGATTATTTTCCTGGCGTGGTTTCTTGCTCGCGGTCCATTTTCGTGCATGCACGCGTTTAAAAAGTGAAAAGATCATTTTACGCTCGGTCAGACATGCAGAAAGTGTTCATGCTCGGGGTACCGCATTAAAAAGTCGTCTCTGCCACACAGCCTTGATAAAAACGACGAGGAATGTCGAGTCACGTCTTCCCCGGTCGGCGTAACGTCCTCTGGTTCTGCATCGTCTTGATTTAGAGTCGTATTGTCGACGAGGACGCGTGGKAAAAAGAGGAGCCAGAGAAAATGCAGTTTGCGAGGTATTCGATGGTGTACCCTGCTGTTTTCTATTACCGGTAAATGTATGTGAATTTGCGAGCTGAGCGAGCGAATAGCGTTTCTCAGGAAAACGTTACGCATAGCGATAATGGAAGGTATGAAAATTTTTCGAATAAATGTTGCCTCCAGATGGTCCCCAGTCGTCACTTATCCCACATAACGGAGAGAACTTAACTTTTACTTCCACATCCAACGGATGGAAAGTATTGWATCGCGAAAAAAATTTTCAKAAATTTTTATTTGCTCATTCGCTTTAAAATGGTCGAAAACGCAAAAAAAACAGAATTTGAGCAAAAAAAAATTTCTTGTCTGTGTGTGTGGTATTGTTTGTGGACACGATAACTTTCGAGACTTAATATATGAACTTGAAATTTGGCAAATGTATAAATCTCAACTACCCAAAGCAATCTATTGTTTGTGGGGTAAGTAGGGTATCGGGAAGGGGGCGAAATTGGGGGGTAACTACCCTTTTTGTAAATTTTTATTTTTTTTTATATTTTTTTCTTTTTAGTATGTGATTAGTAGTATAACTGCGAGTATTATTAGTTCTTATAAATTTTCTGTACAGCATACTGTTTAGAAGATATTAGCAAAAAAGTGTCACTTAAAGAAAACGGTTTTTCATAAATATCTCCGAATATATTTCATATATTCAAAAAATGAAAATGCCATCAGATAGAAAATAAAATTTCTCACAAAAAGTGTCAGAAAATTTATCCAAAATTTTGACATTATCGAAATATTTCCAAAAAAACCTATTTTGGACTCTGCTCGTACGATTTTTTTAAATTTTGGTATTATATAGAAAATCACATTTCTGATCAGAAAGCGCTCTTGTAATTTTTTGTTAAGTTAATAATTATCGAGTTATTTGGAAAAAGCCGATTTTAAAATTTATATATTTTTGCTAATATCACGAGGACGGTTTGTCTTAGAAAAAATGTGTAGAGAGAAAAAATGCTCAAAAACGGATTACTAATCGTATAGTATAAAAAATAAAAGCGTAAATGTCATTTTGAAAATTGAATATGGAAGTATTGATTCAATTTGCAGCGGTTTTTAATTGCATTTCGTAGTAATAAATTGTTGAAAACGTCGACACAACTGCTACTAAATAGTAAATATGAATGTACAACGACTTCTGTGGCATTTAAAGATATCTTTTTTGTAATAAGATTATTGTTGATAATTTTAAAACAGCATTAAGGAAATTATTAGCAAGGAGGTTCCCACATCCAAAGAAACACCTTCACAGAATACTCTAAACAAGTAAAACTATCAGCGAACATCGAGGTTGGGATAACTAAACAAACTTTAGTAGACACCAAGTGTAACATTTCCCGAAAATACGGAAATTACTACAATTATATCCGTCCCAAAAGTGCAAACCACTAAGATAACTGAAGAATTACGTTAAGTTTTTCTACGAAAAAATGACAGAACTAGACGTAAAATACTAATTATTGCATACTGTGATGCTAATTTGGTTTTAGTGATAACGGGTTTCAGAACTAAACACTCATGTAAGTTTGCAATAATAAATGTGTGCCATGTAGGCCTACGAGCAAATACTTATCTGAAATGCATCAAATTGATACGAGTCCTACCTGTGCAGCAACCGATCGCAAAGTGTTAGATATAAGAGCTATACGTCATGTCACATATAATATATATAAGATATAACAATTTGAATTTGAAAGTTTGTGTACTAATAYTAGGATTCAGACGGTATCAGAAACCATTAAGGTAAGTATTTGTTACTGTAAGACGGTGGTTTTATCAACTGTTAGAGATTTAGTTCTTTTAAGGTTACWTTATGTTATTTATTAACAGTTGTGGAGTCGGAAGTTTAATGTTCAGACTTAATTAAGAATCGAAAATAGAAYAAAATAATGTACCTATAAAATAAAATTTTATTCGCTACATGATTACGAGTATTATTTTGTATAGTATATCATATTCACTACTACATTACTAGAAACAATGTAGTAATAGATGAAATAAGTGTCAGGCGCTGTTTTATAGAGAATGTCAATGAAATTAATTAAACCTTTGAATATTGCTTGCAATATTGTTATCACAGATTTTGCATAAATAGAATATATCTTTTAAAGTTTAAAGTTGCTTATTTATTTAATGAAATACAAAATTAAAAGCGGATTTTTTATGACAAATGCTGATTTAGTGACTATTTAAAATTAACAGTTGGTCATATTGTCAAAGTGGTAGTATTGGTTGGCGGGTTTTGAAATTTGAATTTATAATATAATTATATAATTTCGTACCGAATTTTCCATAATTATAGTAGAATAATGTTAAAATAACTATCACTAATAATCTCAAATTTCCTGTCAGTAACACCATTGTATTTATTATTAGTAGGTAACTTTGTCTTGTATTGTATTGTAGTTGTCCTGAAGAAGATCTAAATTAAAGATCGAAAGCTTGACTTTGGATAAAAGAGTGTTCTAACTGAATAAAAAAAGGTCGAATAGCCCCAAAAAATAAAAAGTATGTAAAGAAATCTATATACAAAACTCTGATCACATCGGTTATGAATTTTAATGTGCAAGTAATATTTGAAACATACAAATAATGAAAAAACAGTTCTGTCGGTAATTTACGTACGTATGTTATGTTTATACTAATATCGCAGACTATAGGAAATAATAACAGTTGTGTGTTTAAATCGATTAAACTTAACTCGTATTCAAATGGCATCTGACAGGAAGTACAGTCCTGTTTCACATTAACCTACTTATACAATGAATCGCACGTGAGGGTACAAAAATACTAACTGTAAGAGCCAAAAGTGTATTTAAAACGTCATAAAATTAAGAGGCGTAAGTGTTTATTCTCTGAACCTTTAATAAGACTAGGTTTAAGCATATTACGAGTATATTATGCTGTATAAGCAAGTAAAACGCCGAATTTTCTTTGTGTTGTAAATTAACGCTAAGAAAAAAATGCATAATCCAGAATAAGTTTCGAAGATAAAAAGGTTATGTTACGTTGCGAACCGCAGCCAAAAATGGAAATATATTGATTGAGTTTAATGTAACTGCTTAGAACGTACTGCAAGATTGAGAGCATCGTTCTTGAAGATATTTCAGTTTTTAGTTGTTGTATCAACTGTGTGTCAAATTCAGTAGGGCCACCAATTTTGCTCGTGAAATGTTATTACTTTTTCCATGAACTGACATTTAACTTTTCTACTCGTGCTTTGCAACTTTTGCTTCACGAGTAACTACCTTGATTTGCATCTTCAATAGCTTTAACCTTTTTAACTTAAATCCGCAACAAATAGTATAGTAACATTTCCTCGAAATCTTTCTAAAGTAATGATTTCAGAAAATCCTGATATTTTAAAGGGTTCGTGAATTTGATTGCTGAAGTTCATTTAAAAGATCCCAAAATAATTATTTCAAGGTATCTCCTAAAAAATTCAGCACGAATTGCTGGTTTTGGACTTAACAATAAAAAATGAATTAGACAGTAAAAAAAACAAATGGCACTTCTAGATGATTTTCGTAATCAGATATGCTAAAAATATGACAAAAAGTGTGACTGGGTCAACACCGTTTACATATTAATCAAGTTCAAGCGTTGATTCTCTATTTGATAAAAAAAACAGTTTAAATCCTTAAATTAAATACTGCCTCGATGTGACTTTGCTTTTGATCTGCTGTGAAGTAGACAACTGGATGCTGACAAAGTTAAGAAGAATTTGGCTACTTTTTTGAGCTATCCAAAACATTAGAGACAATATTGAAACATAAATTAATCAAGAGAAATACGGTGAATATAGATATGAAGACGGATAATGGCAAAAATAAAAGCCAACTCACTAGACAGGAAGACTCCAGGTAGAATGTCGGGATTTGTACAGTTGGTAGTTTGTTCAGTAAGATTCATGAACGTTTTAACTTTAATGCTTACCTAAACCTAGGTGTTGAAAAATCTTCAAGTCAGGAACCAGTTTGTTGCTAAGAAGTTGAGGAAGATAGTTTTAGAGGTCCTTTGGTAAGTTTAATATCTAATATTTTTAATATTTTAAGTTAAATACTCGTGATACTTCTTCATATCCTACCGTGAATTTATCCATAGGGTATTTTCAGGATTTCAGATAATTCTCCACTCCAATTGTACCTTGTCAGGATGAATTGTTCTGTTTCAGTATGAGTAATGTATAAAAGCACATAGTGATTGAGACAAGTGTATGAAAAATTAAATAAGTAAACGTTCCTCTCCCTTTTTATCTTTGTAGGTGTAGTTTTCCAAGAACGTATGTTGAATCAAGTGGGTATTGATAAAAAAATTTAGTTACGTAGCATGACAACTTCAATTTTACGTTTCTTGCATAACCAATGAAAACTTCACACATTGTATTTACGTCAGCTCAAATTTTACATTGCAACATTACATCAGCACGTACCTTTGCAGTACGTATAATTTAGAGCTAAAGATATGCAAATGCGTGTAAATTCCAATTGAAATCGATCTTTTCCATTCCCAGTACCGAGTAAATGTATCTTGACGTTTATGAATGAGTTAGTAATTGATCACTATTGAAACGAAACATATAATCAGATGTGGTTTTTCAAGAAACAATAAACAACGCAGGCACTAAGTGTTTCCAATAATTGCAAATCGATATATCCGCGACTGTAATAAATTGTACTTATAGAAACTTCTCTAGGAAAGCCTCCCCACATTTCTGACTAAGCATACTCAATTTTGTAATCAGCAACTTCTCCAGCTTCCACTGGATGGATTTACGCGTCGGAATTAAAATTAGAAACAGGAAATATTAAAGGCGGGCAATGTATTTTTGCGCATTCGTGTCAGACCGAGCAAGAGCGATCGCAGCCTCCCGTATTTACGTCCCACTGACATTTTCAGGTGTCGTACTCACCGTTCTGTTTTTTGGCCAGCATGTTCCTGTTTTTCCTTTTAGGCATTATTTGGCTTGCACGTAACAACACTTAACAACGTGTAGATCGCATTTATCACTATTATCACAGGCACGTTTTGTATGTCAGGTGGTTTCGGGGAAATCAGCCGCAGTCGCGCACATTCACCAACACGTTACGTGGGCGATCTCTTTGGAACATAGCGCGCGTACTCGCACCTGGTTCGTAGTTACGGCGGAACTGAGTTCTCCTACCGCAGATTACAGGTTGTTATAGCGGGCTGTGAAAAAACATGCGATCCCGCGGCGTGAGCCGGGCCCGACGGTGGGGGCCGGACAGCTATTGTTGTTACGTTACACCAAGTCCGGGCGGTGTCACTCGTAGACCCCCAGATGCTTATTACTTCCACATCCAACGGATGGGATGCACTGTATCGAGAAAAAATTTTTTCAAAAATTTTTATTTGCTCAATCGCTTGAAAATGGTCGAAAACCTAAAAAATTTGAGCCAAAACATTCTTGTTTGTGTGTCTGGTTTTGTTTGTGGACGCGATAAATTTCGAAAGACTTAACATTTGAACTTGAAGTTTGGTATACATATAAATCTCAAATAGGGTATCGGGAAGGGAGTGAAATTGAAATTACCCTTTTTGCAAATATCTCCGAAACAACTTAAAATATTCAAAAAATGGAAATACATCAGATAATAGGAAATAAAATCTATCACAAAATTTCGACATTTCCAAGAAACGTATTTTGGACTCTGTCCATACGATTTTCTTAACGTTAAGTGTCTGCAGTGCAATATTGAAACTATTTGTTTTTCCCATCCGCGCTAAAATTAACCAGAATGCTACCTGTTCCCAAGAAAGGTGACAAGGCKATGTATTGAAAATTATCGTCCGATTTCAGTGCTTAATGTAGTTTCAAAATTAATGGAACGTTTATTGCACTCTAGAATGACTAAGTACTTGGATATGTATAATGTACTTATAACATGTCAACAGGGWTTTAGTCTTTGGTAAAGATTATTCAGTTTGCTTTGTGTCTTGTGACTACGACTTAATGTAATTGTGTAAATAAAAATTTGTATGTCGAATCCATAAAATTAAATAGGTACACAGGCAACTCGTTCCAAAGCACACTATACTTAGATGAATGTTTAAAACAAGTAATGCAAATTAATTCTAAGCTATCTCATGTGGCACATCAAACTAATCAGAGAAAATAGTTGAATCTGATTATAACAGCATCTGAAGGCTTATAAATAATTATTATAAGTTTGTTAAAACAATTTTTAGCCCAATTTAAAAATAAAAAAGTTAAAACAAAATTTTGAAAATAACAATTTTCAGTTTTTTAAAATAATTTATGCATTAAATTATGTACTACTTTGCCTATTTAACCGAATTCCCATTTCCACTTATAACAAAGTTACCCATGCATGCCCATATTCCCTGGGACACCCTGTATATTAGATATCTTTTTAAGTGGATAAATTAGAGCTCTATAAACGTAGGTATTCGCAGACGCCATATTTGATCCAGCTATCGTTTCCATAGTCGCGTAATATAGTATACGAGAATAAATTGAAAAGTCTCCGGTCTAATTCAAAGAGGGTATAAATTTTCCAATGTTTTTAAGGCGTTATATTGTTTTAACATTTATCTGTCTGGCTGTATATAAATAATATAACGCCGACACGATTTCTGTAACACAGTTCAGACCACACTTTTTTTACAATGCCAATACCTTAATAATAATAAAAATATATTCATAAAGTCCTAATATGTCTACTTTTCAACGGGCTCAGTAGACCCTTTTATAGTAGTAAATTTTAGGAGGGGGCATTTAAAAGGGGTGCATTTTACAACAAAGGTAACCTAAAATGGATTGTTATAACATTAAAGTTATTCTCCTGTCTTCTTTTGTTTTGAATCGATTGATTTTGTCAAATACATAATTATTCCAATACAGTAAACTTAGGTAAATTAGCGTAGATATACTACACGAAGTGGGAGCCCAAACTTCGAAAGTGAAAGAAAACAACTTTGATTAATCGATTTACAAAGCAACAAAATGGATTTTACCATTGGAAGTGTGTATAATTTAATTTTGAAACATATGGCTGAGGTTAACCATTATGTAGTATTCTGCCTAATAAAAACTTGCATAGTATCCAAATACGATTTTCTACAGATTGGTACTCAGCTCCTTATAGTTATGGGTTATCATCATCATGGAAATACATTTCATTTTAAGTATAAAAGTCATATTTCTGATAGCATCAAAAAAAGTAGATACATATTTATCATCATTAGGCCAAGACCTGTCTAACGAATCAGATCCGTTGAGCCGTTCTCGAGCTATGAGTATTACAAAGATCCAGACGGGCAAAAAATGCTGACAACATAAATGAATGAAATGACTTTTTTCTCAATATCCTGCATTTCCAGATATTGACATTTTCTTCAAATTCTTAATTTATTCTTATTTTTTTACATTTACTGCAGGTACCAAATATTCCGAATAACAATTAAACTGTACACATGAGCTGCATGCCATAACAATGAATAACGAAAGGGATTGAAACAAGCTGGCGTGATGGGTAGGGAAACTTTTTTAGCTATTCAGAAATGACAGAAATATTTAAGAATTAAATTGAACCTGTTACCATGTTAAGTGGAATAAAGGGCGATTTGGCAACTCTACTAATAACGGCAACTAACGAATCAAAAGAGTATGTTTATTTATGTATATATGTTTCATTATTTTTATGCTAAACATTCCACAAGTAATTAGTTGTAATTAGTGTAAAATTTGTAAATTCTCTAGACAAATCCCGAATAACTGATTTTTCAAGTTAAATTACAATAGTAAGTACTTCTCCTTTATATATTAAACGTGGAAGTGTAGAGCTCTTCTGTTCTCAAGAATACTATTTAAGCCCCAATCCAAAATTTCCGGTAACAAAAATTATGCCCATCAGAAGGTACGAAACTCCTTACCAGTGGCGGCTCGTCCGGTCGGCAGGGTCGGCACTGCCGACCCAGGAATTTTGATCGAAGGCAATTAATTTTTTTTCGTATTTTCATGTATATTTTGTTTTATTTTGTTCAGATATCTTGAAACAGTTGAGCGTATTTTTTTACATTACCATCAAATTAATAATTAGCCAAAATCACACTTTTTACGGGTTATCCCGAAAAAATTTACGCTTACTCGGCAACCGTGACTGGGCCCGTGTATCTGTTTGTCATCCAAAGCCGGCGTGATCCAGCGCTGGGTCGGCAAGACCGCATCGTATAAGGAAGCAATAGCATCGTTTTCCTATGAGCTGAACAAAGACGCAACCCCTGGCGCGCATTATTGAATCCTGAGGGCGAAAATCGAGACTCGCAATGCTTGGGTCCGGCAGACAGCATAAAACGTTAAAACGGATTCATCATTTATTTCAATTATTTCAAGTTTTTTTTAATCAACCAATTATAGTTCTGTTTTCTACCGAGTATTACAAATTATCAGGTTGACACCTTTACATGCTTTACAGTTTTTTATAATCATAATTATAATTTTACGTGTATATGTTTTTATTGAAGTTAATAAAGAAGGCCGGCATTCATAATCGTCGGATTCCGAAAATTAATTTTGACATGTGCATTGGAACAACAATTATATATATAGTTCAATACTGAAATCACGAAAAACTACCCGAATGTTCTACGAAATTTTTCATTTTCCCAAGATTATTGTAAGAGCTATCCTCTTAAATAAACAATTTTATGCAGATACTTTCAAACATTTAACAGAATTAATTAAATACATGTTATAAATTTAGTCAATCTGAAATCATTGAAGAATTTCACACAAAAAGAAAATAACAAAATAAGTAAGCGCCAATACCCATATAATCGCTTAATGCTGTCTGCCGGACTTCCGAATACATCTTCGGATTGGGCTCGACATATATTGACTTCTCGTCTCCGGTGCAGTACAGGTGCACGCTTAACGTTGAAATTATGTAGCTAGTTGCCAGATTAGGCTATTTGTTACCAAATGTACTATCTTTTTAACTTGCGGCGATATGAAAATTTACAGAAGTAGCAAGTAATAAACAACAACAACTACGAGTATATACAAAATTATTTACTAATTTATAAATAAATAATATTGACTAACTAGAGTGGACCAAAGTTTTTACTGCCGACCCAATAGAATTTGTCACC
>QCXZ01000053.1:8113104-8136713 GCA_025024175.1 Rhyzopertha dominica | reverse complement strand
GTTAACAATTAAATAAGAAAATAAATAAATGATAAAGAAAGTCATGCATCCCTGACACCGTGAAGCAGTGTGCCCTGAAGCCATGCGATTATTTTTACATTTATATTTACTTAAGTAGCTGTTGAGTCTGTCAAGCACAGCATATTTAAATAATTATGATTTGGGTTGTTTAGAGCTGCGTTATCAGAAATAATTAAATAAAAATGAATTACGGAAACGAAGAAAAACGTGATATGTTAAAAATTCTTTATACTAAAAATTCTGAAGCAGCCAGCGAAATGTATGTTCAACATATAATTAACATATTAATTAATTAGCCATAAAAACAATAACAATAATAATAATAAAATTAAATATCTGCATACCCTGCCATTTTTTGCTTCAATCCAAAGTCTGTTTTCAGAAATTTATCTTAATCACTTATAGAATTTTCAACGTAAACCTGAGCAACTGTTGTGGCGCTTTATAAATTGTTCATATTAGCGTTCTACCAAAACAGTGTTCTGTGTACCACAAAGCTTTCGATAAACATAAAAATTCTGCAATTTTCTAAGGCATTTTGTTTAAAATTCTTTTGCCAACCGAAAGGATGGTAAAAATTTTTAGGAGTCTTTAAGGGAAAACATGTGACTATCCCTTTATTGTTTTCAAACAGAATTTGTTGTTTTCTAATAGATCGTAATTTTAAAAAGCTTCTAAGCCCTGCGACTTGAAGTTGTTTTCTAGTAGGGCATTAGACATTATAAAAAAAAAAACAACATACTTCCTCAAAAATGTATACTCTTGCGATTGTGAAGCCAAGTACAACACATAGCTAAAGTCTACAAATTTTTTATCATATTTTAATTAAATAATTAACAATTTCTTTAGCTCCGTTAGTTACTAACGTATTCATTAAAAAACACGAATAATCTCACTTTTAACTCATCGGCAACGGGCTGTATGTCATTCAGATATAAAGAAAATAATACAGGTCCCAAATTGGAACCTTGTGGTATAGCAGACTGGCACTTACTTTTCAAATATAAATCACAACTAATTCTCGTTTTCATTCCAGATTTAGTAACATCTTCATAAGGGAGATTGGAAGTCATCTCGGTTATTTGTGACTTTAGTTTTTTTCAAGATCTATAAAACATACACAATGATTCAGGTCGAGGCATCATTTAGCCAGCACATTTAAAATAATAAAACATATATCCACATCGTTTCTAAACCCAAATTGTGTGTTACTGATTTGTTATTCAATAGTCTTAACAGTTGTCTTATGTATAATTTTCATATTTTGGTATATGTATAGTTCCACAATAAGAACAAATGTTAGGTTTTTTTTAAAGAATCGTAATCATTGCTTGGATATTAGCAATGTTGATGAATTCGATAGACGTTTGATCCTGGTGCTCTATAATTTTTGTACATTTTATGACATAAAGGACTTCTTGTCGTTATATTGCTGGCCCTCTTGCTTGTCCTTGACAGTTTAAAAGTTGTTTTGTCCTAATTACGTCTGGCAGTGGCACAATCTGGATTTGCTGCTAGTTTCTTCACTTTAAAATAGCTCCTGCTCACGTTGCCTATAAATAAATTTCATTGACTGTGGTATGATTAAAATACTTCGATATGTTCAGGCTGTTTTCGATTCATGTTTTCGGCTTCTAACGGCATTGCGAAATGTATTTTTGTTGAACTGTAGCACGCATTTATATAGCCAAACATGTTTAAAATGCGTAGTCATTCGTAGTAAGACCGGATGGACGTAGTATAGATATGATAAATTTTTGCTCATTATTCATCTTAGATAGGTCTGGTGGTTTATTTCGCAATATTGACGATTTGTTTACATTAGGTTTTACATAATGCACCATCTCAACGCACAGGTTGAATTTCTATATTACGGATTTTTAAATGCGTATATCTTTAAAATGGCTACCTTTTTATTGCCAGGGATAAGGTGTGTTGCTATAATAGATGTAGGAAATTTTCAAAAGATGAAAAGCAGGTGTTTACTTCGTCAGTTACGCCCACAAAATATACGTAAATTTTGCGACATTGTGATCCCTTTGATTTTTTCCGACTGACACATACGTTAAAATAAATTCGCAGTAAACATTGGTTGTGTCACAGCTAAATCACGCGATTTGTCTTAAATTATAAGGCGTTTTTATTTGCCATCTATTTTATCTTAGGTTGATTTTTAACGTTTACTTGTGTTTTTGTTCGTGTTTTATGTACATTTCATCAAATAGTGGTATGTTTATATCTGAGATGTAGTAGAACATCGAAATTCGTTATTTCTGTTCGATCAAGCAACACTTGTTTTTATTACAAAAAATATCACCAATTATGGCATTCTAAAATATATTGTGGTTGAATGATAGCGCAAAGTTACTAGTACAAAAATGTTTATATTCGATTTATTTATAGGTGTTAACCATGGATAAACTTCATCATTCAGCATAAGAAGTTTGCTCTAAAGAGAAGTAGGATTGATATTTTTCGTGTTCTTGATTTGTACCCGTCTTATTAAAGTTCACACACGAGTATATCATGTATAATGTAATCTGTAGAAACGTTTTATGTATCTTATGTATCTTTTCATGAAAAGGTCGTTGCTTTATTATTTCTGATGCTTTTATAAAACTCTTCACATCTTACATTTGCAACAAACTGCGATGTTTAGCATCTGGAGTACCGCAGGGTTCTATCTTAGGTCGTGTACTTTTCATACTATTCGAAATTGAAAAATTATATATAATGTAAGTATTTTGTTACATACAACTGATCTTAGATTGTACACTATAATATCCACGTTGCCGAAGATTGTTATTCGTCTACAAAATAATCTGCATTTACGAAACAGCTAACGCGATACTGATAAATTCAACTGCAACATTTTGTCTTTTAGCTTAAAAACACTACTTACGATATACGAATTATAACCTTGAGAATTCCATCCAAGTAGACCAATTCAATGTAGTACGTTTCTTTGTTTTTTTTTTTTTAGTAGAGGTGGTATGGTCATAAGTACTATATTACAATAATACAGATATTGTATGCAATTATCTACAAAACTTGTCCTCACACTTTTTCCTAAGATTCACCATTTCTGCGAAAAAGCTTTCTAAAATTTACTTAAGTTGTGTTCTCCATAATAATAATATGCGACTAAACTTTCTGGACAAAACCGTCACAGATGAAATTGCATAATCTTATTTGTTTTTGTTTGCAATGTTTTACCGTAGAAAGGAGAAAACATGATTCTCGATTTATTTAATGGATATCAAAAATAATCATTTTTACTGTTAGGGTCGTAAGAAAAAATATACCGAGTCGCTACAAAGTATGGAACCATCAGGATAGTTCAGGTTCTGTTCGACCGATTTTTCTGAAATTATGCATGGGCCTATGGGTAATTAAAATGCATTTTCTGGAATTTTTTCAACTCACTGTCAGCTCTCGTTTCCGAGATATGGAAGCAAGTGTTCCGTACAACAGCGTGCTCTCACTCACCATATTAGCAGAAGATCTGTTCAGAAAATTTTGAAAAAAGAGAAGTTTCATCCATACAAATTTCACTTATTACAAGAACCGATCGAAGATAATTCGATCGTTAGATAGAATTTTGTGAAACTGCTATGAACATGAACTGTATTTTTCGCTGGCAATTCAAGCGACAAGATCAGACTTTAAGAATAATTGTTGTTCAGCAAAGCAGGACGTAGTACGTCGTTCATTACTGACCCCAAGCCACAATACTCCAATCAGCGGTACTCAGCGCAAGAAAAAATACCTTCCGCGTTAGTATAGCCGCACTCCGTTTGCCAATAAAAACAATATGCGCGTTAATGGCCTAAACACGTACGCGATATAAAGCCGAACGTATAAAACAAAGGGAATAATAACGCAAAACGATAATTCTATCGTAATGGCGTGCCGTAGCTACGCCGCACGTGATTACGCTAAACGACTGCCAGTAACGCCGGGAAATAATCATTTCTTATTGAAATACATTGAACAGAAATTTTTAATTTTCACTCCATTCGACATAAATAAAGAAATAAGCATTTGAAAAGTTTTTATAGCACTATTTAAAAATATTATCCGAACAGATGAAAATGCAGCTCGTAGAACATACAAACAGTTCTACTCCAGACAAGCACCAATTACATTAATATTCTCACGGTCTTTAATATCGGCATTTTCAACGCAAAATCTAATTCGTAGTTCATAAACATAGATGTTTACAGTTTTCATGGACAGCTGAATCCATACTACGACCTTCAGATTTATGCATCGAATGTAGTAAATACAATAGTGCAGTCTTAACTGTGCTTTGAATAGTGCGTAATTCTGTAGTTGCAAAAAACGAATCGAACACAAACGAAAAACTGCAGAAATTATCATAAAGTGACGATAAATACGACTATCGAGCTAAGAATAACAACATGGCCCATTAGAAGAATTAAGTCCGATTGGGTGCAGTACCAGAAAAAAAGAGATAACGTATTATCTATTTCAGTAAGAATTCTTTGATAGAGCAGTTTGCATCGCATCTACAAAGCTACTAAAGTGAAACAGTTTCACTAGTGCAGAAAAAAATATATTTTACATAAATTTTTAAATAAACTGCCCTTAAAGATACGCAATCAGCGAACTGAAGAACACACAACCAGTATTTTTAGTATCACACACCGAACATAATGCCGTTATTTTTAATAATACGGCGTGTGGTCGTCACTTACAAAAAACAGTAAACTAGCTCTTTGTATATATGAAAATAATTTGGTTAAACTTAATGCCTTACAAGGTACAGGTAGGTGTGTATTGGGTATATAGGTATGTATTTGATACTGTACAATAATGTTTTCAAATTTCAAGATATTTATAAAGCTCTTGTAACTTCTTTGTTTGAACTCATTTTAGAATTACGCAGATAGATTCTTAGGGTGTATACAATTTTTTACATCGTTTTGGAAGCTTGTAACCGTCAAGTTTTTTCTTATGCATAATAGGGTCGTCCCGCACATTAAAATTTGATAGGTTTAACCTATGCCTTTTATTGCTTACATCATGAATACTAGTGCCACGCATCTATTTTGCTTTCAGATGAATTCAACTCGTAACAAACGGCGGTAGAAAAATTACCCTGTTTCAAACATTTTCTTAAATCCGCCAACAACCACGCAAAGGGTTCCTAATTTCCGTCATGCGCACTGTTACAGCTCCCTAGGTAACTAGGTGCTCACTGTTGTCAGTTTTATAAATAGCCAGAGAAATACAAATAATGCAATGGGAGTGAGAGAGAGGGGCGAATGTATAAGTATAACCGACAACGTCAATATTATAATGTAAACATAGGAATAACCTGTAACTGTTCATCAGCAGTAGTATTCTTACAACACGGAACAAAACACTTCTTAACGTAAGCCATTCTGACAACAAAAAAACATCAGATTACCCAAATACTTCGACAATATCTTGCTCCACCACTTAATCTGACAAATACGAAACTCGAAAGTTTAACCAAACTATGTAAACCAATGTAAACAAAAACGCATGGTTAGAGTTGTTAGGGTGCGATGTTGTCAGCGGTACTTTACCGTTTTTTCCCTAACGACGGCTAGAGGTCGTCCTGACAGATTCAAAATTTATCAACATTATCAAGCTTCAAGCGTCGTTTAATTCATCATAATAAAAACATTCGTTCTAAAGCAGTATAAAAAGGAGTGCAAAATAGTTATTATCTTATAGACTACTATTACTAGACAAAATAAATTGTAAAGTAGTGACACCAGCTTTGACAAAACGGGTCGACATTTGGTGATTGATCATGTAAATAAACAAAAATATCTGATATTTAAATTGTATTAGAAGTTTTGCAGTAAAATACAATAGCGGTTAAATGCTCTGTAGTTAATATAAAAAAATGTTGGTTTTAAGCGAGAATCGAACTGGGGACCTCTGGTTTAACGCCCTAATATGAATCAAACTACCTTCGAAGCCCTTCATTGTTAAAGCATTGTGTGACGTCCCTGAAACGGTTTCAGTACCGTCCTACTAAGCTGATGAATTTTTAATGAGTTTATATTACTACAAGTAACAAAACAGTAATTCAGCTAAGTAATGATTTTATCGAAATCAAAACAAACAGTTGAAAAAAGGTACAATACTTTCTGTTTTCGATTGTATACGTTCTATAACAACAATGTCAATAAAGACCTCAATATATCAGTGGAGAATTGCCGGCAACGACCAGACAATTTGCAAAATGGGTCCGCATTATGTAGTTTATGGGACATCCACGGCCGACCTTGTCGTTTATCGGCAGTTTTTGCATTAAACCGCKATCKTTACTGCAATAAAATAATTACATGCTTCGAACGCGATGCACACATATCGATAATGGCGATGCATTTTTGCTGCACGGCGCACGCGAAAATTCTGTATATTACAAGCGGATATCGTAATAAGGTTGCGTAATGATAAAAAAAAACGTAGGTCACATTGATTGCACGCCGAGGTAAACGGGGGAAAATACATGGTWWTAAGTGTAAWGGTGATTGTGTATAAAT
Organism: Rhyzopertha dominica; assembly: GCA_025024175.1. Taxonomy (NCBI): domain Eukaryota; kingdom Metazoa; phylum Arthropoda; class Insecta; order Coleoptera; family Bostrichidae; genus Rhyzopertha; species Rhyzopertha dominica. Next base: position 8,130,141 of record QCXZ01000053.1, on the reverse strand, counting down.
TACTACATGTGATTTTATGCGAATCCGTTATTATGATGATAAAACTCACGACATCGTAAACAGATCGGGATGTCTCAGATTATGTGTGAAGATGCTGTAACATTAAAACCTTTTAGCAAAACTTTTTTTTCCAGGTCTTATATATAATAAATGGTTCAGTATGTAACAATTTCGAATTGTGTACACCCTTATACCGACGATATTTTGATGTGCGAGAACTTCGTAAACATAAAAAAAACATGTTTTTAAGTGTGAAATTTAAGAATTCTAGGCTTCTCCTAATAAGTAACAAGGAACTGAGTATGTACTGATGACTTTAACACTATTCCATTTGGACTAAAAGGTTGCAGTTAATACCTTCCCATATTTTGAAGTGATGCTAAAGTTCTGAACAATATTATGTAATGTTTATGCAAAAAATGCTCCAACATGTCGATTTTTATTTTTACACTTTCATCATAAAAAAATTGTTGACGACGCGTTTAACAGACTATGAAAGAATTCACGTTTTGATTATGGTTAGTTTTGAGTTATAGACTTCGAACCCATGAAGAAGCACTTCAAGTGTTTAAGCATGAATATCGAGATAAATAGGTCCACAGTGAGCAAATTAGTTTGAAAAATTTGCGTAAACTGGATCTCTTGAGTGTATGTAGAGAAAATCATAAAATATCTACTCGACATCTGGCATTAAATCACAATGTAGCCCGATGCTCCATTGTTAAGTAATTTAAAACGGAAAATATCACTCCATGAAGTTCCATTATTACATGAGTTAAATGAAGACGGATCGGCACCAACAATTTTGTTATGTTCCCTTCTGTACAAAAGAAACCATACACTGTGGTGCAGAAAATCCCATAAGGACGAACGAAAGCTGGTCTTTACGCGCACTGATCCACAAAATATACGAGAAGAATATTACGCAACAAGAGCACAAAAACCCTACAAGTGATATAAGAAGTACCATTGTAAATAATCCGAGACCAAAATACAATTCCAAGAAAGGACCTCGATCAGGATGACCTCTAGGGTGGAGAAAGAACCGTTGAGAAAATTACTGCAAAATGAAATAAAGGCAAATAGCAGTGGCTAGAAATGGCAAACGACAAGAAAACAAGAAGTAAGGAGGTCCTAAATATCTACACAACTTCAGACAATATCAGCTCATATAAGGAAGAAAAATAATGCAGCGTAAACAAGCCACCATCAAATACACAAATATCAAGCAAAAACACTGGCAACAAGCATGCACCCCTCCAACCCAGCGTAGATGCAGCCAGCACTGTGGTATATAGTGGAGCAGCAGAAATGCCTACCGTACTCTGGTTCAATTAATCAACTCATGTTCGCATTTGACCAGGACGAAATATTAGAAAAAAATACGTAACTAAATTAAGAATTTTGTTCAGAATATTTGTTAATAACGTGAATAAAACAAAAGTAGTACTGACAATTTCAGATAATTTCTGCTAGACAAGTGACTTATATTAAATATGTACTTTTGATGATTGAATATTATTTAGCAGTTTTCTAACGCTAACTTGTAGAGCACTATAAGAAGCTTTTTATTTCTTTACCTATAATAAATTAAACTTCTTTGTTAGTGTTTTTAGAAAATTTAAGAAATATTTAAATCGAATTGCGCATCCAAATACAAAAATAACGTCTACCTACCATAAAAAAATAAAACCGTACTGTATCTGTGTTTTGTATAGTTTATTTCGACAAAGCAATATCTAGTTATCCTTATATTAAATTCCTAAACACTGAAAGAACACTAAATCAAAAAAACTCAAAGCATCAACGACGACTATAAATGTATTCTACCCTGTAATTTTGCCGAGCGCAACAGCGTTTAAAAGGTGCGTTAAACTAAATATTCTTAAAGACTACAACCTTACTTGCAACAATCTCAAAGAGCATCCCAACAAGACAGATGGCGATAAGGCAACATCAACTCACCTGAAAGCAAAAAGAGAAACATATAAGTATAGAAATCCTGCTTATTTACACAACAATATTCAAGATCAGAACATTGCCCCATGTATATAACAAAATATCACAATATTTACTATGTAAATGTCATTATACACCTTTTTTTGACGGCGATTGGCGCAGCTTTGAAGTCTAGCCGTTTTGCATAGCATTAAATAATTTCCGTTTTTTCCGCAAGCTTGCATGAGTATTGCTAATGCTTGAATATCATTTCAAAGGCGCCTAGAAAACATTTGATTGTATTACCATTAATTGCGATTTAATAATTGCCAGCTTTGTATTCCGCAACAGGCCTTAGGAAAAATAACGGGACAAACTAATTTTATTTACGCAATCATCATAAGAATTACGTGAATTTGTATGTAATAAACAGAAAATCAATCAAATCATGGCGGACAATATATTCTACAAAATATCTTTTACTTTGCGTGAAGATACAAGGTAAGTGACTAGCTGGCTTTAAAAGCTTCGAGCTAACAAAATTTAATTTGTTCATCAAAGCTTGACAAACCAAATATAAAGCGCATTTTGAAGAAACGTTGGTCCTGGTCAGCACAGATTTTATTAAAGTGTTATCGTGCATATGTTTTGCGAATATTACAGAAATATTAGATAATTAGTATCACCATACGTTGTTAGTAGAGAATTTATAGTTGCTGAAGTTATGAGAGAAAGATTATATGCCAAAAATGAGTACCGTTTTGAAGCAGATTCTTCAAACTTCATGACTATGGCAGTCCAAAGAGTGGAAGTAGGTATCTTATTTTCCACGATTTAAAAATGTCGTGTTAAAACCGAACGGTAATTTGGTATTCTATCCAAAAGCATTTTTCCTGCTTGCCGGCGCCTGCGTCTGGTCACAGATATTTGCATAAAGACAGTTTATACAGGGTGATTTACGTAAGTGGTTCACTACGCGTTTTAGGCGAAATTATTAAAATAAAAATTTGAAAGTTTGGTAATATATAAAATGGCATAGGAACTCTTTTTTAAAAATATTTTCAACATTTTTGCACTTCCGGTTATACCGGAAGTAGTCGCTAACTTTGTTATTTTAAATAGAACACCCTATATATTATTGCATTTTTGGATTTCTTAATAAATTCTAGTGTGACTTTATTAATAACACTTACGGTCTAAGATCAGCCGTTTTGGCGTTATTTGACATTTTGTTAAAAAATGACGTTTGCAGTGCTCCAAAGAATTAGCAATATCTTTGAAAACACAACAGGTAACAAAGTGCCATTTTCATAATTGTGTAGGGTAAGTATAACGCTATCTGACACCGTTAACTTCGTCTACTTCTTCGTTAGCGTTACAAAGATATGGTACTTTCCAATTTCGAGAAATTCAACCATGGATAACTAGATTTTTTTAAATAGAAGTATGCATTTGTTTTATCGCCATTAAATACACATTAAAAAATTCTTTCGTTTGATATAATATTGTAGGTATCTGTCTTTAATAGTTTTTGGGAAATTTCGAAAAAACTATTTTTTAGACTTCCAGTTATACAGAAAATAGACATCAATATTGCTATTTTAAATAAAACACCCTGTGCATTATTGTACTTTTTGTTTTTGAATTGCATTTTGGAGTAGGTAATGTTATCAACCATTCGTGTTGTTTAATATAGGAAATTTTTGCGGTATTTGACATTTTATTTAAAAAATGACGATTGCAATGCTTGCTAATATAAACAATTACTTCAAATTAATAAAAAAAATAATAAAAATAAATAGCAGTAAAGCGGGAGTCTTATACTATAGTACAACTATTAGTATGTGTATGCAGTAATTTTCTAGACATTTGGATGTGTCCACAAAACCGCATCATGCACGAAACAAAATTCCGATTTCTACAAAATTATAACAGGAGGCTTTGCAAAACAAAGAAAGTTTGACACTTGCGTTTTATTAATTGTCATTCCTAGTAAAACAAATTACATCTTGCACACGTTTATTGCTACAATGGCAAATAATTATAGCAATGCCGATATTTTGAATATGTTTTACACGTATGGTGAGTATGAAAGGGTGCTGGAAAGAATAGTTCGGGTTTTTAATATGAGAAATCCCCATTTAATGCCTTTGACTAAACGAAGGTTCAGGAAGTTTGAGAGAAAATTTACCTTGCATGGTCAAATAGAGGTAAAATCATGTTTTTATTTTTAGTTTTTTATTCTAATTAAGTTTTAATCGGTTTTAAGGTAAAACGGACAAGACAAAAAGCAGTTACTGAAAACGATATAAATCAGACGAATGCGTCAATCAGAAGTGCTGAAATGGCAGTGGGGGTGTCTTATTCGTCCTGCCAAAAAATTTTAAAAACTGCAAGAATGCATAATTTTAAATTTTCTAAATGTCAGGCCCTTCAAATCGGCGATTATCAACAGAGAACTGAGTTTTGTCAAGCAATCTTAGAAAAACTTCGCGAAGATCCCCGTTTCGTAAACAAAATTATCTGGACCGACGAAGCTAAATTTTCTAGGGATGGGTTAGTGAATTTTAAGAACAAACACTACTGGTCAGATGGAAATCCACATTTGATTGTCGAATGAAACCATCAGTATAAGTTCAGCTTTAATGTTTTTTGTTTGCTTATGCATAACAGAATGGCATATATTATTTATGACGAAAATTTAGATTCTCGCAAGTATTTGCATATTTCCTGCTGGTATCAATTAGACGGGGCACCCGCGCATTGTACACATAACGTTTCTCAAGAGCTTGGTCACCTTTTTGAAAACAGATGGATTCCTCGAAACGGACCTTTAGAATGCCCGCCTAGATCCCCTGACCTCACTCCGTTAGATTTTTATTTTTGGGGCATGGTTAAGTCGAGAGTGTACAAAACTTCGGTAAATTCTAAAGAACTTCAACGCCGAGTGAACGATGTAATGGCTCATATTTCACCGGACGAAATCGAAAGAGCAACTACACTAGAAGTGCGTAAAAGATTGCAAAAGTGTGTGAATGTAGATGGTAGGCATTTCGAACATTTGTTGTAATTACTCGTATTATTGTTTGTGAACTTGTTACTTTTGCATTTTGTGGTTGTTAATATTATTATTTTTATTGTTGTTGTTGTTACTAATGTTATTAAGTTTATTGTTTGTTATGTTATTCTAATTGTTTATTACATAAGTGTGTGTTTTGAAGATGTTTTCATAGTTTCTTTTATAACACTGTTCTATTTGTCTTGGTACTTGGTATTTAAAATTTGCCTATTTTAGATGTTTACTGATGCTAACTGTTAAGCAACCAACCCACATGATAATGAAATGCAAAAACACCGTCAAAATAAGTTAATGTCCACTTCCGGTATAACCGGAAGTCAAAAAAATAGTTTTTTCAAAATTTCTCAACAACTATTACAGACAGATACCTACACCATTATATTGAACGAAATGGTATTTTAATGTCTATCGAGGCCAACGAGAAAGACAGGCCATGGCGCGTAAGCAAAATTGCGTAGTCACGTGACCAACTTAGTCCTACAAGGAGTTAGTCCTAAAGCTATTATTAATTTCATCATACAATTAGAATTAGATACATGTTTTATTTTGTTGCGTTTAGGCTATCTGTAGTTTAAAAAACGGACAAGTTATATGAACTTTTTTGACTTGTTTGAAAATATTAAATACTTACCCTATATACCATATAACAAGCACATTAGCGCAAATATTGCCTCAAGTTTTTTTTTATTAAAATCGTATACTTTTTATAGTTAAGTAGGCAGTTTTCTTTGGACTGGAAAAGGAGTGAAGTAAATTTCTATGTGTTTTAAGAAATAAAAATAAACCCTCAGTTTTTAAATGATAAAGATGTACATATATATGTATATAGATGCTTAAAGATCGTAACCGAACTATTGCGTTTGGACAGCTGAGTGGATCATAACCAGATTAAAAAAGTATCTACTTAATAAGCCTATGGTCCCATTAACAGAAAAGTAGAAAACAGAACTTAAACAACAGTATGTATTAGTAATAAGAACGACATTAATAAAATAAACATAAATATTTATTTCACGTTATACAGGTACAATTTGTCACCAACTTGCTCAATAAGGTTATTAATAAATCACAAATAGAAATTGTAACCCCCAATCTACAAACGATATTACGTATATTCCGACTTTCATAAAAAAATAAGTGACGATGTGACAATAATAAAGAAATTACACTTTTAATTAAAAAAGGCTCTTGCAAAGTAGGATTAACACAATATACACAAAAAAACTAAGTTTTCAATTTTTTTATTTTTCTTTCTTGTTGTACTTTATCTGTGGAGCAACATTGATTGTCATTTTGCTTTTTTACAAAATTATTTAACATAATTCTACATGCCGTTCAATTAATACTTACTAATTTTTTATACAAATTATTATTGCAGTTACAAGGTTCGTAAATATCTTGTTCTATTATGGATAGATATTGAAGATATTTATTTACTGGTTTTGAGGTAGGTACTTGGGAAAGAAGAAAATATTTTGGTACGTTTTCAAATTTAAAAAAAAAAGTAGTGACCTTTTCTCCTTGGCTTTTATAGTTGGATTTATAGCCACTACCACTACAGTGACGAGGCATTTTTGTTCCTTTCTCAAACTAACCACCTGCACGAAGATAAATAAGTTATTAGAATGATTTTCTTATTTTAAGGTTAGGTAAGTACCTGTATTAAACGCAACAAGTTTTGCCTACAAATACTTTAATGCCGTTTTAAATATATGGGTGGGCAACATCATAATATTATGTTTTAAAATAAGTAACTTCGAGTACCACAACAAATAATTAAAATGTAAATGAATGCCTTTTTAGAAACGCTTACACCTAGCAAGAAGCAAATGCAAACAAAACAGACATTCACGACTATTTGACTGTAGAATGCTAAACCCTACCTGTAGGTACTATAACAGCCACTCAAAACTCGCCAAATAACGTTTATAAGCGAACTGGTCACTAGGAGTTTAAAACAAACACTTTAGAACACACAAAAATAAGTAAATATTTTACAGGAAATGTGCATTCCGTACAAAACAAACGTTAAACCAAAACCAATATGGCCGGCGTCGGACTAAGTTGGTCACGTGATCTTCACGCGCCTTGGCCTGTCTTTCTCGTTGGCCTCGAATGTCTATCTAATGGCGTAAAAACAAATGCATGCTTCTATTTAAAAAAATCAAGTTATCCATGTTTGAAATTCTCGAAACTCAAAGTGCTATATTTTTGTGACGCTTAGGGCACAATAGTCAAAGTTATGATGCAGATAGTGTCGTTCTGGCCCTATACAACCATGAAAACCGCAATTCGTTATCTTTTGTGTTTCCAAAGATATTGCTAATTTTTTGGAGCACTACAAACGTATTTTTTTAACAAAATGTCTAATAACGCCAAAACGGCTGATCTTAGACCATAAGTGTTATTAATAAAGTCACACTAGAATTTATTAAGAAATCCAAAAATTCAATAATATACAGGGTGTTTCATTTAAAATAACAAAGTTAGCGTCTATTTCCGGTATAACCGGAAGTGCAAAAATGTTGAAATTATTTTTAAAAAAGAGTTCCTATGCCATTTTATATATTACCAAACTTTCAAATTTTTATTTTAATAATTTCGCCGAAAACGCCTAATCAACCACTTACGTAAATCACCCTGTATATAGATAGTACTGTGCCTAATAAAGTCCCCTGATACACTACACTTACAACACATGTTAACCACTTTTAAGCTTAACTACAACAGTACCGAACAGTATAGTCAAGAAGACCTCAGCATGCTATGAAAGTAGTAGATATATCAATCAGAACCGTAATTAATGCAGTTGATGTGTTGTGATGCTTCCTCCCGCTTGAATGGAAGACAGAAGTGAATTTGTTTTAGCGAGAGATAACAATACTTGATCCAAAATAACTATCTCAAGTACTTTGTTTCCCGTTGTTTGATAATCAGTCTCAATCTTTCATTCGAATTGTCTCAACTGATGTGTGTTTTAAAAACCAGTAAACTGAGAATTTCTCTTAGGATTGTTTGCATGCTCTGCAAAAAATCCATAATAATTGTTTTGAACTAATTGATATCTAGTCTATTCTCCAAACCTAGCATCACAGGTTTCTCATTCCTCCTCAAAACCCAATACACATGAAATATTAAATATTTACCATAAACACTAACATTTAATGCTCTTTCTTCACGCATAGTGTTATTGCATAGTATATTGCCACTGCAAACTTCTGAAACATAATGTTCTACCACGAGCCTCAAGATTTAATAAGAATGGTGGACGATGTAACTGGACCCCCGAAAAAACTTATAGCTGCCACATCTGTTGCAGTCGAATCTATTTTAATCCCCAAGTACACAACCCTAATTACCGAACAGCATGCAATTTAAAATTAGGCGTGCGTGCGCGTGACTTTTTCGAAACGTCACAAAAAATCCCGGAGGTAATGGTCACATTCACGTCCCACTCGCACATCTAAATTCATTAGACGCAGCCTAACGAGAGATGCAAAATCCGATGTGTCGAAACCACGTGAGAAGCTGCAGCTGTAGCACAGGTGTGCATGGAGCGACTTTACATAACTACAATGAATCACTTTGCACTTCAAACTTGGCTCTTGCATTGATTCTATTCTCCGGTGCGTTGCTGTAAAACCTGAAGGGCACTATTTATGAGACAGAAGCAGTAGGAGGCGGGTAGGTTGGGAATTTTTAGGATGGGTCCAGGTATGATGTAGCGTGTGGTATTCCACGAATTGACATGTGGAACATGTCTTTGTGCGATTGCGAAATATATTTTACCCGATTCGCTGTTATCAGTATAACCGTTGTTCAATGAAAAATACTTTTAGATGCTGCAAGACTTTTTATTTAAAATGTATGAATTTTCCACGCTCTTATACAAAATCTCAACTTCTCAAATATTTGAAAATAAAGCCGTTTCCTACTGCATTACGTTTTTATCTGTTGCAGTAACAAATGCAAGACCAGAAAGGATCAAGTAGTAAGAACTCTGGTCTGGTCTGGTCATCAGATGATCACAACAAATTTTTATTAAACATTCCCTCAAATAGTCCGTTAAGACAAATTTTGAATTAAGTCACTTAATACAAATTTCTAATTTATTTCCACAACTGATACCGAAATATCTAGAATACTAACATCCATAAAAACAAATGCTATTGGTCATATTAATTTTCCGGTAAAACGCTTCTGTATGCTTTACCAGTAATTGTTCCTTATCTAACTCATATAATTAATGGTTTTGGTGTTCTTTTTTCGATAGCTGGAAGAAGTCGCTGGTTATCCCTATAACTAAGAAATCGAAACCAGCAGAATACATAGAACGTTTTATGGCTTCTCTACTTCTTTCACACATTACCAGCTACTCTGTCTAGTTTTCGAAAGGGCTACAGTTGTGAAACTGCCTTGCTGAATGTAGCCGAATAATATCAGCTCTCGATTTTGTAAAATTTGTTGCTCTAAATTTTCAACTCCTTCTGGGTAATTTACACAATTTGGGGTTGGCATCACACACCTTACGTATGTTTAGGAGGTACCTTACTAATAAGCAACACATTTTCTAGTCCTTTTATCGTGTCTCGTGGCGTACCGCAAGGGTCAATTCTGGGACCCTTGTTTTCTGCTTGTATGTAGTCAGATTTTGTGGTGCAATTAGGAGAATCTCACTTCTATGGTTCTATGCAGATCTCACTCAGATCCCTTAAAGCTTTAATAAAAACGATCTTGACGATGTGAAGCATAAGCTCACAGTTGATTTGAATGATTATAAAATGCTTCTTCAGCACATTCGATTACGATAAATTTTATTTGGTGTGCGCCCATTTCCACCCTTTATGGTAATACGATATGATATGAAAGTAACTGTATGTGGTGGTGCGTTGTCTTGTTAAAAAATGGAATAGAAAGGGTCGTGATGTAGTGAAAAAAGTGTTGTTCCACTACTTCTGGGAAGATCATGTTGCCTCTGATGAAGAACAAAAGAGATTGCTGCAATTAGCAATAGTCCCAACGGTGTCAACCAAGTCATTGATACGCAGATCAAACGTTTTTCTATTGAAAATCCCCGATAGCTTTAGTGTAGGTAAGTGTTTACTACGGCTGAAAAATAAGGTTGTGATTAATTCGAACAAAATATCGTTCAGATTTGGACAGTGTCCAGGACAAGCAAACGGAATTAGTTAATAGGCGCGAAGATTTCATTCTGGAAACTCAATGAGCGTGCCAAAAACTCGCTAGAACCTGAATGGGATGACTCCGTGTCTGTTACACGGTACGTCATATTAAATGTTTGTTTTGTACATTAAACACTTCAAGCCAGCGAAGGCGAGCCCAAGGGTCAACGATTATGATGTTAAATGTTTGACAAACACATCAAAATTTTGCCAAGGAAAATTTCTACGATTATCTCTACGAGTCAGGGGACGACTGTATTACAAGATAAAGTGAGGAAATCTGAGCAAACATGGGAACACGTAAAAAAGGAGGCGACAAAATATTTTCGACTTACGCGTTACAGTAAATACACGACAAATTATTTGTTCTCGTCAGAAGAAATGATTGTATAAAACTTAAAATACATCAACCGAAAAGAAAGTGTGTGGTTTTTTATGTAGAATTTAAGATTTGACAATGTTACAACTAACTAATTGTAAAGTACCTATAGATGATTTTATTGTTATTGTTGTTATTTTCACAATGCCAGTGCAACAACCCACTAGAGATACTTTAACATTACCTATATTGTCGATTATATCAACATTGTTAACACACCTGTGGCTCTTCAAGTTTTGTACTTTATCTCATCTTTATTTAATATTTTCAACGTTGTTTCTGAATAACTCTCTTTTTTCAATACAAAATTTCCCTAAATTAGCTGTGATCACTGAAATGACAAGTGCGTCTCAAAATCTTCCACCTCAATCATCCATGAGAGACGCTGAAGCAGTCTGTCGTTGTTACGGAGAATTCTCAAAGATTGAGGTGTTTCTGCAAATTACAAATCTATAACAACAACGTTTAAAGTACGAAAAGGTGGTTTTATATATTTAACACAACATTACGTTTATTATAGGTATCGACTTGTACTGTTCATAGGATAATATCAAAGGAGCATGCAGGTCTCTTGTTGAAACCAAAAGGCAGTCGCGTGAAATGTGAATGGTCAACATTCAGCTATTTGGTTTCGCTTTCGACATTCAGTGTGTCCAGTGAACTTAACAACAATACCTGTAACCTGTAAAAAACCTGAATCTGAACAAAAGTCGTGATGGCTTATAGTTTATTAATTTTGCGATATACAACAATGCATGAAACGGCTTGCGCCCTTTAGATTTATTTTTGAAATAGTGGCAATTGTTGCATTTAGCAGACATAGATTACTAATACTATGGTGGCTAGTTCTCTTTGAAGTGTAATTCTAAGTAGTTGGGAAGGAAGTTTAGACAAGTTAAAAGCGACAACGAAGCATTATTGAGATACAAATCTAGTCCCCCCTTAATAGAAGGATTTAGTACGACGCGACAGTTCAATTTTACAGCAAAATATTTCACGGGAAGGTGTTTTTGTTTTGTAAATGCGAAACTAAATGCAAGCAGCTCTTTTGCAACGCATCAGATGCTAGTGAGTATACAATTTGTCTCTAGTAAATAAAGTAAGTACCCAATAAAGTCAGTTACTGAATCCGTTTACGCTATTTACAGGGGTGCCTTTTACATGTATTCTAATAACCTCTCTAGTTAGGTCTCCCAGGATCTCTATATATTTACAGCCTAAACTCTCGTAATCACTATTGCTTTAAACCTTGTTAAGAAAAACAAAGTCATTTCTAGACCTCATTTTCGACTTCGAGTACTAGGTAACGAGAAAAGGAGGCTTATTTATAGCGGGCATCATTCAGAAGTTGTGGTTTTAAAATCACCGTGTTAAAAAAAGTCAACTTGGGCTAAAGGGCATGTGGGTATCAGGTTTAATATAAAGGTTGACTCACTTGCTAAATCAACAGTAATGCAGTTTGAAAGCATTGCATCCAAAGTTCCTCACACTGTTATTTTTCATTTATGAAGAAAATAAGTAAAGAGGCATGAAGWCTCTGTTACGAATAGCCCATATCATTACTCTAGTTCTAGATGAAGTGAAGTAATTTAAGCAAATTTTACATAAATAAAAATTGCAAATTAGGTGATCTTGGAAAGACGAAATATAAGAAGTGAACTTCGCTAAACGAACAAACAAATAAAGAAGATTGTCGAATTTGGTAATACGCTAGCTACATCCTATTCTATTCTATGAATAGCCCCGAGGGATAATTGGCTCAAAAACACAAAGACAGCGGCGGCGATCATCTCCCATGTCCAGAGCTCGTCTGCCGCAGAATCTATAACTATCCACGTGTAAATAACGCAGGTGCCTTTGATTATTTCGGTTCAAAGATGCAGATGTTGGTTATGTCATCCTTTTTAGACCAGACGTGGACCCCGTTTCAAAATAGGTGGCGCTATACTAGCCGTCACTATTACCGTTGCGATAGTTGTTGAGGTCGAAGATTATTATAAATAAATCTTAGAACTAAAATAAAAAATAACCAGACTAGATTAAATAACAAATTCCATGTGTGCAAGTCGAGCTTTTTTATAAATACGGAAAAATAATTTCCTCGTTGGCGCTTTTTCTCGAGTTACCGGACGATTGGAATCAGTAATAACATAAAATGCATGTAATGTAATACCACGGGCCCTTGTAACAATTTACAAAATTTTTGCAAGTTGAAGGCAAAGATAAATTTATCAGGTTCATTGTTAATTACAATTATTACAAGACCCGTGTAAATAAATAAAGTTAATCTACAATCAGTGTCCCATTTTTTGTTTACGTAGACACTGCTTTATGTCTTTGAGACATACTTGACTATATCCAATTATCGCTTAAAATTTCAAATTATCACGGTGCAGTTTAAGCAAGATGTTGCTTTGCATTAGTTATATCGGAAAAGATTTAAAACATTTCTCTTATCTTTTTTTTCTTCCACCATTTAATCAACTTCATCTTCAAACGGTATTTTAGGTCTTCCTTGCTTCCATCGTTAGGTGGCGTTTATTTGGCGTGACCATAGCATAAAGATGGTTCTCCTCTATGTAGATTTTCTACGTCTTCCTCACCAACAAGCTTCTTTGTTGGAAATCCGATAAGCAGATGACTCCTTCCAGACTTCAAGCTTTTCCAAGTACTCCGTAATACCTTTAACTACAGTACTAAAAATTCGTTTCTTTGTATACTTGATAATTAGTATAGTTCTCGTCTGAAATCAGCCTATTTGTCGATATCACTCACTGGCTAATATTTTTTCAAAAAAGTAGTTCAAGAGCCTAATAAACCTCACTTTGCTAGAACAATCAAGCCTTTCAAGAACTTAAAATAACGAGCGCTAATCATTCTCTGGTTGCCCAGCAAAGAAAGTTGGACCTAATTCGTCCGTAGGCCACGCTCTTACAAACAGTACCCTCCATGTGTGAACCTCATTACCATCCAGTTCCGCAAAATAACGCGAACGGGCACAAAAACGTGTCACTAGTTCTTCTGTTTACGCAAATTATTACGCGTCTAATTGTCCCCAATTGCCGCTAACGGACGCGTTCTCGTTCACTTTTCTGCCTAATTGCCGATCGTGTTTTCTCGTTGCGCAATGGACCGAGGTGAAAAATGCCGACGACATCTCGCGTCCGCAAATACGACTCGGGGCATGCACCAAAGAAAAACAAAAGCAAGTGTCGGCGCGACGATGCCAAATCACGCCCCAAACTCACGAGCAGCCTTTGGATTCCTCCGTCTGGAGGTCAACGATTGATGCTAGAGATAATCCCGAACTAAAGGTTTGTTCTTTTAATTTTGCGGCTGCATTTGTGCTAAATTTAGTATATGTAGTACCCAAGTCATTTAGTAACATTCACGGTTTCCTTGGTGAAATATTATACTTTAAATAAAATAAAATGCACATGATTGTTTCATGGACTTTAATCAACTTACAGAACTCTTTCAAACCATTCTGTTCTTCTTCAGGGTATCAAGCCATACATATCCTGTAAAACGAAACAAGTCCATTTACGAGTATAATGTAGTTAAATATACCAAAATCTTTTTTTTCACATGACTGTCGAGATTAAGACAAAAATTATACTGTAAAATGCAATGTCTATGCTGTGCTGTCTACACCTCAACCAACTGCAGATAGTACTATTTCGCTGTCATTACAACTCATCAGTGCAGTTTAGGTCCTAGTGTAGACAACACGGCATAGAACTGGTTTTGATTATTAACCAAAGCAATGGTATGAATGAAAGTAAAGAATTTAGGATGGCAATGCCATCTGTCAGCATTACACTGACATGATGAACAAGCCACCTAGCTGCCTTAAACGGGTACTAACTTCCTAAAGGAAGTAACCTGTAGCCTGACAAATTGGCAAGCAAACTGCATACTTCAATTTTACAGCAGCCCCAAGGCACTTTATGCTAACGGGCAAGAACCAACATACATAAAATGCATGCCAATTTGTCAGGCTACATGTAACTTCCTTTAGGAAATAGTACCCGTTAAGGCAGCTAGGTGGCCTTTGTCATCATGTCAGTGTAAATGCTGACAGATGGCATTGCCATCCTAAATCCTTATTTTCATCATACCATTGCTTTGGTATATAAGCAAAACCAGTTCTATGCTGTGTTGTCTACACTAGACCTAAACTGCAACTGATGAGCTGTAATGACAGCGAAATAGTACTATCTGCAGTTGGTTGAGGTGTAGACAGTTCAGCATAGACATGCATTTATGTATGTTGGTTCTTGCCCGTTAGCATAAAGTGCCGTGGGGGCCTGCTGTCAAATTGAAGTATGCAGTTTGCATGCCAATTTGTCAGGCTACAGGTCACTTCCTTTAGGAAGTAGTACCCGTTAAGTGCAAGCTAGGTGGCTTTGTCTATCATTGTCAGTGTAATGCTGACAGATGGCATTGCCATCCTAAAATTCTTACTTTCATCATACCATTGCTTTGGCATATAAGCAAAACCAGTTTCTATGCCGTGTTGTCTACACTAGACCTAAACTGCACTGATGAGCTGTAATGACAGCGAAATTAGTACTATCTGCAGTTGGTTGAGGTGTAGACAGCACAGCATAGACATGCATTTTAATGTATGTTGGTTCTTGCCCGTTAGCATAAAGTGCCGGTGGGAGGCTGCTGTCAAATTGAAGTATGCAGTTGCATGCCAATTTGTCAGGTTACAGGTCACTTCCTTTAGAAAGTAGTGCCCGTTAAGGCAGCTAGGTGGCTTTGTCAATCAATGTCAGTGTAATGCTGACAGATGGACATTGCCATCCTAAATTCTTACTTTAGAAATTATACTGTATTAGTAGTTTTAGAAGTATTTCAGTAGAAAATTCTGGAATTGACGTAACCTTTATTTTTTACCGCGGCACACGAAAATTCGGCCCAGTGACGTTGAAGCGGAAAGTTTTCATATAGACCACAAAAAAGCACACCATGTATTAGATGGCATTTTTCACTATTAAATCAACGATGCACGGCACAATATGTTTATTAGTGTATTTTATTATAATCTCGGTTTCGAGATGAACAAAAACAAAGACGATCTATTCTCGAACTGAAAGAAGAGGCATTATACAAGCAGTGGGAAAACTACTGCCTCAAAAATCTCGCTTCATTTACAGAAAGGGATATAAATGCCTCCAAATGAATATTAACAGAGCTTACTTCTGCCATACTTTTCGGAAAAGTCAAAGAAAGCAAACCGCCCAGCACTATGGTCTTACTAGTTTGCTTGATATTTCAAAGTAACACGTCTAGCTTAGTGAATGTATAGTTACATAAATTATACAAATGTTTACAGATACGGTAATACCAAAGATATCTAAAGAATTTCAGCCAGAGGGTAAGAAAAAGGTTTTACATGAAACTGAAGATGGCAAGACAATTGTTTATAAAAGTTGTTGCGATAATGTTTTTACTTGTAGCCTGTCGATCTAATGAATTATAAAGTTAGAAACATTTCATGTGAATGACCGAGAATCAGTCATAAATGTCTCAATGACTGACACCAGTTTTGAGGTTTTGAACATATTTAGAAAAAGCATTTTTGTTAGTTACCAAGTAAGAAGATGCATTATAACTTGTGGGCATAAAAACACTTTTTATAGCATTCAGAAGGCGACTGACGAGTCTCTGAATTTACGAATGCAGAAAGTTGAGGTTTTGGAGACAATACTCCGTGGAAAAGAAAACTCTTATAGCTAACTGAAAACACGCACTTCAACAAATAAGCGGATCGAAGACAACCTAACAACTCCATTTTTAGCACTGGCAATTAATCTAAAAGAATACGGTTTATTAAAAAATGTGTTGTCCCGATAGAAACATACTAACAGTACTAAGTTTAATAATTGAAAACCAAACTGGATCAGCCTAATCTACTACGCACTTCATTAAAAAAATTAAGCCATATAAATTATGAATATGTCAAAGACTAAGTCCAGATGATGAAGAACGACGTAGACTTTTCTGCAAACGCATACCAAGATGTGCTAGGACAATGTTAATTTTCAACAACAACAAAATGAATGTGCAGACAGAAGATATCAATATCGCTTCGTACTTAAAATCTGGTGTGGAATTATTGTTAAAAGAATTATAGGACCCTTTACCTATCGTAATTCTTTAGCTACTGAGACGATCTTGAATATAGATAATTTGCCGCTGTACACGAATGCTGGTTTCAGGAAGATCATACTCCAGAATATAACTTCCGAGACGTCCACAATACTTTTCGATCGATTTTCAGAAAGATTTATTGGTACCTTTAGCAAAACATTTTGTCCTTCAAGATCACCAGACTTGACATCTGTAGGGTGTGCGTGTAATGAATTAACGAGTTTTGGGCGAAACCAAATTAATTTTAAGACATTTGACAAAATTCAAACAACTCTACTAACTTTGTGTTTCGCTGC
>QCXZ01000053.1:7935741-8113004 GCA_025024175.1 Rhyzopertha dominica | reverse complement strand
GCTCTTGTAACTTCTTTGTTTGAACTCATTTTAGAATTACGCAGATAGATTCTTAGGGTGTATACAATTTTTTACATCGTTTTGGAAGCTTGTAACCGTCAAGTTTTTCTTATGCATAATAGGGTCGTCCCGCACATTAAAATTTGATAGTTTAACCTGCTTACATCATGAATACTAGTGCCACGCATCTATTTTGCTTTCAGATGAATTCAACTCGTAACAAACCGGCCGTAGAAAATTACCCCCTGTTTCAAACATTTTCTTAAATTCCGCCAACAACCACGCAAAGGGTTCCTAATTTCCGTCATGCGCCACTGTTACAGCTCTCCTAGGTAACTAGGTGCTCCACTGTTGTCCAGTTTTATAAATAGCCCAGAGAAAATTACAAATAATGCAATGGGAGTGAGAGAGAGGGGCGAATGTATAAGTATAACGCGACAACGTCAATATTATAATGTAAACATAGCGAATAACCTGTAACTGTTCATCAGCCAGTAGTATTCTTACAACACGGAACAAAACACTTCTTAACGTAAGCCATTCTGACAACAAAAAACATCAGGATTACCAAATACTTCGACAATATCTTGCTCCACCACTTAATCTGACAAATACGAAACTCGAAAGTTTAACCAAACTATGTAAACCAATGTAAACAAAAACGCATGGTTAGAGTTGTTAGGTGCGATGTTGTCAGCGGTACTTTACCGTTTTTTCCCTAACGACGGCTAGAGGTCGTCCTGACAGATTCAAAATTATCAACATTATCAAGCTTCAAGCGCGTCGTTTAATTCATCATAATAAAAACATTCGTTCTAAAGCAGTATAAAAAGGAGTGCAAAATAGTTATTATCTTATAGACTACTATTACTAGACAAAAAAATTGTAAAGTAGTGACACCAGCTTGACAAAACGGGTCGACATTTGGTGATTGATCATGTAAATAAACAAAAATATCTGATATTTAAATTGTATTAGAAGTTTTGCAGTAAAATACAATAGCGGTTAAATGCTCTGTAGTTAATATAAAAAAATGTTGGTTTTAAGCGAGAATCGAACTGGGACCTCTGGTTTAACGCCCTAATATGAATCAAACTACCTTCGAAGCCCTTCATTGTTAAAGCATTGTGTGACGTCCCTGAAACGGTTTCAGTACCGCCTACTAAGCTGATGAATTTTTAATGAGTTTATATTACTACAAGTAACAAAACAGTAATTCAGCTAAGTAATGATTTTATCGAAATCAAAACAAACAGTTGAAAAAAGGTACAATACTTTCTGTTTTCGATTGTATACGTTCTTATAACAACAATGTCAATAAAGACCTCAATATATCAGTGGAGAATTGCCGGCAACGACCAGACAATTTGCAAAATGGTCCGCATTATGTAGTTTATGGACATCCACGGCCGACCTTGTCGTTTATCGGCAGTTTTTGCATTAAACCGCAATCATTACTGCAATAAAAATAATTACATGCTTCGAACGCGATGCACACATATCGATAATGGCGATGCATTTTTGCTGCACGGCGGCACGCGAAAATTCCTGTATTTACAAGCGGGATATCGTAATAAGGTTGCGTAATGATAAAAAAAAAACGTAGGTCACATTGATTGCCACGCGCGAGGTAAACGGGGAAAATAACATGGTATTAAGTGTAATGGTGTATTGTGTATAAATTACTACATGTGATTTTATGCGAATGCCGTTATTATGATGATAAAACTCACGACATCGTAAACAGATTGGGATGTCGCAGATTATGTGTGAAGATGCTGTAACATTAAAACCTTTTAGCAAACTTTTTTTTTCCAGGTCTTATATATAATAAATGGTTCAGTATGTAACAATTTCGAATTGTGTACACCCTTATACCCGACGATATTTTGATGTGCGAGAACTTCGTAAACATAGAAAAACATGTTTTAAGTGTGAAATTTAAGAATTATAGGCTTCTCCTAATAAGTCACAGGGAACTGAGTATGTACTGATGACTTTAACACTATTCCATTTGGACTAAAAGGTTGCAGTTAATACCTTCCCATATTTTGAAGTGATGCTAAAGTTCTGAACAATATTATGTAATGTTTATGCAAAAAATGCTCCAACATGTCGATTTTTATTTTTACACTTTCATCATAAAAAATTGTTGACGACGCGTTTAACAGACTATGAAAGAATTCACGTTTTGATTATGGTTAGTTTTGAGTTATAGACTTCGAACCCATGAAGAAGCACTTCAAGTGTTTAAGCATGAATATCGAGATAAATAGGTCCACAGTGAGCAAATTAGTTTGAAAAATTTGCGGAAACTGGATCTCTTGAGTGTCTATAGAGAAAATCATAAAATATCTACTCGACATCTGGCATTAAATCACAATGTAGCCCGATGCTCCATTGTTAAGTAATTTAAAACGGAAAATATCACCCCCATGAAGTTCCATTATTACAGAAGTTAAATGAGGACGGATCGGCACCAACAATTTTGTAAATACTTATGTTCCCTTCTGTACAAAAGAAACCTTACACTGTGGTGCAGAAAATCCCATAAGGACGAACGAAAGCTGGTCTTTACGCGCACTGATCCACAAAATATACGAGAAGAATATTACGCAACAAGAGCACAACAACCCTACAAGTGATATAAGAAGTACCATTGTAAATCATCCGAAATAAAACATGGAAATTCCGATGACCAAAATACAATTCCAAGAAAGGATCTCGATCAGGATGACCTCTAGGGTGGAGAAAGAACCGTTGTGAAAATCACGGCAAAATGAAATAAAGGCAAATAGCAGTGGCTAGAAATGGCAAAGGACAAGAAAACAAGAAGTAAGGAGGTCCTAAATATCTACACAACTTCAGACAATATCAGCTCATATAAGGAAGAAAAATAATGCAGCATAAACAAGCCACCATCAAATACACAAATATCAAGCAAAAACACTGGCAACAAGCATGCACCCCTCCAACCCAGCGTAGATGCAGCCAGCACTGTGGTATATAGTGGAGCAGCAGAAATGCCTACCGTACTCTGGTTCAATTAATCAACTCATGTTCGCATTTGACCAGGACGAAATATTAGAAAAAAAATACGTAACTAAATTAAGAATTTTGTTCAGAATATTTGTTAATAACGTGAATAAAACAAAAGTAGTACTGACAAATTCAGATAATTTCTGCTAGGCAAGTGACTTATATTAAATATGTACTTTTGATGATTGAATATTATTTAGCAGTTTTCTAACGCTAACTTGTAGAGCACTATAAGAAGCTTTTTATTTCTTTACCTATAATAAATTAAACTTCTTTGTTAGTGTTTTTAGAAAATTTAAGAAATATTTAAATCGAATTGCGCATCCAAATACAAAAATAACGTCTACCTACCATAAAAAAATAAAACCGTACTGTATCTGTGTTTTGTATAGTATATTTCGACAAAGCAATATCTAGTTATCCTTATATTAAATTCCTAAACACTGAAAGAACACTAAATCAAAAAAACTCAAAGCATCAACGACGACTATAAATGTATTCTACCCTGTAATTTTGCCGAGCGCAACAGCGTTTAAAAGGTGCGTTAAACTAAATATTCTTAAAGACTACAACCTTACTTGCAACAATCTCAAAGAGCATCCCAACAAGACAGATGGCGATAAGACAACATCAACTCACCTGAAAGCAAAAAGAGAAACATATAAGTATGGAAATACTGCATATTTACACAACAATATTCAAGATCAGAACATTGCCCCATGTATATAACAAAATATCACAATATTTACTATGTAAATGTCATTATACACCTTTTTTGACGGCGATTGGCGCAGCTTTGAAGTCTAGCCGTTTTGCATAGCATTAAATAATTTCCGTTTTTTCCGCAAGCTTGCATGAGTATTGCTAATGCTTGAATATCATTTCAAAGGCGCCTAGAAAACATTTGATTGTATTACCATTAATTGTGATTTAATAATTGCCAGCTTTGTATTCCGCAACAGGCCTTAGGAAAAATAACGGGACAAACTAATTTTATTTACGCAATCATCATAAGAATTACGTGAATTTGTCCGTAATAAACAGAAAATCAATCAAATCATGGCTGACAATATCTTCTACAAAATAACTTTTACTCTGCGTGAAGATACAAGGTAAATGACTAGCTGGCTTTAAAAGCTTCGAGCTAACAAAATTTAATTTGTTCATCAAAGCTTGACAAACCAAATATAAAGCGCATTTTGAAGAAACGTTGGTCCTGGTCAGCACAGATTTTATTAAAGTTTTATCGTGCATATGTTTTGCGAATATTACAGAAATATTAGATAATTAGTTTCATCATGCGTTGTTACTAGAGAATTTATAGTTGCTGAAGTTAGGAAAGAAAGATTATATGCCAAAAAAGAGTACCGTTTTGAAGCAGATTCTTCAAACTTCCTGACTATGGCAGTCCAAAGAGTGGAAGTACCTTATTTTCCACGATTTAAAAATGTCGTGTTAAAACCGAAAGGTAATTTGGTATTCTATCCAAAAGCATTTTTCCTGCTTGCCGGCGCCTGCGTCTGGCCACAGAGATATTTGCATAAAGATAGTTTATATATAGATAGAATAGTACTGTGCCTAATAAAGTCCCCTGATACACTCCACTTACAGCACATGTTAGCCACTTTTAGCTTAACTACAACAGTACCGAACAGTTACTGATCGACAGTATCGTAGTCCTTCAAGAAGTACAATACCATCAGTATAGTCAAGACCTCAGCATCCTATGGAAGTAGTAGATATATCAATCAGAACCGTAATTAATGCAGTTGATGTGTTGTGATGCTTCCTTCAGCTTGAATGGAAGACAGAAGTGAATTTGCTTTAGCGAGAGACAACAATACTTGATCCAAAATAACTATCTCAAGTACTTTGTTTCCCGTTGTTTGATAATCAGTTTCAGCAGAAACTTCTTTCATTCGAATTCTCTCAACCAATGTGTGTTTTAAAAACCAGTAAATTGAGAATTTCTCTTAGGATTGTTTGCATGTGCTGCAAAAAAATCAATAATAATTGTTTTGAACTAATTGATTATCTAGTCTATATTGCCACTGCAAACTTCTGAAACATATTGTTCTACCACGAGCCTCAAGATTTAATAAGAATGGTGAACGATGTAACTGGACCCCCGAAAAAACTTATAGCTGCCACATCTGTTGCAGTCGAATCTATTTTAATCCCCAAGTACACAATCCTAATTACCGAACAGCATGCAATTTAAAATTAGGCGTGCTTGCGCGTGACTTTTTCGAAACGTCACAAAAAATCCCGGAGGTAATGGTCACATTCACGTCCCACTCGCACATCTAAATTCATTAGACGCAGCCTAACGAGAGATGCAAAATCCGATGTGTCGAAACCACGTGAGAAGCTGCAGCTGTAGCACAGGTGTGCATGGAGCGACTTTACATAACTACAATGAATCACTTTGCACTTTAAACTTGGCTCTTGCATTGATTCTATTCTCCGGTGCGTTGCTGTAAAACCTGAAGGGCACTATTTATGAGACAGAAGCAGTAGGAGGCGGGTAGGTTGGGAATTTTTAGGATGGGTCCAGGTATGATGTAGCGTTTGGTGTTCCACGAATTGGCATGTGGAACAATGTCTTTGTGCGATTACGAAATATATTTTACCCGCTCAGCTGTTATCAGTACTGTAAGTTTTACGTGTCATTATTAAACTGGAAAGTAATCTGATGTATGACCGTTGTTCAATGGAAAACACGTTTAGATGCTGCAAGACACTTTTAACATTGAGCTCTAGGCTTTTATTTAACATGCATGAATGATGGAATGAACATTTTCCACGATCTCATTAAAAAAAGTTCTCAAACTTTGATATGCGCATTTGCAAGTAAAGCAGTAACCAGCCGTATAATATTTTTACCATGTGTATACAAGACGTTACAAAATCATGGTAGAGAAAAGGCCTACAAAGTACGGAGCATCTTGGCTCACGAAATAAGTATATGGGGAGAACGTTGTCCAGCAATAACACATAAATCGGGCAAAAAAATAGGAAGAAAAACCGTAAGGAAGAAGTGTGAAAAAAACTGTTCAAGTTCTACGGCCAAAATACAACTCACAAGAATCCCAGCACTCATAAACGACTTGGCACAAAAAGGCTTCAACTGGAGAAAAGAAATCTTAGCGGCAACACCAAGAACGAGTAAAAGTAACCACTATGATAGTGCGATAATTTTGTCTAGAGACCAGGAAGCCATGGAAATAAGCCCACATACGTAAAGAATCTCTAATATATAAAGAATGCACACAGACAAGAATAATCCAGTAGAACATCACCCCATCTAGAGCTCCAGCAAGCGATCGGACAAACATAGATGAAATCACACAAGGAAACATGATCCAGGATCCACTTTACCACTGATTCTTCTTTGTGTAACTCATATAATTAATACCTGCATCGGTCTTGGTGTTTTTCCTGTTAGCTGGGAGAAGTCGCTGGTTATCCCTATAACTAAGAAATCGAAACCAGCAGAATATAAAGCCCTAAAGGCCATAAATATTCTGCCTACCTTGTATAAAGTTTTATGGCGTTTATGGCTTCTCAACTTCTTTCATATATTACCCGCTACTCTGTCTAGTTTTCGAAAGGGCTGCAGTTGTGAAATTTGCTTGCTAGTTCTCCTCTGACACTCTAAATTTTGAACTCCTTCTGGCTAACATAATTTGGGCTTGGAATCAGACTACGTATGTAAGGAGGTATCTTGCTAATAGGATTAAAAACGTTAACATAAGCAACACATGGTGGTCAGTTTTTGTGGTGCATTTAGGAGATCCTTTAAAGCTTTAATAAAGACGATCTTGACCATATGAAGCATAAGCTCACAGTTGATTTGAATGATTATAAAATGCTTCTTCAGCACATTCGATCACAATAAATTTTGTTTGGTGCGCGCCCATTTCCTCCCTATATGGTAATATAATTGCTGATCTAAATGTAAGAACCCGAGACCAACCCTTTAGGTCTTTGATTGGTCGAGCCTTTTCAAACCTAGAAACAATATACACTGACCGGCAAAAAAAAACCGGCCACCCCGATATGTTTGTGAAACGCACTTAAATATTCACCAGTTCAACTTAACAATGATGTTGGGTTGAAGAATCATTATTGTTGATATGAAACGCAAAGTTTGGGACAGACAAAAGACAAATAATACAAATTTAGGTAATTTAATTGATGACAATAACGGAAACACAACAATTACTTTTTTCTTATGCGTAAAAAAATAGTGATACTTTTTTTAAATCGAATTCCTGCCTACTGTCAGTACCGTGTATGTCCTCCTCGAGCCTGAATTACAGCATTTAACCTTCGGGGCATTGAGTTGATCAAATCTGTTAAGCACATTTGAGGAATTCCTTCAAATTCTTCTTGAAGGGCCAAGCGTAGCTCTTGAAGAGTCTCAGGCATGGCTGGACGTCCACGAATACGCCTCTGAAGCTGGTCCCAAAGGTGCTCTATAGGATTAAGGTCTGGGCTGCATGCTGGCCAATGAAGTCTACGAATGCCAACCTCATCCAGATATTCAGTTACCACTCGCGCAGTGTGTGGTCTGGCGTTGTCATGCATTAAAACAAAGCCATCTCCAACAAAATGCGAAAATGGGACAACAGCTTCTTGAAGAATATCTTCCACATATCTCTGAGCGTTCAAAGCACCATTTTCTACAAATAAGAGGTCGGTATGTGCCTCCGTAGAAATACCTGCCCACACCATTACAGAACCGCCGTTAAAGGATAGTCGTTCAGAGATCATGCAGTCAAAATATCGTTCACCTCGTCTTCTCCACACCCTTTCTCGACCATCAGGCGATCGCAGACAAAAACGTGACTCATCTGTAAAAAGAACTTCACTCCATTGCTGAAGGTTCCAATCTGCATGTAACTGTGCAAACTGCAGACGTGCCCTTCGGTGCCTAGGCAGCAGTTGTGGCCCAGTGGCAGGCCTTCGCGAATTTAAGCCACTTTCCACAAGCCTTCGCCTAATCGTTCTCTCACTTATTTGAATTCCTCGCACTGTTAGAAGACGATGTTGAAGCTGAACTGCTGTTGATCTGCGATCCCTCAGTGTGTTGAGCACAAGAAAACGATCATCAACGAGAGTTGTCACCCTTTTCCTTCCGGATCCTGCTCGCCTCTCGCATGTGCCAGTCTCCAAGTACCGATTCCATGCATCCTGAACTGTAGTAGTACGGGGTATTTCCAGTGTACGAGACACATACCGCTGACTACGACCATCCTCAATCAAAGCAACAATCTTGGAAACGTCCGCAACAGTTAACGACATTGTTATCGCTTGAAAACTTGGATTAACTGTCAAACTCGATTCCAAAACAATTGCAGATAAGTCTACTTGCCTTTTAGTAAGAGCAAATGACAAGAAAATATTCCCTTTGATTTCCACAAACATGTCGATCTTATTAAAACGAAAATTTCGGTTGCTCAAATTAAAATTAGACATAGGTAGGAGTGTAACAAGCATTTGAAATTGTTAATAGCGAAGAAAAACCACATCAGTTCTCGATTTAAGATATAAATTGTGCAGATATAGGGATATATCGGGGTGGCCGGTTTTTTTTGCCGGTCAGTGTATAACATTCGCCATTTCCTTAACATGAAATAAAAAATCTATCTGTGGAATACTATGGTTCCTCTCTTTTTTATTCAGCCACGTCATTGATGCGCAGATCAAACGTGTTTCTATTGAAAATCCCCGATAGCTTTAGTGTAGGTAAGTGTTTACTACGGCTGAAAAATAAGGTTGTGATTAATTCGAACAAAATATCGTTCAGATTTGGACAGTGTCCAGGACAAGCAAACGGAATTAGTTAATAGGCGCGAAGATTTCATTCTGGGAAACTCAATGAGCGTGCCAAAAACTCGCTAGAACCTGAATGGGATGACTCCGTGTCTGTTACACGGTACGTCATATTAAATGTTTGTTTTGTACATTAAACACTTCAAGCCAGCGAAGGCGAGCCCAAGGGTCAACGATTATGATGTTAAATGTTTGACAAACACATCAAAATTTTGCCAAGGAAAATTCTACGATTATCTCACGAGTCAGGGGACGACTGTATTACAAGATAAAGTGAGGAATCTGAGCAAAACATGGAACACGTAAAAAAGGAGGTGACAAATATTTTCGACTTACGCGTTACAGTAAATACACGACAAATTATTTGTTCTCGTCAGAAGAAATAATCGTATAAAACTTAAAATACATCAACCGAATAGAAAGTGTGTGGTTTTTTATGTAGAATTTAAGATTTGACAATGTTACAACTAACTAATTGTAAAGTACCTATAGATGATTTTATTGTTATTGCTGTTATTTTCTCAATGCCAGGGCAACAACCCACTAGAGATACTTTAACATTACCTATATTGTGTGTGTCTCGATTATATCAACATTGTTAACACACCTGTGGCTCTTCAAGTTTTGTACTTTATCTCATCTTTATTTAATATTTTCAACGTTGTTTCTGAATAACTCTCTTTTTTCAATGCAAACTTTCCTTAAGTTAGCTGTGATCACTAAAACGACAAGTGCGCCTCAAAATCTTCCACCTCAATCATCCATGAGAGACGCTGAAGCAGTTTGTCGTTGTTACGAAGAATTCTCAAAGATTGAGGTGTTTCTGCAAATTACAAACCCATAACACCAACGTTTAAAGTACGAAAAGGTGGTTTTATATATTTAACACAACATTACGTTTATTATAGGTATCGACTTGTACTGTTCATAGGATAATATCAAAGAAGCATGCAGGTCTCTTGTTGAAACCAAAAGGCAGTCGCGTGAAATGTGAATGGTCCAACATTCAGCTATTTTGGTTTCGCTTTCGACATTCAGTGTGTCCAGTGAACTTAAAAACAATACCTGTAACCTGTAAAAAACTTGAATCTGAACAAAAGTCGTGATGGCTTATAGTTTATTAATTTTGCGATATACAACAATGTATGAAACGGCTTGCGCCCTTTAGATTTATTTTTGAAATAGTGGCAATTGTTGCATTTAGCAGACATAGATTACTAATACTATGGTGGCGAGTTCTCTTTGAAGTGTAATTCTAAGTAGTTGGGAAGGAAGTTTAGACAAGTTAAAAGCGACAACGAAGCATTATTGAGATACAAATCTAGTCCCCCCTTAATAGAAGGATTTAGTACGACGCGACAGTTCAATTTTACAGCAAAATATTTCATGGGAAGGTGTTTTTGTTTTGTAAATGCGAAACTAGATGCAAGCAGCTCTTTTGCAACACATCAGATGCTAGTGAGTATACAATTTGTCTCTTGTAAATAAAGTAAGTACCCAATAAAGTCAGTTACTGAATCCCTTTACGCTATTTACAGGGCGTGCCTTTTACATGTATTCTAATAACCTCTCTAATTAGGTCTCCCAGGATCTCTCTTTATATATTTACAGCCAACTCTCGTAATCACTATTGCCTTAAACATTTTTAAGAAAAACAAAGTCATTTCTAGACCTCATTTTCGACTTCGAGTACTAGGTAACGAGAAAAGGAGGCTTATTTTATAGCGGGCATCATTCAGAAGTTGTGGTTTTAAATCACCGTGGTAAAAAAAGTCAACTTGGGCTAAAGGGCATGTGGGTATCAGGTTTAATATAAAGGTTMACTCACTTGCTAAATCAACAGTAATGCAGTTTGAAAGCATTGCATCCAAAGTTCCTCACACTGTTATTTTTCATTTATGAAGAAAATAAGTAAAGAGGCATGAAGACTCTGTTACGAATAGCCCATATCATTACTCTAGTTCTAGATGAAGTGAAGTAATTTAAGCAAATTTTACATAAATAAAAATTGCAAATTAGGTGATCTTGGAAAGACGAAATATAAGAAGTGAACTTCGCTAAACGAACAAACAAATAAAGAAGATTGTCGAATTTGGTAATACGCTAGCTACATCCTATTCTATTCTATGAATAGCCCCGAGGGATAATTGGCTCAAAAACACAAAGACAGCGGCGGCGATCATCTCCCATGTCCAGAGCTCGTCTGCCGCAGAATCTATAAATATCCACGTGTAAATAACGCAGGTGCCTTTGATTATTTCGGTTCAAAGATGCAGATGTTGGTTATGTCATCCTTTTTAGACCAGACGTGGACCCCGTTTCAAAATAGGTGGCGCTATACTAGCCGTCACTATTACCGTTGCGATAGTTGTTGAGGTCGAAGATTATTATAAATAACTCTTAGAACTAAATAAAAAATAACCAGACTAGATTAATAAAAATTCCGTGTGTGCAAGTCGAGCTTTTTTATAAATACGGAAAAATAATTTCCTCGTTGGCGCTTTTTTCTCGAGTTACCGGACGATTAGAATCAGTATAACATAAAATGCGTGTACCTATATCACGAGTCCTTGAAACAATTTACAAATTTTTACAAGTTGAAGGCAGTGATAAATTATCAGGTTCATTGTTAATTACAATTATTACAAGATCCGTGTAAATCAATAAAGTTAACCTACAATCAGTGTCCCATTTTTTGTTTACGTAGACGCGCCTATGTCTTTGGGACATACTTGATTATATCCAATTACCGCTTAATAAAATTTCAATTATCACGGTGCAGTTTAAAGCAAGATGTTGCTTTTGCATTAGTTATACGGAAAAGATTTAAACATTTCTCTTATCTTTTTTTCTTTCACCATTTAATCAACTTCATCTTCAAACGGTATTTTAGGTCTTCCTTGCTTCCATCGTTAAGTGGCATTTATTTGGCGTGACCATAGCATAAAAGATGGTTCTCCTCTATGTAGATTTCTACGTCTTCCTCCACCAACAATCTTCTTTTGTTGGGAATCCGATAAGTAGATGACTCCTTCCAGACTTCAGCTTTTCCAGTGCTCCGTGATACCTAAAAATTCTTTTCTTTGTATACTTGATAATTAGTATATCTCGTCTGAAATCAGCCTATTTGTCGATATCCTCACTGGCTAATATTTTTTCAAAAAAGTAGTTCAAGAGCCAATAAACCTCACTTTACTAGAACAATCAAGCCTTTCAAAAACTTAAAATAACGAGCGCTAATCATTCTCTGGTTGCCAGCAAAGAAAGTTGGACCTAATTCGTCCGTAGGCCACGCTCTTACAAAACAGTACCCTCCAATGTGTGAACCTCATTACCATCCAATTCCGCAAAATAACGCGAACAGGCACAAAAACGTGTCGCTAGTTCTTCTGTTTACGCAAATTATTACGCGTCTAATTGTCCCCAATTGCCGCTAACGACGCGTTTCTCGTTCACTTTTCTGCCTAATTGCCGATCGTTTTTCTCGTTGCGCAATGGACCGAGGTGAAAAATGCCGACGACATCTCGCGTCCGCAAATACGACTCGGGGCATGCACGAAAAGAAAAACAAAAGCAGTGTCGGCGCGACGATGCCAAATCACGCCCCAAACTCACGAGCAGCCTTTGGATTCCTCCGTCTGGAGGTCAACGATTGATGCTAGAGATAATTCCGAAGTAAAGGTTTTGTTCTTTTAATTTTGCGGCTGCATTTGTGCTAAATTTAGTATATGTAGTGCCAAGTCATTTAGTAACATTCACGGTTTCCTTGGTGAAATATTTTATTTAAATAAAATAAATGCACATGATTGTTTCACGGAATTTATTAATCAACTTACAGAACTCTTTCAAACCATTCTGTTCTTCTTCAGGGTATCAAGCCATACATATCCTGTAAAACGAACAAGTCATTTACGAGTATAATGTAGTTAAATATACCAGAATCTTTTTTCACATGACTGTCGAGATTAAGACAAAATTATACATTAAAATGCATGTCTATGCTGTGCTGTCTACACCTCAACCAACTGCAGATAGTACTATTTCGCTGTCATTACAGCTCATCAGTGCAGTTTAGGTCTAGTGTAGACAACACGGCATAGAACTGGTTTTGCTTATATACCAAAGCAATGGTATGATGAAAGTAAGAATTTAGGATGGCAATGCCATCTGTCAGCATTACACTGACATGATGACAAAGCCACCTAGCTGCATTAACGGGTACTACTTCCTAAAGGAAGTGACATGTAGCCTGACAAATTGGCATGCAACTGCATACTTCAATTTGACAGCAGGCCCCCACGGCACTTTATGCTAACGGGCAAGAACCAACATACATAAAATGCATGCTAATTTGTCAGGCTACAGGTAACTTCCTTTAGGAAGTAGTACCCGTTAAGGCAGCTAGGTGGCTTTGTCATCATGTCAGTGTAATGCTGACAGATGGCATTGCCATCCTAAATCCTTACTTTCATCATYCCATTGCTTMGGTATATAAGCAAAACCAGTTCTATGCTGTGTTGTCTACACTAGACCTAAACTGCACTGATGAGCTGTAATGACAGCGAAATAGTACTATCTGCAGTTGGTTGAGGTGTAGACAGTTCAGCATAGACATGCATTTTATGTATGTTGGTTCTTGCCCGTTAGCATAAAGTGCCGTGGGGGCCTGCTGTCAAATTGAAGTATGCAGTTGCATGCCAATTTGTCAGGCTACAGGTCACTTCCTTTAGGAAGTAGTGCCCGTTAAGGCAGCTAGGTGGCTTTGTCATCATGTTAGTGTAATGCTGACAGATGGCATTGCCATCCTAAATTCTTACTTTAAAATTATACTGTATTTATAGTTTTAGAAAGATTTTCATAGAAAATTCTGGAATACGTCAACCTTATTTTTACCGGCACACGAAAATTCCAGTGACGTTGAAGCGAAAGTTTTCATATAGACCACAAAAAAGCACACCATGTATTAGATGGCATTTTTCACTATTAAATCAACGATGCACGGCACAATATGTTTATTAGTGTATTTTATTATTATCTCGGTTTCGAGATGAACAAAAAGACGATCTATTCTCGAACTGAAAGAAGAGGCATTTTACAAGCAGTGGGAAAACTACTGCCTCAAAAATCTCGCTTCATCTACAGAAAGGGATATAAATGCTTCCAAATGAATATTAACAGAGCTTACTTCTGCCATACTTTTCGGAAAAGTCAAAGAAAGCAAACCGCCCAGCACTATGGTCTTTCTAGTTTGCTTGATATTTCAAAGTAACACGTCTAGTTTAGTGAATGTATAGTTACATAAATCATACAAATGTTTACAGATACGGTAAGACCAAAAATATCTAAAGTATTTCAGCCAGAGGGTATGTAAAAGGTTTTACATGAATTTATGACCGAGAATCAGTCATAAATGTCTCAATGACTGACACCAGGTTTTGAGGGTTTTGAACATATTTAGAAAAAGCATTTTTGTTGTGGCATAAAAACACTTTTTATAGCATTCAGAAGGCGACTGACGAGTCTCTGAATTTACCGAATGCAGAAAGTTGAGGTTTTGGAGACAATACTCCGTGGAAAAGAAAACTCTTATAGCTAACTGAAAACACGCACTTCAACAAATAAGCGGATCGAAGACAACCTAACAACTCCATTTTTAGCACTGGCAATTAATCTAAAAGAATACGGTTTATTAAAAGATGTGTTGTCCCTATAGAAACATACTAACAGTACTAAGTTTAATAATTGAAAACCAAACTGGAACAACCTAATCTACTACCCACTTCATTAAAAAAATTAAGCCTTATAAATTATGAATACGTCAAAGACTAAGTCCAGATGATGAAGAACGACGTAGATTTTTCTGCAAGGGCATACCAAGATGTGCTTGGACAATGTTAATTTTCAACAACAACAAAATGAATGTGCAGACAGAAGATATCAATATCGCTTCGTACTTAAAATCTGGTGTGGAATTATTGTTAAAAGAATTATAGGACCTTTTACCTATCGTAATTCTTTAACTTTAACATTTGACAAAATTCAAACCACTCTACTAACTCTGTTTTTCGCTGCTCCAAACGCGCATGCACATTTCCGCTTTTTACTGTTCGCGCAGTCGCACGACTATTATTCATGGACGGTGTCTCCGCTACCGGCGTGAAAGTGGTTAAGGTGTCGCCACAATGACCATATTAAGAATGTTTTGTTAACTAGGAAGAAAACATACTGTGCTCAGTACGGGAAGCATTTGATAAAATTACACTTACACTACATTTATTATGTATAATAGAACCCAAGGTTCCAAAACAGCAGACCGAATATAAAAAGCGATTAAATGATAACAGCGTTTATTTACAGTTCGGTAGTTTTTCGTATGCACTTGTTGAGGCTACGTAATTCATATTGTAGATAACATCTCTATTGTACCTATTACAATGGAAATAATGTAATTGTTCAGATTTTTTTTAAATGTGATTTATTAGATTTAAGATAATTATCATGCTACAGTAGAAAATTAATAAGGTTTGTTCCAAGTACCTATAATTTGATGTTCAGCATGATTAAATTGGACATTACCTTTCGACTATCAAAGTTAAAACTTACCTATACAATGAGTAAGTGATAAATGGAACGATCTTATACTAAACGTACTTGTAGTAATTCAACAATCGTCTTTTTTTCATCATTATGGTTTCAAAACACGCCTACTGCGTCGAAATATTCAAAATGCTTGTTTGTATAAAAAAAACACAACTGATCCCCCGATTCGCATATTTTGTCCTCAATTAACAGTTTTTGTAACTTTTACGTTTCCCGATACCCCATGCGTTCATATACGAAGGAAAGAAGCTAATCGAGAGTTTTTATTGCTGAATTTTAATGGGGCAAGCTTTGTCAATTTTTAATGAATGAAGCATGCTCTCTAGTCCGTGCAAATGTCGAACAGGAACTCGTTGCGCAACCGGGCCCACTACGATTGTCGTCGTTTAATTGCATCTCAAACAATTACACTGCGGGCGAGCCATGAACCTTCCACTTGAACTTGCCGGCTGCCATCCATCGGGCATTCCTGATTACTGGTTTCATTCAGTCGTTTTGTGCAAATACCGCCGGACTCTGGCGCTTACTCGAACAGCAAACATCCGATTCAGAAAACGGCATGCTAATCGGCCTGCGGATTTGTGCCTCCCTTCTATTTGCGCCGCTGATGAACGTTTAACGTCCGATCTCGTTGTTGGATGGTCAGGAATGGTGAACTCTTGTGTTGCGCGTGGGCGGATTGGCAAATAGCGACGACTCTCTGTTGCTTTCGTTATGTTGAAGGCGACAACGGTTATTTTGTTCTGCAATTCTTCAGCTTCTTTTGAGCTGTTTAACAAATGCACCAAGCGGCGATGCTGCGAAAATGTAAGAAGGTGGAGACCCCTCCTTTACCTCGAAGTAAAGATAGAAGATTTGTTGTGGACAATTATGTCTTGTTTTATTTTTATTACGAAATAATTAAAATTCTGTTTTCTAGGAGTCTTCCCTGTTTTATATCATATTCGCGCACCCATCTAAAACTTCTGTTAGGAATTCACCCTAGACTCACTGCTTTGCAAAATTCATTCCATCTTATCGATATATTATTTAAATTCTCTGAATTTAGCTCCACATCTTTAAGCAAGGAACCGTGACAACCAGGGTTTGAAAAAACGCAACCCATATTTGCTGCATATTTGGTCGTAATAGTTTTCTTAAACATACGTAATCACAATCCTACAGATTCAAAATTTTAATGCGTCGTTGCAGAAGGTGGTCAAATAACACACTGCATAAAAACATTTATAACAAACTATCATAAATACAGAGAGATTGCATTGGAACATGTTAGAAATGCAACTGTCCATAATACGCATTTTAAACAATGTGGCAGTCTATAATGAAGCCCTGCATTTAGAAAAAAACGTTGCCCAAGGTTTCAAACGCACTTACAAGGAGATTCAAAATCATTATCGCAAGCTGTTGACTTAATTAACTATGATATTTTGGAACCGCATGAGGAGTTGTTCATGAAAAGGAGATCAAACAGGCCATTCAGTCCCCTCATCTGCTGACTAATATGATGGAACTACGTGGGCGAAATTTAACTAATGAACAAGAAACTGCTGCAGAGAACTGGATTTTATAGCTGTGCCCGGAGTATCTGCCTGGAATAATGGCTTTTCGAATAAATGACGAAAAATTTTTTCCACCCACTCTTATGGTGGTAACTGTTATAAACCAGTTATCTTCTGAACAATGGTGGAAACTTGTTGGGAAAAGAATTGAAAAATTGTCTAAATTATCCAGTGGATTTTGCGATTTCATTTATAGTCTTCTTTCGGCTCCCGCGTCATCGGCTTCAATTGAGAAGTACATCTCCACATTTGGACTTGTATAGAGCAAACTGAGAAACAGCCTGGGTGTGGAAAAGGCAGCAAAACTGGTGCAAGTGTGTCGACATTTACGTGCGGGGGATGTCAAATCAGTTACCTGTGAGAGGTAAATCGTTAATGTGTCGGAACTTTTCAATTCTTCTCATGTATTTTATACTTTTTTTTTCAGAAGTATGTTATGTTACTTTGACAGTTTATGTTTCGTTGCCTGTACCTACAATATATGATTTTGAATTCAAATTTTAAGTTATGTATGCACTTATCTCCATTCAGTCATATTGTAAAACCTACATATTTTCAAAAAACCCAGTGGGTAAGAAGTGATTATTAAATTATATGCCTGAAGTACGGGGCGATACTGAATAGCTCTTTTCGCGTCTTCGTTTATTTTGTAGGGAATTCTTTTAATAAGATGCATAAAATTTACTCTAAATTCATCAACAGTTAGAGAAAAAGAAGGAAACTTTGTGCAGCCAATCTGTATGCGACTCACGTAGAATAGTTGTCAAAAATAACACTACTCTGCTTAGCTGGAATCGCAAGTATATCTATAAACTGTATATTGTAGATTGTGGAGGAGCAGCTGGCCATGACAGTGAGCTAAGCAAATCTACCATTATAATGTAGTTCATTTAATAACCAGCAGATGTAACTCGAACAGCTAAAGAAATAAGGTCACTGAAAGTTGATAGGTACCGACAACGGTTTCTCGTATTTTAATATTTTCCGTGTAGCTTTTGACAGTTCCAACTCTGTTGTTGACGGATTCGGCAGTTATGGTAGAGATGGTTGCTACTCGAAGTTGAAATCCGGCAACAATTGCTACTCCATCTCGCGTATCGTTTGTGCTCCCGTGTCTCTTGAGGCTAGATTTGGGCGTAACTTATAATGCATAAATGCAGTGATCTTATAAAGGGAATTTTTTGGTACCCCGCACAGAGTATGCGCTCAACTTGAATTGAAATTGTTGTTTGACGGTAGATTAGTTTTTGTAGCTCTCAGATTTTGTTAGTTTTGAATAGTTCTTGAGTCTTGACCTTAATGACCTAACCTGACCTGACCTTAATTTATTTTAATAGCATACCCATACCTAGTGACAGCATTTGGTGTACGAGAGTCATACACACAGAGTCCGCATACAATATTCTACGTCAGCTTAGAAGAACTAACCTTTACGAATGTATAACCTAAAAATGGGTACTTATACAAAGAAGAATTGCTGTCTGTGATGTACTGCCGTCTGCCGGCGAATGCAAGTGTACAGTTACACGTGGGACGCTACCGTCTGCTATGTAATCAATCACCCACTGATCCAATATCTGGTATGGAAATGAATGTCGAGCACAGAATAGTCTGGTAACTTTCCAGAAATTTCTATTGGGATTGCGTAGACAGCAGGCTAGTGGGCTATCCTATATAGCTACAAATGTGCCATTTAAAATACCTTGCTCGCGTATATTACTCGCCTGGCTGATATCTGAAACCGAGCGGTGGTATAATTGATTGGTTAGCACACCAGAGATCCGTTCTGGAGGTCCCGGGTTCGACTCTCGACCAGGGCGAGTAACAACTTTTTCATACCGAAATATTGGCTTACATACCCGTTAAAACAATTATTACACATGATTATACAAATAGGCGATAAAACAACTACCTTTCACTTTATTGACTCGGTACTACTTTGTAAATATTTTATACGCTACGGTGCATTTATTTAATTACTGCTACTACTAACATCAAAATCTGAAGGCAACTCCAAATCGTTGCCTGAAGACATTTTTCAGAATCATATTGAATTGTTTAGAAAATTCACAGTTTGTTTTCACAGTAATAATAACAATAACGCTACTAGATTTCAGATTAATGCTCCCATTAAAAAATCGATGAAAATACATAATCAGATAATTCTTTCTAAGTTGATGGCCCCTCCGCTTGCCCCCAGAACCTGCGCCACTCCAACAGAACCCCATCTTATCGAAACGATCGCCAAGAAGGATAGAGACCGCGAAAGCACCAAAACACCAAACGAACGCGAATAAAAAAAGGCACCAGTTGATGACGCCGGTTCGCGATCGTGCCCTCCGGTTTAATAAATTGTGAGGTGAGTTTCGGGGCCCGGTAAAGGCCCGCCGAGGTGGATACGGAGGCGCCAGGTATTCGAGACATCGGTACATCGGATACGCCAGATGAAAAATTAGATAGGAGCGCGGTGGTGCTCGTTTTGAATACGGCCGCGGGTCGATGCGCGACACAAAAATGCGGCGGAGGCTGTTAAAAGTTCGGACGCAGGACCAAAGCGTTTCGGAGGGACTGGAGGACTAAAGGCAATGAAGAGTTTGAAGGAAGCAGAACCTGTTCGAAATGGTTGCACTCTGAGCTAATGAACCATCGAATTCATCACATTTTTCACCAAAGATGAAAATCGAGCCTTTATTTACTTTATTGCATTTAGCATTACACCTAGAGTGGAAGTAGATTCTTATATATAATATTCAATACGCTTTGACGTCCCAATAGGGGTCTTTGATGGTGCAGTGGTAGCGCGCCAGAGACCTACTTCGAATTTTAGTCTAAGCTGCTGAAGCACCCATGAAATATATATTTAAAATACATTCTGAAATGTTTATGCTTTGAACTTGCCGCTTAGCCAAAATAGTCTCTAATTGTACTGCTGAACACTGCAAACTTAGATACAGAGGCATGTCTTGCTTGTGCATTTTAGGGGGAAAATAAATATTTGGCAAGTTATTAAGCTTCACAACGCTGACATTTTAAAGAACGATGACGAGTCCTTAAGTAGTCGGACAGTACGTTCCGGAGCAGTTTATAACATTCTCTGTAGATAAACTTTTTTTTGTAAAAGTATACTGTAAAATTTACGGAAGATATGAAAAACGTTGGAAGGAATTTTGTGATTGGTGGCTGATAAGGGAAGGAAATGAGATAAGTACGTAGCGCGAGTGTGCTTCCGGTATATGAAGGTTTCTGCGAAAGTTTTGTAACGTAACTTTATCTGTTTAGAACCTATCAAAGTAAGCCCCTTCATTATCATGCATATAGACGAATCCGAATGCCGTTAGAAAAAGTCTTCCTTTATCACAGGGCACCAGATTAAGATTGTACAGAAGGTGKTCTATCAGGTGACGTTGCGTTGTCGCGAGCAAAAGTGGTGTCATGAAAGTGAATTAAATCCTTTTCTGGAAACAAGTACTGATACCCCAGAAAGCGGTAACTATGCCCAGCGATTCTAGCACAACACGATGCATTATTTCTATTAGCAAAAATAAATACCGCGATCATTTTCATCGACCTTCCATTAGAGTTCTCTCTCACTTTGTTTATGGCCTTTGGTAGAAGTAGTAGTATTAGTAAAGCCATGTCTTATCACCTGTTACGATGAAATCTCTGATCTATGGACAGTATATGCCGCAGAGGTTTGCGCGTCTGGGCGTAAACCAGCAGACCCGGGTTCGAATCTCGGCGAGATCAAATGTTTTTCATAAAAAAATTGTCAGTTGTAAGAAGCACACATTAATGTATAATTATAATAGTTATATAAATTTTTCGTATTCATTAACTACTTCAGCTAACTTTATCATTTACTGAATCAATTGTAACACAATTAAAAAAAAATGATTGGCAGTGGTAAGCCAAGATTCGGGAAGAACCATTTGGGTAACTAAGTATAAACAATACGAAAAAAAGTGTCCATTTGCAGCCTAAAATTGTGGGTCTATATAGCACTGTAAAATTGTTGATGAGTCATCTCTTCAGAGGTAAGCATTATGTTTGTCACTGCGACTAGAGATACATCAATTTTAAGCCACCAGTACAGCACTAAAAACAGTTTAGAGCTTCTTGTATTACGTTTCTTTTGGATGTCTCGATTAATAAAAGCCTTCGGATACTACACAAAACCCTACCGGTATCGAAAGACCTGACAGCATATTATTACGTGATACGCCACTGTCCGGCTTTAGAATCCCCTGGCGCCAAGGTGTATAAGTTATTTAACTAATAGACACGACTGGCCAACCTATCCGACAGGGTTAAGTCGATCTGCAAATATTTTAATGGCCTTGACCAAAGCAATAGATCGCGCACAGATCTACAACGGATGGAAGCAAGTTCTGTTCAACCGATTTTTATGAAATTAATCATGGGCCTATGGGTAATTAAAATGCATTTTCGGGATTTTTTTTTGCAACTCTGTGTCAGCTCTCGTTTCCGAGATATGGGCGCTAGTTACATCATTAAAAACGATATTTTTTTCCTGATTTCAAAAATGTATCACACTTGTGCAATTTATTGCATCTGAGTTGACAAAAGTGTGATAACAAACTTGCAAAAAACCATATTCGTTATCGCTAAGTAAGAACAAAAACTCCAGGTGTCTCCATTTTCCTCATGACTGGTGATAATTTTCATTCACTTTATTATTTGCAATCGCAATGCCTTATAGTTAACTGAACATGATCGCATCGAAATTTTGATAACGGCTGGTTATGGAGATAG
Organism: Rhyzopertha dominica; assembly: GCA_025024175.1. Classification (NCBI taxonomy): domain Eukaryota; kingdom Metazoa; phylum Arthropoda; class Insecta; order Coleoptera; family Bostrichidae; genus Rhyzopertha; species Rhyzopertha dominica. The sequence continues at coordinate 8,091,192 of QCXZ01000053.1, read as the reverse complement.
AAGGCGAAGTTTTTCGGAAGTAGTTGCACTCTACAATGCAATTCATGAAGATCGTGAACCAATTGCCAGATCTACAGTTACTAAATATTGCAAAGTTTTGAGGAAACCGACAGTGTTAAAAATCGTCAAAAACCAGGACGTCTAAAGGTTGCTACGAGTGAGGAAAGTAGCTTGAATGTCCTTTTAGGTGTGCAAGAGAATCTCAAGTGTTCCGTACAACAGCGTGCTCTCACTCACCATATTAGCAGATCCGTTCAGAAAATGTTTCATCCATACAAAATTCACTTATTACAAGAACTGAGCGAAGATGATTTCGATCGTTGGATAGAATTTTTCGAAACTGCCATAAACATAATAGATGAAGAGAGAAACATTTTGAATTGGATTATGTTTTCTGATAAAGCGACCTTTTGCCTCAATGGTAACGCAAATACACATAATTGCAGATATTGGTTGGAAACAAATGCACATTGGATGGAACAGGTCCACACACAACACCTTCAGAGAGTCTGATGTAATTATCGGTGAGCACATTATTGGACCTTTTTTCATTGATGGAAATTTGAATGCGGTCAAGTATTTACGGTTCTTGCGCGAACACATTATACCAGAACTTATTCGCCTGTTCCCTAATCGTGAAAATGCTGCACGTCCTGAACAGGTATGGTTTCAGCAACGTCCGTAACTTTGTAGCGACCCTGTATATTTCTTATATAAAGTCCGACCGTCCTAACCGGGCGTGTTTTCAAGCAGATTTTGTTTCATTTTACGCTTTTGGACGCACTCAGACCGTTTTTTGCCAATAAAATGATACGATACCAGTCTAATTTTTATCAATCCAGCAAAATAACGATACAAAATATCGGGTATCGAAAGCTCTCTCGGCTTGGAACAATTTGACGATGTCTATGCTTCCAGTCTGGAGCGTCCGAAAATCTCATTTGCATCGGGATAATTTATTTATGACTTTAAACGCGGTGCATAATCTTCTTAAGTGTGAAAGAGAGCTCGGTAACAACTCGGTGGTCTCGCGTCTTCGTCTGTTGTTGCCTTCTGCAATTGTCCGAGAAAGAAAGACGACATCCCGAACCGGGGCTCGTGACTGTTAAACTGCTGTATTATAATGGACCCCCAAATTATAGTGCAAGGCACCTCGAGCTCCGTATATTAAACGCCCCGTAATTCGAGATGGCTGCGCGATAAGAGAGCTGAATTCGAGCAAAACAACATTATGTTTCATACGAGATGCGTTTTGAAAGCGTTTAATGGTACTGCATCTAGTTATTAAATTCCAAAGGTTTCCTAGCGCCTTTCGATGTACGCCCAATTTTCATGTTTAACAGTAATTTTATTGAATTAATTAGGCTTATGTTACATTACAAAGCCATGTTAACCTTGAGGGCTAATGCACTAGAATTATCGATCTTATTGTAAACGAGACAATTCTTTAAACTATCAATGGGCTGGAAGATGCTTTGCCTGGATTTATAAAAATTATATAATCTAGTTCAACCTCTAATAAACATTATTTATAAGATTATAAGCAGATTTAAATGCGTTTTTAACAGATAGATATATTTTTGAAAAAGTATTGTCAGTTCTCATCAAGATATGAACCCGGGACCCTTTCATTACTATAGTTAAATGTGCTAACCACCGCATTATCAGGGCGCTACTCAAATTTCAGGTCAAAGTGGTATATACATATTATACATACACCAGAATCAGGCCATAGTGCAGTGGTTAGCACATTTGACTAGTAATCAAAAGGTCCAGGGTTTAAATCCTGGTCAGGAATTGGCAATACTTTTTCAAATATACATGTACCTGCAAAAAATCGAATTAAATTACCTTACAATCATTATATATCATACAGGTGAAAATATCCCAGACATTATTTAAGAGATCTCTTCAGTTTTCCTTAAAAAATGGATTCTTGCGGAAATAAGTCCAATTTTTAAAGGCGGTKAAAACAATGATGTTAGTATTTACAAGGCAAGTTGTGTACAAAATAAGTCGCTAGTACATTGAATCAGGAAAGTCTTCTCATACGTTCAAAGACCGTTCAACATAATGTGTTATGAAGACAATAAATGGTAAGAGTAGGAAGCATAAGGGTGGGCACTAGTTATTGGTCATAAGAAAAACAAAGTTGCAAGTAAAAATGTTTGCGGTTGGTCAGCAGTATAAAAGTTAAAGTAAGTAGTAAAATTTTAAAGAAAACGTTATTTACAATTTTACGAAACCCTTTTTGAATGAACGGCGAAGAATTCTTACTCATCATTGTATTTTCCGACGTTATCTTTTATCTCGAGGGGACAGCAACAAACCGATAAAACTGTTGATATTGGTTTCCTGGGACCACAATGGGAAAAGTGAATTCTTAGTCACTTTACACAACAGCCAACGTTTTGGTGAGGTATTGTAAGCAATCATAACTATGCAACCCCTTCTAACTGTCTTGATCTCATCCCCTTTGACGACTTCTTACGGAAATATTTAACAAATAACATTTACTTTGATTTTCTTGTGTACTTATCTGCTTTAATTATTAATTATTTAGTTGGTTCTCTGTATTTTTGCAGACGTTTATAGACGTTTTCAACAAATTTTGTTGGTTGACTGATATAATTCTTTTTCCAACACCACACATTTCAGACATGACAAGGTAAAACCCTTAGATTTGATGCAAAATGCGAAATGTTACAGAAAATAGAAGGCGGCCATTTTAACGGAGTCTGACAGGACTTGTCAACAACAGAAAATTTTGCCCTATATTTGGCAACATTAAAAGGTATGTCCCAAACAACATCAGTGGTGCAATATGATTTTCTGTGCAGCTTGTAAGTGTAAAAGTTGGGGGTGAAAAAATCGCCTTCCACAAGTAAGAACAAAATTTAATTCAATGGATGTTTTCAGTGGCGCAAGTCAATTTTCCTTAATTGTGGTAGTTACACACTACAGATACATGATAGTACAACACTGAAGATCGCTGCCATTTGGTAACACTCTGGGTTATAACATGCGGTGTCCACCTTTTTTCCTTGTCTAAGCTAAAAACATCTTTTGTATTTCAGATAACGGTATGGTTACTCCTTTGCAAAGTTATTCCACCGTATACGAGGTTTGGGGGGCTACGCGTTCTCCTAAATTCGAGGCGTCAAACCAAAACCTAATTACCGCGAGAGGGACGGACCTGTTTGCTACATAAAAATGAAATATAGCCTGGGCCGATTATGGCCGCGGTTGTTAATTTTAATGTACTTTTTTTAATTAAACGTGTAAGATTGTAATCGAACATTTTAATTTTAGTGCTTGCTATTGTCTGCCCAACGAGGATGACTTCCAACGAGCACAAAAAGTTGAAGACTAGTGGGTGCTCTAAATCCTGAATCTATTGATGGTAATCCGAAATAGAAACGAAATGCTTTCGGATACATTCAAGTTAACGGTCTTAATGTGTAGTAACGTAGCAACAATAATTACGATGCTAGTTTATTCAAGCTTTGCCTCGCTGGATTGAATGCTTCTTCAATTAAGAATAATCTATTCAATCTTTTTTCATGCGATAATTGACCTTTGAGGATAAAGCCTGCTCAAAAATTTCCAGATCATCAGTTCAACACGAAACGTTTGTTTCTGCGGGATAACGATCGTTCTTTAGAGGAGAGAGGTCGATTAAAACAGCCCAACAATAAGTTTCATTTGATGGTTAATTAATTACCGTATAATTAACACATGCCGGACCCCGAGGCCCAACCTCTTGAGCGTCCAGTTCAGTGCAGATTAATTAAAACACCTGAACTTTTACGTACGACATTCGCAATAAACATATATCTACCTGCCTAAGTGGCAGTTGTCTGTGCAGCTTAATATGCAACTGCCAATGGTGGAGCTTATATTGAAAGAGCTCCTTTTTCAAGTTTACATAGTTGTAACAGTCATTTGAGAGAATGCCCAACACACATATTTGGTCAGTTTCGTTCTAACAATGTGTGAGCTTTAAGTATCTTCGAATTCGTTGCACATAGTGTAGCAAAACTTGAGAATCAAAGTGCGCCATGTCTATACTGAAGTACTTACAACTGCCTAACATGCGATAAATCTAGAATATCACCTAGACCTCCAACGGAAGACAARGTATTCGAAGTACTTCATTTACGTTCGTTTTTTGTTGGTTTTTTAGCTTTTGTTGGAGAAGAAAAGGTGTTCATTATCGTTTTTGTCTAGAGCTTCCCAGTAGTAAGTACGCCACTGCTTTGAAGTAAAATTACAACACGTCCATTTTTTTTGTTTCAGAATTGCCGTAAGCCAATCAGGGCAATGCACGTGGGTCGAAAATTTAAATATCCGCGTAGCTTCTGGGTAATTTAGCGTAAAAATGACAACCGAGAGAGATAATTGCAAGTAATAGTAACACGCATGTCTAAACATTGCGTTACACGCATAATAAACCATTTTAGTGTGCCAATAAATATACTACCCATATTTAGGTTTAAGAGGTAGTAATGTGGATGTGGGTCGTTACGTAAATGAAACTAGGAATGCGTGGAAACGTTAAACGAAAAATAAAATTCGACGATGTTTACGATCATAGGCGTTTTTAAGCCATAATTCCAAGATTGGAGGATTCTTACGCAATAAGGATCATATTGCAGCAGTTAACTATGGGCACGTAGATTCAGTTTAAAGCGCTTGTTGGTTAATTTATTGTTTGTAAGATATTTCTTTCCTATAGAAAGCGACATATGTTTTGTTGTTTTCGTTTTATCTGCAGTTAGACTTGGACAAATTGTCAGGTACATTACAAATTAGCATGTCTAGCAGTGTAGTTGTACCAGACGCAAAGTTCTAGGAGTATACAGTGTGGTGAATACTATAATTTACGTAATAGGAAATCTAAGGCCTTTGACAACTAGAGCGACTGGGAGAATCTACCTTACTTTTTGAAAAGCGAGGATCAGATCATTATTTGGGAAGGGACACTTACTATTTTTGCTTGCGGGGCCATGTAGTATACAAAAACGACTTACCTGAAACAATAAAAATAATATTAGTGTCCAGTTATAGGATATACAAATGTATGCAATATCGTCCAAGCTCATACCAGGTTAACTAATGTAAATTAAACATACTGTTTATGGGTACAAATATATTTATATTGAAAAAAATTTTTTTTTGCTCGAACAGGATTCGAACCGGTATTTTTAAGTTTATGTCTAGGACACGCTACCGCTAAGTTATCAGAGGCGTGCTTTGAACCTCAGTATGAGTTTATTACTCGTATTAATGACGAAATTTATAAATAGGGAGATACCTGCCACACTATCTAAAGCCAAGTACAGTCCAATCCGGGGCAGAGGAAAATATCTTTCTCAATAAGAAAGACATCCATTCTTAAAAGTCTTATCATTCTTATTCCACCAAACCAAATGTGGTAAAACCTTTACAATTTTATGAATAAGTGTAAATAATATAATTAAGAATCAAAAGAGTGTTGACAATTATCTAGGTATTTTACTTATAAAAAAACATGAAATATTTAAAGTGGATGAGTAGATTTAAGGAGCATTGTTTCAAGATCAGGTGAAAAGAAGTTTGAAAGGAGCTGCGTATAATTATTATTTTATAATTATTCCATAACTGGAAACCAATTACTCCATGTTGATTGCATAAAGATGGACGACAAAGTTGATTTGGAAAAAAATCAGCATTGGTTCCTAAACAACCAGTATGCATCTCCCTCGGTATGAACACTATGAATTCAGTGTATATCAGAAATAACAATGTGCCACTCTTTAACGTTTGACGTAACCACGAAAACAGAGGAACATCAAGACACTGTCAGAGGGAAACCAATGGCCACAAAATGAATAGAACGGGATAAAAAACAATTTTTCTTTTATCTCCACGAACTTCAAGAAAGCGTTCCCTATGGTAAGTTACCAGACTACATTGGCAACCCTGACAATGTACTACTTCAATCACAGGATAACGAAGGCCTGCCAACACAATTAAAAAAAGAGACAGTGGGTGGTAAAAGTCAGTGTGATAAGAACAGATGAATTTAACCTAAAAATGCGACGAAGACGTTGAATTTCACGGCCGGAGTGCGATGGCCGAGGCCGTGGCGATTTCTTCTTCGCTGACACTGTTTATCTTCGCAGGGAGACAACAAGGTCCACGATGAACTCAGCTCTGAAGATGCTTACTACAGCAGTGGACGAAATATCCTCGAAAAAGAATCTGCCACAAGCAGAAGAAGTCTTTTTTATAATTGGCAGTGAAGCATTGCAGATTAAATCGTTGTTATCCAAATACCTTTACCACCCTGCATCTTAAGAAAACGGAAGTTGGAAAACCATCAAAGTAGAAGACATCCTTAAAATAGTCTAAGGAATCACAAAGAACATCGCATAATTAACCAACATGTTCCAAATAAATCATCATATCGAACGAAATCCTGTGCTCAAAAGAAGTGACAGTTACCAACGGCCGCAGTGACAGTGTATACCTTTCCCTGCGATGCCATTTTAACAAATGTCACTTGTTAATCATCTCCAAAGGTGGGACGCCCGTCCCATACGCTCATTTTATTTTTTAACACGCCAGCTTTTTGGTGCGACGTCAAAAGTAATTTGTTCTGGCGAAGAACGGTCTGCCCCCTCCGCGTCCCGTCGTTGATCTGTGAAGGCGCTACGGGGTACGTACAAATCATTCGAGGCTCCTGCAGACCTGACGTCTAATTAAAAATTGAATGCGGTTGCCGGCGATTACGGGGAAACGAAAGAAAAAAATCCGGACCGTGGAAACACAATGGGATTTAATGGAAAAGGATATACAATGCACGTCATGGTTAATTTGGTTTAGATCGAGAAATGGTGGTTTCTGGTTAATTCAATATAATGTCTTGCGAAGGTGAACAATTAAAAGAGGTCTGGATAAGTTTATTGCCGAATAATTCTTTGAACACAATTACCCATGATGTTTTCGCAGAACAGCAGTAATTAATGTATTATAAAAAATCTGCAAAAAATAACGTTATGAGCCTGTTAATAGATACTGCATTGTACAAAAGTTTTGTAAATAATGGCCAACACATAACAAGCAGAAAAAAGATCATTTGGTCACATCGTACAAAACAAGTACAGATTAAGAAGCAGCAAACCTATGATTAAGTTTGATCTACTGCATCAAAATATTAGCTAGAACTCTCTTGCTTCAAAATTTTGTTAGCATCCAGCACTACGCAAAGAAATTCGATATTAAAGACTGGCAATCCAAATCTGGGTCACCTTCCATTGACTTGCAATATTATCTACATCCTACAAGTTATCTACTGCACTTCTCATCACAACTACGTGTCTTTTTAGTAATTCAGTGTTTCTATTTACCCTGCGCTGAATATAATGTTTATAAAACCCAGTTTTACTGAAAAAATAAGCATCTTAAATTCTGGCTAGAAAATGATTTTCTGCAAATTTAGATAACATTCTCCCGACTGGAAATTTACAAAACTGCCAACAACTGTAAACTTGCACGTAATTAAAAGTTTCAGAGTTTATTCGAGAAGTTGCAAACTTTTGCTCCGATGTGTGGTGCTTTACTTCTACTTGGGGTAGCCTACTTTTTTCTTAATTTGTAGTCAGAAAATAGTTCATTAAACTAACCAGCCTTAAGAGTTCTGTGACACTGAGGATGGCTAGTGTAACGTTCCTTCACTTCAATATGCAGAATATCGATACAGTAACGATAAGTAAAAATCAAAATAAGGGTTATTTGCAAAAATAGAGAAAAAAAATTATATGGGCTTCATTTTCAAACCTTTGAGACTGAGCAGTTTATTCTAATGCTTATTATCTAAGAAATTCAACCATTATTATGTTATTTAGCATAAAAAACCAATCAAAACGACCACAATTAGAAAAATTGTTTTTTAACAAGTTGATAAAGCGATTTGTAATAAACTAGAGCAAAACTGAAGCACTTGGTAATTTATTTATGTACTTTACAGCACAATAAAGCTATACTTCAAGATAGATTCAATCCTTTTATTAAAATTTAAACAATGGTGTGAGGATAAGAAACTTTCAAACTTGTTTGGTGCAATAAACATATTACCTGTTACAAAAAGATATGAGACGGAATACCGTGAATAACTTCAATAACTAGATATATTTTCTTTTTCTACACACTACAAACTTGACAACAAAGTTGACATTTCCCACAAATAGTAAGGAATAAAAATTTAAAATGCATTCTAAAGATGGAAAATGCAAAACTAAGGTTGTCATTAAAATTAGAATTGGTGGCCTCATATCTAAAATTTAGGTTACGCAGAATACATTTTTAAAGCAAAGAAAGGCCGCTACTTAAAATACTAATGGAAGAATCCGAATTTTCTACAAAAAAAATATATTTGAATTTCGATATACACCGCGTTATTCACGATGAACGACACGAAATATTAAGGCTAAACTATTCAGTTTTCACAAATTTTAACGAGTGGGATGGATAGTCGAGTAGATAGTTCTATTAGGGGTACTTTTTTAAATTATTGTCAAAATATACAGGGCGTAAAAATGTAAGGTTTACGTCAAATTTACAATTTAGTATCATAAGTTGATTAAGTCTTCTTTTATAATTGTTAAAGGGTGTAAAATTTAGAGAGGGTGCTCAAAATTAGAAGCTAYATGGTTACACCATTTAAAAGGTAAAAACTTGTTAAATTTGAATGGATTTATTTTTAATTAAAACAGYTGTAACATTTATTTGTCTWTCGAAAACTTATGTTTTATAATATATCTATCTCTATATATTTTAGTAAAAAACCGCTGCAAATTGAATCAATACTTCCACATCCAATTGTCAAAATGACATTTACGTTTTTATTTTTTATACTATACGATTAGTAATCAGGTTTTGAGCACTTTTTCTCTCTACACATTTTTTCTAAGACAAACAGTCCTCATGACATTAGCAAAAATATATACATTTTAAAAATCGTTTTTCTCCAAATAACTCGAAAATTATTAATTTAACAAAGCGCTTCCTTCGCAGTTACACTACTAATGGCATACTAAAACGAAAAAAATATGAAAAAATAAAAATTTGCAAAAAGGGTAGTTACCCCCCAATTTCGCCCGCTTCCCGATACTCTACTTACCCCACAAACAATAGGTCGCTTTGGGTAGTTGAAATTTATACGTGTACCAAAATTCAAGTTCATATATTAAGTCTTTGGAAAGTTATCGTGTCCACAAACAATACCACAGACACACAGAAAAGAAATTTGTTTTTGCTCAAATTTTGTTTTTTTTGCGTTTTCGACCATTTTAAATTTTTTTCGCGATACAAATCTTCCCATCCGTTGGATGTGGAAGTAAAATGCAGATTTTCACTATACTGTTTTTATCGAATATTGATATTTATCAACAGACCTATGACATTTTCACACTTTTGACAATCTTGTCACCTATTTTTAATCGATCATTAAAAGTATTTGTTTGCAAAAATACTTTAAATGTAATTTTAGTTAAGAGTTTTTATTATTTGGTTCTAGTACAATGTTAGTTATTTTTTTAAAAGAAGAATAATTTGTTATGTTTATTAGCACAGAAGAGTGTTTGCAAGATTGTTAGCTTCGCGCGCTTACGCTGAAGGTTTGCTAACATAGATAATGTATTTGAAAAATTTGAACCGAAATAACTTATTAAATTTAAATAAAAATATAAAAGCTAGGTATCAGGTATACTTGATTATTAGTATTATTTACACATACTCGTACTGGGGACGGTCCCCTTCGAAACACAAACAATTTTTCCAACTCTATAATAACAAATATATCAAATTGTTCTTCTCTTGAAATAAACTCTCATTGTGCTAGCTCCAACTATTAGAAATTATTAACTACGGTTACAATTAAAAGTACGTTTTGCAAACAAATACTATTAAATATTAATAACCGATTAGAAATAAGTGACAAGAGTTGTCAAAATTGTCAAAATGTCGGAAGTGATTTAATAAATATTGATATTTTATAAAATTTGCAAAATCCAGGGTTTTCCAATCAACCATTCAGTTTTGAATTTTGAGCAAAATTTCACAAAATATGAGTTATTTTGAAAACGGCTATGTTTAGGGAAAGCTAACCTTTATTTTGATTGCAGAATTAAAAAAATGATATAATACGTAGCGCATTTAATTTAAAAAAAACACAACTTTGATATGTTTTATGTATGGTATATGGGATATCGTGTATATTTTAACAATAATTTTGAAATGTAGAGATAAAAGAACTCTATCCATTCAAATCATTATAATAACATATTATTTCGTGTCATTCATCATTATTAACCTGGCATATTACTACCTGCATAGAAAAATAATAAATTTATAGCCATGTATGTTGTCAAAATATGATCTTTAACATATCCTTACAGTATCTGAGCTTATAAACATGCGACTTTAGCTTTGGTAAACAAATGCTCGTATCTCCCTATTTCCGTGTTTTTCTTAACTTACACGCACAGTTTATAAATGATGTGTGTAAATCCTAAAACCGCTGTTCTATTTACCAAACGAATTTTAACCGTTCCTCTATTGCCTCCTTCCTACGTACTTTATACTCCGTAAAGTTACACGCCTCGAGAGCGTTATCGTGTTTTCTCACAGATATACGCGACCGTTCGATAAGCAAAACTTGTATCGTTCATCGCTATCGCATTGTATCCCACTTCCCAGACCGTAAATATTTACAAACGAAAACCTCGTTATAGGGCTTGGGAATCGAGCGTTGCGTAAATAAATTATGACAATTAGAATTTTAGCGGTACACGTACTTAAAATTCCGTCTTATCTTAAATTGTAAAATGATACAGGGCCATTTGGATGGATTTACCACGCAACAAAATATGGCAATAAATAAATAATGGCCGAGATAAAATAGTTTAAATATGGTGTAACTCTAAACCAGAAATTGAGGGCGTCGATACATTTTCGGAAGCGTAGGATTCGAATCTAAAAGTCAAGTAGGAAAATAGTCGCAACTCATTTAGTGAACAAAAAGGAAGTTGCTTTGCATGGTATAATATTCAAATTGCCATTCAAAGCATGACAAATGCAACCATGAAGATGACGAGACTTGATGACAATGCACCGAGTTAATCTAAAGTCCATCAGGATAAAATACATAGTACTCAAGGTAACCAGAAGTAATTATTTCGTGCCCAACAAGAAAATAGTTTATGTTTTGCTCAAAATAGAAAAGCGACCTTTAATAGACCACTCGAAAACTAAATAGCCACTCGATTTTTGTGGTGTTGCAATACAACAACATTAACAGACATCGATCTTGCGGACTGATGAACTAGGTCAATCATGAGTACTGCGTCTGTATTGCTTCACATTATTTAAAGGATTATGGGCTTTTAAATGTTATCTGCTGCTTTTGTCGGAATAAAAATATTAGTGTATCAATCGGTATTTTGTTGCGATTACAAAGCGACTGTAAAAATATTGTTAAAATAGGAGAGGATCGCGGTTTTTCCTAAATACCAGTTGCACCGCACTACAATCTACGACCAAAATCTGTAAATAGAAGATCTTATTGCTTTCGTGTTTTATAAGGCCTAAATCTATGTACTTATACTTTTAGAGAGCCTATAATTGACAAGGTTTTGGTTTATTTTTATAAGCATCACTTTACTTGATTGTCTTCCAGGATAATGTTCAAAATAAGCTTCAAATGTTGCATTGGTGTTAACTGCTTCAAACAGGACACACAGCATATCATATTTTTAATAATACTGATCAAACCCGTTATTGTAAATGATTTTTAGAAAATCGCTTTTTCTCGAACAATAAGTTCTCGTATTGCAGATTTTGATTCTTCCGGTCCAGGTTCGTTTTCTCAATTTTCTTGGATACAACCAGATGCGAAACACTCTCTTTATTCTTTATCATGAATGCATTTAATGCCAATTGGTTAAAATTTTCCAGGTAATTCTACTAAAACATATAACATACCACATGCACACAGTGATTTAAATCGCTGAAAGACAGCCCATRTTTTTTTTTACTAATGATGCAAATCTCTCAAGAAATTTAAATAAATTCTTCACGGCCGGTGAACTGGCTGTTGCGCCTTGGTCTCATAGCTCATAACATTTCCAGTCAGCCGCATGAAGCACACTGAAGATGCCAGCAGCTACGAGTTGCGAAACGTATGCGACATAACAGCGAAGAACAATGTACAACAGCCCAGAAACTTCACCCAGTTCATACAAATAAGAAATGTTCACCATTTTTGTTCGAAATTATAGTTGACCGGCTAATTGGACCGGTATTTTTTACAGGTGAGATTGGTCTAGTTCTTTAGGTGGCCCTCACTTGAAGAGTTTACTCGATCTCCGAAATTAAATCTCCTAAGGCCATCTGAAGTCATTAGTTTAAGAAAAAAGAAACTATTGGTAGTTTTGGAGGAGCTCGGCAGATAATGACTCAACTGATGGTGGTCATTTTCAATAGTTCTTGTAGATTAAGACGGTGTATACATATTAATTATGTTATAATAATTATTTACTCACCAACTATTGAAAGTAATAGTTTCTGGGATAAACAGAAAAGTTCTAGGACTCGCATTAGGTCTTTAAATCCCGTAAAGATACTAGCAGTATGCATAAAATATTTTTTACTAAATCGCTAAAAATCAACTAATGCTTCCAACTTTGCAACTTCCAATGTTTGAAGATATTTAAAAAAGCCTAAACGCAAAATGTGTAGGCTGTGTAGAGAAAGCTGTATTTGTTTACATTGCAAGAAAAAGTAAACAATAAATAACCAAGCATCAAATAAATTTGAATTACTGAATGGTGTTGAGTTATTTAAAAGATTGTGAGCAATTTTTTTGCCAGCCCTTGCGAAATCATGCTTATCGAAACAAAAATACAACTGTGTATCGTCGGCGTAAGCTATTCCTCTACAATTTAAGAACTGAGTTCACTATATCAGACGTATAGATTATGAAAAGCAGAGGTCCTAATATGGAGCCTTGAAGAACACCAGATCTAACCGACAATTCAGAGGAGGCACTATCTTTATATTTTACCACTTGAATTCTATCGCTCAAATAAGATCTAATAAACTGTACAGACAAACTGGTGAAACCATAAGACTTTAGTATTGCGCATTACAGACCATGATTGATGGTATCGAACGCTTTTGAAAAATCGAGCAAAACCAAAGCACTCACTAAACCTTTATCATAGGCTGAAATGAGATCATCCATGACTGAAGTGCAGTAGAAGTGCTCCGACCACGTCTGAATCCGCACTGAGCATCGGGAATGATTTTTCTAGAAAAGACAAAGTCAGATATCTATTCGCAGACTAGAGATTCAAACAGTGTTGAAGCTGCAGGTAAGATGCTAATCAAACGTAAATCCGAAAAGTTTTCGGGGTTAGACTTTTTAGGTAAAGGTATTGCGATGGCCTTCTTCTACATTGTGGGGAAATAAGCTTTTTCGATACAAGAATTGAAGATGTGTAATAGGTATAAATCGATAATGGGACTATATAAGCGCAACATTTACAATGAGATGTTGTCTGTGGCACAATTATCTTTTTTGGAGTTAAAGAGTGCGGAGTGTACCTCTTCTAAAGTAACTATTCTCAAGGAAAATTCTTGTAGGGATGGGAATCGAGCATTCTAGGCATGGGCACCCGGCAAAAAAACATCGATGCTGACATCGATGTAAACATCGCCGACTATCATCGATGTTAGTAAAATCATCGAAACAAATACATCGATGATTTAAAACATCGTTAATTTTTTTTAATGGCTAAAATGAATACTTACGTTCAGTCTAATTATTTGGATGTTATTACTGTTTTTCTGAAAATAGGGGAGTAATACTTTCAAAATTTTGAAGTTTTTAGCACGATTAAGTACATGCCAATATAATTATGTTAAMTTCCAGATTGTTATGAATGGGGACAAATTGATTATTTTGTTATAGAAAAATAATTATTATTGTTTTCAGTCTTTTGTATGAGTTTTTAGCAAGGTTTTGTCCAAACACTATGCAATAGCCACTTGCACTTTCACCTTTATTATTATAAATATGAAGGTGCAAAAATTTGGAATATCGGGGAATCATCTGTTCCTGTTAGTAGTTAGTCCAGCAGGATAACAAAAGACGCAAGTAAATACTGAAAAATGCGCGGAAGGATGCGAGAGGAATTATTACAATGCGAAGCAGCTCCCTGGTTGGTAATAAAAAGTAGTAGCTTGCGCTACTGACGTCGGGCGCTCGAGCCCATCACTACACTAGCCGAATTATTAGAAATATCATTAGAAGAGTTCACTGGAAATTTCGTATTTGATCATTTGATCTTTGTCGATGTTTCGATGTATTGCAGTAACGTCGATGTTTCGATGTATTGCAGTAACATCGATGTTGGTACAAAAACATCGTAAGTAGAATAACGATGTTAAAAACATCGATGTTCACGCACAAAGCATCGATGTTGAAAGATCATCGATGTTGATTGCCCATCCCTAGAGCATTCTAATAATATTGCATTCTATGATTAGGGATAACATTATTTGATTGAAAATACTGTGAGAAATATGCATTAATGGAATTGCTATTTGGGAGATTAGAAGGAAGTTCAGATCTGACTTTGTTAGTACCAATGCTTAAATTGCGCAGTAAAGTAATAAAACACTAATTTTGGATCAAATATAAGTGAATTTTGTTTTTGACGTCATTATTATTTTTAATACAATGAATGAAGAATATAAATGATTACGGTTGGTTTTGGTTTACAGACTTCAAACCTATGAAGAAAAATGTCAAGTTTTTAAGCAAGAATATTGAGATCACTAGGTCCGCAGTTAGAGATTAGTTGAGAAATTTGCGGAAGGTGGATCGATATTGCTTGAATGTTGATAAAATCATGACATATCTACTAGACATTTGATGGTATTAAATCACAATGTAGCCCGATGTTCTGTTGTTAAGTAATTTAAAACTGCATGAGTTAAATGACGACCAATCGGATCGGCGCCTGCAGTTTCCCTTCTATACAAAAGAAATCACACACTGTGGTATAGAAAACCCCATAACAACTGGGCCACAAAATATATTGGGAGAATATTACCTAACAAAAGCACAAAAACCGTACAAGTGATATAAGAAGAACCACTGGATTTTTTTAAAATATATGTTTCATTTGCGAGCTATGTTTTTGTGTTGAGGATGACAAAGAAAACAAAACACTGATATCAAATAAGATTTTTTGAAAAGTTGGTACGTGACAAACGCAAACGATACAATTTGAGTGGAAGACTCATCAGCCTAACGAGCAGATGCTGCACGTTCGTTGCCCTTTAAAAAATCCCCGKTCGCACGATTCTTTTTACTCAAAACCAGTGACCACAAACGAAATTCATCTCCGACCGAGCTGCAAGAATAACCGATTATCTTCCTGGCGTGGTTTCTTGCTCGCGGTCCATTTTCGTMCATGCACGCGTTTAAAAAGTGAAAAGATCATTTTACGCTCGGTCAGACATGCAGAAAGTGTTCATGCTCGGGGTACCGCATTAAAAAGTCGTCTCTGCCACACAGCCTTGATAAAAACGACGAGGAATGTCGAGTCACTTCTTCCCCGGTCGGCGTAACGTCCTCTGGTTCTGCATCGTCTTGATTTAGAGTCGTATTGTCGACGAGGACGCGTGGAAAAAAGAGGAGCCAGAGAAAATGCAGTTTGCGAGGTATTCGATGGTGTACCCTGCTGTTTTCTATTACCGGTAAATGTATGTGAATTTGCGAGCTGAGCGAGCGAAATGCGTTTCTCAGAAAAACGTTACGCATAGCGATAATGGAAGGTATGAAAATTTTTCGAATAAATGTTGCCTCCAGATGGTCCCAGTCGTCACATATCCCACATAACGGAGAGAACTTAACTTTTACTTCCACATCCAACGGATGGAAAGTATTGTATCGCGAAAAAAATTTTCAAAAATTTTTATTTGCTCATTCGCTTTAAAATGGTCGAAAACGCAAAAAAAAACAAAATTTGAGCAAAAAAATTTCTTGTCTGTGTGTGTGGTATTGCTTGTGGACACGATAACTTTCGAGACTTAATATATGAACTTGAAATTTGGCAAATGTATAAATCTCAACTACCCAAAGCAATCTATTGTTTGTGGGGTAAGTAGGGTATCGGGAAGGGGGCGAAATTGGGGGGTAACTACCCTTTTTGTAAATTTTTATTTTTTTTTTATATTTTTTTCTTTTTAGTATGTGATTAGTAGTATAACTGCGAGTATTATTAGTTCTTATAAATTTTCTGTACAGCATACTGTTTAGAAGATATTAGCAAAAAAGTGTCACTTAAAGAAAACGGTTTTTCATAAATATCTCCGAATATATTTCATATATTCAAAAAATGAAAATGCCATCAGATAGAAAATAAAATTTCTCACAAAAAGTGTCAGAAAATTTATCCAAAATTTTGACATTATCGAAATATTTCCAAAAAAACCTATTTTGGACTCTGCTCGTACGATTTTTTTTAAATTTTGGTATTATATAGAAAATCACATTTCTGATCAGAAAGCGCTCTTGTAATTTTTTTGTTAAGTTAATAATTATCGAGTTATTTGGAAAAAACCGATTTTAAAATTTGTATATTTTTGCTAATATCACGAGGACGGTTTGTCTTAGAAAAAATGTGTAGAGAGAAAAAATGCTCAAAAACGGATTACTAATCGTATAGTATAAAAAATAAAAGCGTAAATGTCATTTTGAAAATTGAATATGGAAGTATTGATTCAATTTGCAGCGGCTTTTAATTGCATTTCGTAGTAATAAATTGTTGAAAACGTCGACACAACTGCTACTAAATAGTAAATATGAATGTACAACGACTTCTGTGGCATTTAAAGATATCTTTTTTGTAATAAGATTATTGTTGATAATTTTAAAACAGCATTAAGGAAATTATTAGCAAGGAGGTTCCCACATCCAAAGAAACACCTTCACAGAATACTCTAAACAAGTAAAACTATCAGCGAACATCGAGGTTGGGATAACTAAACAAACTTTAGTAGACACCAAGTGTAACATTTCCCGAAAATACGGAAAATTACTACAATTATATCCGTCCCAAAAGTGCAAACCACTAAGATAACTGAAGCATTACGTTAAGTTTTTCTACGAAAAAACGGCAGAACTAGACGTAAAATACTAATTTATTGCATACTGTGATGCTAATTTGGTTTTAGTGATAACGGGTTTCAGAACTAAACACTCATTTAAGTTTGCAATAATAAATGTGTGCCATGTAGGCCTACGAGCAAATACTTATCTGAAATGCATCAAATTGATACGAGTCCTACCTGTGCAGCAACCGATCGCAAAGTGTTAGATATAAGAGCTATACGTCATGTCACATATAATATATATAAGATATAACAATTTGAATTTGAAAGTTTGTGTACTAATAATAGGATTCAGACGGTATCAGAAACCATTAAGGTAAGTATTTGTTACTGTAAGACGGTGGTTTTATCAACTGTTAGAGATTTAGTTCTTTTAAGGTTACATTATGTTATTTATTAACAGTTGTGGAGTCGGAAGTTTAATGTTCAGACTTAATTAAGAATCGAAAATAGAAAAAAATAATGTACCTATAAAATAAAATTTTATTCGCTACATGATTACGAGTATTATTTTGTATAGTATATTATATTCACTACTACATTACTAGAAACAATGTAGTAATAGATGAAATAAGTGTCGGGCGCTGTTTTATAGAGAATGTCAATAAAATTAATTAAACCTTTAAATATTGCTTGCAATACTTTTATAATAGCTTTAACCTAAAGAACATACTTACATTACATCACAAAATTGTATTCTGTTGGGACAATGTAAATATTTTGGAAATTGAGAAAAATTATAATAAAAGGTTATTTTTGGAAATGTATCATATAAATAAAATTAAAAATCCTATAATATATAATATATACACGTACTTGTTATCACAGATTTTGCATGAATAGAATATATCTTATAAAGTTTAAAGTTGCTTATTTATTTAACGAAATACAAAATCAAAAGCGGATTTTTTATGACAAATGTTGATTTAGTGACTTTAAAATTAACAGTTGGTCATATTGTCAAAGTGGTAGTATTGGTTGGCGGTTTTGAAATTTGAATTTGAATTTGACAATACGTCTCAATATAATTTCGTACAGAATTTTCCATAATTATAGTAGAATAATGTTAAAATAACTATCACTAATAATCTCAAATTTCCTGTAAGTAACACCATTGTATTTATTATTAGTAGGTAACTTTGTCTTGTATTGTATTGTAGTTGTCCTGGAGAAGATCTAAATTAAAGATCGAAAGCTTGACTTTGGATAAAAGAGTGTTCTAATTGAATAAAAAAGGTCGAATAGCCCCAAAAAATAAAAAGTATGTAAAGAAATCTATATACAAAACTCTGATCACATCGGTTATGAATTTTAATGTGCAAGTAATATTTGAAACATACAAATAATGAAAAAACAGTTCTGTCGGTAATTTACGTACGTATGTTATGTTTATACTAATATCGCAGACTATAGGAAATAATAACAGTTGTGTGTTTAAATCGATTAAACTTAACTAGTATTCAAATGGCATCTTACAGGAAGTACAGTCCTGTTTTACATTAACCTACTTATACAATGAATCGCACGTGAGGGCTGAGGGTACAAAAATACTAACTGTGAGAGCCAAAAGTGTATTTAAAACGACATAAAATTAAGAAGTGTAAGTGTTTCTTCTCTGACCCTTTAAGAAGAGGTTTAAGCACATTACGAGTATATTATGCTGTATAAGCAAGTAAAACGCCCAATTTTCTTTTTGTTGCAAATTAGCGCTAAGAAAAAATGCATAATCCAGAATAAGTTTCGAAGATAAAAAGGTTATGTTACGTTGCGAACCGCAGCAAAAATGGAAATATGTTGATTGAGTTTAATGGAACTGCTTAGAACGTACTGAAAGATTGAGAGCATCGTTCTTGAAGATATTTCAGTGGAAATGCTATATACTGATATCAATGATTTGTATGAAGAGTTGGAATGTGGGTGGATATAGCAAAAAATGAAAAAAGACGGAGAGGTTTCAGAGATGATTTTTAGTTGTTGTAGAATTATACACCATTGAGTGTCAAATTCAGTAGGGCCACCAATTTTGCTCGTTAAATGTTATTAATTATTCCATGAACTAGCATTTATAACTTTTCTACTCGTGCTTTGCAACTTTTGCTTCACGAGTAATTACCTTGATTTGCATCTTCAATAGCTTTAAACTTTTTTAACTCAAATCCGCAACAAATAGTACAGTAATATTTCCTCGAAATCTTTCTAAAGTAATGATTTCAGAAAATCCTGATATTTTAAAGGGTTCGTGAATTTGATTGCTGAAGTTCATTTAAAAGATCCCAAAATAATTATTTCAAGGTATCTCCTAAAAAATTTAGCACGAATTGCTGGTTTTGGACTTAACAATAAAAAATGAATTAGACAGTAAAAAAAACAAATGGCACTTCCAGATGATTTTCGTAATCAGATATGCTAAAAATATGACAAAAAGTTTGATTGGGTCAACACCGTTTACATATTAATCAAGTTCAAGCGTTGATTCTCTATTTGACAAAAAACAGTTTAAATCATCGTTGTTTTTCATCAATTAAATACTGCCTGGATGTGACTTTGCTTTTGATCTGCTGTGAAGTAGATAACTGGATGCTGACAAAGTTAAGAAGAACTTGGCTACTTTTTTGAGCTATCCTAAACATTAGAGACAATGTGAAACATAAATTAATCAAGAGAAATATGGGGAATATAGATATGAAGACGGATAATCGCAAAAATATAAGTCAACTCACTAGACAGGAAGACTCCAGGTAGAATGTTGGGATTTGTAAGCAAAGCAGTGGGTACTTTGTTCAGTAAGATTCATGAACGTTTTAACTTTAATGCTTACCTAAACGTAGGTGTTGAAAAATTGAAAATCTTCAAGTCAGGAACCGGTTTGTTGCTAAGAAGTCGAGAAAGATAGTTTAGAGGTCCTTTGGTAAGTTTAATATCTAATATTTTATTAGATATTTGAGAATTTAAGCTAAATACTCGTGATACATCTTCATATTAATATCCTACCGTGAATTTATCCATAGAGTATTTTCAGGATTTCAGGTAACGAACAACGAACGAACAATCTGAATTGTACCTTATCAGGGTAAATTGTTCTGTTTCAATATGAGTAATGTATAAAAGCACATAGTGACTGAAACAAGTGTATGAAAAATTAAATAAGTAAACGTTCCTCTCCCTTTTTATCTTTGTAGGTGTTGTTTTCCAAGAACGTATGTTGAATCAAGTGGGTATTGATAAAAAAATTTGATTAAGTAGCATGACAACTTCAATTTTACGTTTCTTGCATAACCAATGAAAACTTCACACATTGTATTTACGTCAGCTCAAATTTTACATTGCAACATTACATCAGCACGTACCTTTGCAGTACGTATAATTTAGAGCTAAAGATATGCAAATGTGTGTAAATTCCAATTGAAATCGATCTTTTCCATTCCCAGTACCGAGTAAATGTATCTTGACGTTTATGAATGAGTTAGTAATTGATCACAATTGAAACGAAACATATAATCAGCTGTGGTGTTTCCAGAAACAATAAACAACGCAGGCAGTAAGTGTTTCCAATAATTGCAAATCGATATATCCGCGACTGTAATAAATTGTACTTATAGAAACTTCTCTAGGAAAGCCTCCCCACATTTCTGACTAAGCATATTCAATTTTGTAATCAGCAACTTCTCCAGCTTCCACTGGATGGATTTACGCGTCGGAATTAAAATTAGAAACAGGAAATATTAAAGGCGAGCAATGTATTTTTGCGCATTCGTGTCAGACCGAGCAAGAGCGATCGCAGCCTCCTGTATTTACGTCCCACTGACATTTTCAGGTGTCGTACTCACCGTTCTGTTTTTTGGCCAGCATGTTCCTGTTTTTCCTTTTAGGCATTATTTGGCTTGCACGTAACAACACTTAACAACGTGTAGATCGCATTTATCACTATTATCACAGGCACGTTTTGTATGTCGGGTGGTTTCGGGGAAATCAGCCGCAGTCGCGCACATTCACCAACACGTTACGTGGGCGATCTCTTTGGAACATAGCGCGCGTACTCGCACCTGGTTCGTAGTTACGGCGGAACTGAGTTCTCCTACCGCAGATTACAGGTTGTTATAGCGGGCTGTGAAAAAACATGCGATCCCGCGGCGTGAGCCGGGCCCGACGGTGGGGGCCGGACAGCTATTGTTGTTACGTTACACCAAGTCCGGGCGGTGTCACTCGTAGACCCCCAGATGCTTATTACTTCCACATCCAACGGATGGGATGCACTGTATCGAGAAAAAATTTTTTCAAAAATTTTTATTTGCTCAATCGCTTGAAAATGGTCGAAAACCTAAAAAATTTGAGCCAAAACATTCTTGTTTGTGTGTCTGGTTTTGTTTGTGGACGCGATAAATTTCGAAAGACTTAACATTTGAACTTGAAGTTTGGTATACATATAAATCTCAAATAGGGTATCGGGAAGGGAGTGAAATTGAAATTACCCTTTTTGCAAATATCTCCGAAACAACTTAAAATATTCAAAAAATGGAAATACATCAGATAATAGGAAATAAAATCTATCACAAAATTTCGACATTTCCAAGAAACGTATTTTGGACTCTGTCCATACGATTTTCTTAACGTTAAGTGTCTGCAGTGCAATATTGAAACTATTTGTTTTTCCCATCCGCGCTAAAATTAACCAGAATGCTACCTGTTCCCAAGAAAGGTGACAAGGCAATGTATTGAAAATTATCGCCCGATTTCAGTGCTTAATGTAGTTTCAAAATTAATGGAACGTTTATTGCACTCTAGAATGACTAAGTACTTGGATATGTATAATGTACTTATAACATGTCAACAGGGTTTTAGTCTTTGGTAAAGATTATTCAGTTTGCTTTGTGTCTTGTGACTACGACTTAATGTAATTGTGTAAATAAAAATTTGTATGTCGAATCCATAAAATTAAATAGGTACACAGGCAACTCGTTCCAAAGCACACTATACTTAGATGAATGTTTAAAACAAGTAATGCAAATTAATTCTAAGCTATCTCATGTGGCACATCAAACTAATCAGAGAAAATAGTTGAATATGATTATAACAGCATCTGAAGGCTTATAAATAATTATTATAAGTTTGTTAAAACAATTTTTAGCCGAATTTAAAAATAAAAAAGTTAAAACAAAAATTTGAAAATAACAATTTTCAGTTTTTTTAAATAATTTATGCATTAAATTATGTACTACTTTGCCTATTTAACCGAATTCCCATTTCCACTTATAACAAAGTTACCCATGCATGCCCATATCCGCTGGGACACCCTGTATATTAGATATCTTTTTAAGTGGATAAATTAGAGCTCTATAAACGTAGGTATTCGCAGACGCCATATTTGATCCAGGTATCGTTTCCATAGTCGCGTAATATAGTATACGAGAATAAATTGAAAAGTCTCCGGTCTAATTCAAAGAGGGTATAAATTTTCCAATGTTTTTAAGTCGTTATATTGTTTTAACATTTATCTGTCTGGCTGTATATAAATAATATAACGCCGACACGATTTCTGTAACACAGTTCAGACCACACTTTTTTTACAATGCCAATACCTTAATAATAATAAAAATATATTCATAAAGTCCTAATATGTCTACTTTTCAACGGGCTCAGTAGACCCTTTTATAGTAGTAAATTTTAGGAGGGGGCATTTAAAAGGGGTGCATTTTACAACAAAGGTAACCTAAAATGGATTGTTATAACATTAAAGTTATTCTCCTGTCTTCTTTTGTTTTGAATCGATTGATTTTGTCAAATACATAATTATTCCAATACAGTAAACTTAGGTAAATTAGCGTAGATATACTACACGAAGTGGGAGCCAAACTTCGAAAGTGAAAGAAAACAACTTTGATTAATCGATTTACAAAGCAACAAAATGGATTTTACCATTGGAAGTGTGTATAATTCAATTTTGAAACATATGGCTGAGGTTAACCATTATGTAGTATTCTGCCTAATAAAAACTTGCATAGTATCCAAAATACGATTTTCTACAGATTGGTACTCAGCTGCTTATAGTTATGGGTTKTCATCATCATMGAAATAAATTTCATTTTAAGTATAAAAGACATATTTCTGATAGCATCAAAAAAAGTAGATACATATTTATCATCATTAGGCCAAGACCTGTCTAACGAGTCAGATCCGTTGAGCCGTTCTCGAGCTATGAGTATTACAAATATCCAGACGGGCAAAAATGCTGACAACATAAATGAATGAAGTGACTTTTTTCTCAATATCCTGATTTCCAGATATTGACATTTTCTTCAAATTCTTAATTTATTCTTATTTTTTTACATTTACTGCAGGTACTAAATATTCCGAATAACAATTAAACTGTACAAATCAGCTGCATGCCATAACAATGAATAACGAAGAGGGATTGAAACAAGCTGGCGTGATGGGTAGGGAAACTTTTTTAACTATTCAGAAATGACAGAAATATTTAAGAATTAAATTGAACCTGTTACCATGTTAAGTGGAATAAAGGGCGATTGGCAACTCTACTAATAACGGCAACTAACGAATCAAAAGAGTATTAGTATTTTTATTTCAATAATTTTATTCTAAACATTCCACAAGTAATTAGTTGTAATTAGTGTAAAATTTGTAAATTCTCTAGACGAATCCCGAATAACTTGATTTTTCAAGTTAAATTACAATAGTATAGTACTTCTCCTTTATATATTAAACGTGGAAGTGTAGAGCTCTTCTGTTTTCAAGAATACTATTTTAAGCCCCAATCCAAAATTCGGTAACAAAATTATGCCATCAGAAGGTACGAAACTCCTTACCAACTTCTTAGGTACTGTATAGTATTAACAGTACATTCACTATTTCATTAATAGACTAATAATCTTCAAATTCAGCGGGTTTGTTATGACTTATGAGTAGAAGGTAGAATAATGTTAGACAGCCTAAAAATTTTTCCTCCAAGATACTGAAAAAAAATATACATAAATAATCTCGACAGCTTAACCAGTTTCTTGCCGTATACCCCTTAAATCACGTGTACAAAATGTAGCAGATAACGTTATCATATGGATTTGGAAATAAACACAGTCCCTATTGTTTTCAAACATATTATGTAAAAATCTTGAAAGATAATATACACAAGGCCCTTCAAAAACAAACGATCAATTATACCTTCGTTTAAAATACTCTACTTTTACGTCCTGCGTTCTAAACTTTTTTGTACCGATTAAATAGTCATTAAGATATGGGTTATTGTATGGTGTAATCAATAACGATAAAGGACAATGCAAAACGTAAACAAGGTCGTTGATGAATAGAGTACTATTATAATAATAGCTTTTATAATAGGCCCTCGTGTATAAAGATTATTGCTGAAAAGGATGCCGCAACCTTATTTTCAATACAAACCAACTATAAGGCGCAATTCCTTCAAACGTACAAGGCAAAAAGCAGAGACTTGTTACAGTTTTAGGCAAATTCTAGAAGATAGAATTTTACTAACAGCTATTGACGAGCAATACTGAAGACACATGACGCTTGCAATTTCTTTTGCATTAAATTACTGTAGTCGCCTCCTTGCACAGTTTTTTCTGATAGCAAATTTTGCACGACAAACTTTTGACGCTTCACAATCCATCTTTCTTTTGAAATGCTTCTTCCGCTGTACGGCTAGATCTATATAAAAAACGGTTATAGGTTAATACATAATACATCACTACTTCCTATTCCTGTTAATTTGTCACGACGTTTTTGTGTTGATGGTTAAAAAAACTTCTCGCTTAAGTAAATATTCAAATTCTCCCCATGCTCAATATTTTTGTGCAAATGCGGCGGAACAATCCTCTATTTTTAGAAATTCCGCCGCTAACCCTATCTAGCACCTGATTAACTCACTATGTGTACTTAGTGTCCGTGAGCTGATGAAAACAGTATGAATGTGAGTTTCATATGATCAGTTTGCGAATATATAGATATATGTATTGCTTACAGGACGACATATGACATATTTGCTTTAAAACTTCAGTACATACTTAAAACTGTAAATGCTGATATTAAAAATGGTTATTACCTGCAACCAGATCAGAAGATGACATATACAGGAACACTTAATAAGGCAATTATGAATATTAAGTAAGAATTTATATGGCAATGCCATCTGTCAACATTACACTGACATGGTGACAAAGCCGCCTTAACGGGTACTACTTCCTAAAGGAAGTGACCTGTAGTCTGACAAATTGGCATGCACATGACATGCAGGCCCCCACGGCACCCGTTAAGGCAGCTAGGTGGCTTTGTCACCATATTAGTATAATGCTGACAGATGGCATTACCATCTAAATTCTTACTTATATCATACCATTGCTTTGGTATATAGGTAAAACCAGTTCTATGCCGTGTTGTCTGCCCTAGACCTAAACTGCACTGATGAGCTATAATGACAGCGAAATAGATCTATCTGCAGTTGGTTGCGGTGCAGACAGCACAGCATAGACATGCATTTTAATTATTAATATTATTCCTAACTGTAGCATTACGCTATATATTTAAAATATTGGACAAATTATAATCGTCTGTTACTATTACTTTGTTTTGTGCAGGAATACATGGTTGAAACATTTGGGTGTTCCTCACGTCCCGTCCTATCTACACACATATTTGAGCATGGACGGAACTTGAATATCCAGAAGCATAAATCCACCGCACTTACGCAAATCAGTGCTGACAACAGATTTAGTCTTATGGGGGTGTATTCCGCAGTAAATAAAACAAAATGGTAGGTGTCCGCAGCAAATAAACAAATGTCGAACTTATTTTGAAAGGATGGGGATTTATAGCTGTCTAATAATGGATTATGTCGGACGAAATAGGTTGAGTTAATGTGTCTACAGGTTATTATGTAATTGTTTGGTGTTCCAAGCCACATCGTTTACTTAAGGATTAATTACATTTAGGAACAGTAATTGTCTCGACTGTTGGAGGTCGCCCTCAAATATAGTGAATTTCTCAGAAAAAAATGAGTGTAGTTAAGTATGCTGTATTATATGACTTTGTCCCAAAACTGAAGAATCGTAAGACCTATTAAGGATTAAATAAAAAGATATAAAAACGCAAAATGAGTGTCACTACAGCTAACCAAAGCCAAAGCAAAATGCTACGTGCTTCGACAGTAAAACTCCTCGTATATCATCACGTGGCAATTGTATAAAAAATGTAGCAAACGAAACTTTTATAAATCCACTTATCCACAAAATTGTCCCGTTAACTAATTCTGCCAAAATCAATTTAGGGTAGTAAGCGAACACAGAGCATCTTACTCAACCAAGGAGTGCGAAAGAGATGTCATTAATTTTGCACAGCTTGTTTACAGAAAGATGTCCGCCTTGAACATATTAAAGTAACACGAGAACATTCGTTATTCGCATGAAAAAACTGACTATGACAAAACACAAACGATTTACTTTAAGAAAGAAACTGCAGGAAAGAATATTATAACAGCATTTATGTTTTCTCTCGTTTCTGCAAATCGTACGGTTCGGTATCTCCATTTGATGAGCTTAAAGAAGAGCGAAACTCGATTCACGGCATCTGACTGAATAACCATCTCATATGTCTGATATATCTACAAAATGATAATATTCTCGTTTTTAGAAAAAATAACAACGTTACGATGTTACTGTTTTATGCGAGTATATACAGGTCGGACTTCTCAGTAATAATCCTCCAATCTAGATGAAAGTCATGCAAGAAATTTGGAACTTAAAATGATTTCTGCACACTGCAAGCTGGGTGGAGTTCGCGGGTCACACCGCACCCGCTGCTCTAATAGAAAAAAGAAGACAGTCGAGTAAAAATTACGGCGTTGCCGGTTTAATTACCAAGTTGTCAAGTTTATCTTCTTTGTCATTATTGCGTATGTCAAGACAGTATGAGTTAATTACTAAACGATAGATATCGGTTATTTACGCACGTACCTTATGCTTGCCGCAGGTAACTTAGAAATCAGAGGTTAAATGTTAGTTTCCAGTAACGTCACATCACAGTAGCTCGTTAAGTTACTATTAGCTCAGTGTGTAAGTCCTTTAGAAATAAAATCGTTTATTGGCAGGTACCGGTAACTCACGATAGTCGCGAGGATACTGCTTTTTTTTTGTTTCGGGTCGCGGACTTTTTCAGTTTTGCAGAATGCCGTTTGGTTTAACCAATTCTCCAGCGACGGTTATTCTGAAATTGACGGGCGCATCGTTCTTCTACTATAATTAAAGATTCCGATGCTTTTTGGTAATAAATATTACACGCAGTATAGGCCGTAATAAATATTAAAAAAACTTCATTAGTATTATCTGATTAAATAGGCAACTGGGCCCCTTCGTATGCTCCCTGTAAGCAAAGCTGCTCGACCACGATCTTCCAAAGCGACCCCATACGACAGCGGACCGGGCTCGGAAATGGAAAAAGCTCTTGATACCGATTTGGTTGGTACACGATCGCGACAAGGCGACTTTTAATTTTGTCAGCGCTACCGCACCACGGACACACGCCTTATCTGAAGCGCGGGCGACATACCTGGACTCCTTCGTGTGTTATTTTGGAAGGTGTGCGCCCGCCGAACTGTATTTTTAATATCGTATGGATACACTATTGTTTGCTTTGGCCGAACGTTGGAGATGATAATCCCCGTGAAGTGGGATCCTTGAATGAGGAAACGAGATGCGGTGACTTAAAATAATTTACCTGTTGGATAGTTGGAGTGTTCCGAAAATACCCAGTCGCTAAAATTATATGGGATTCAAAATATTCAAGTAAATTACAAATGCAACTTCAGAGAGAKACAGCATCATT
Source organism: Rhyzopertha dominica (assembly GCA_025024175.1). Taxonomy (NCBI): domain Eukaryota; kingdom Metazoa; phylum Arthropoda; class Insecta; order Coleoptera; family Bostrichidae; genus Rhyzopertha; species Rhyzopertha dominica. The sequence goes on along the minus strand of QCXZ01000053.1, from coordinate 8,063,118 downwards.
TCATTTCAATACTGATCACCAGCTCTTCATATTTTGTAACTTAGTTATGAGGGGAGTATAGAGAGTTTTTGGGAAACATACTGTAAAAAAGTTGGCTGCAAAATACCAAAATGTAGAGTGTAACAAAGAGGCTTTCCAAAATGAGTAAAGGGCAAATATTGGCATAATAATCAAGCCAATAACCTTGTTTTTAACAACTTATCCCCGAACCTTTAAACCCCCTGGTCTACACTTTTACATAGATATACATCTGAAGTAACTGGCTTACAAACTTACAAATTAATACAAACTATTTTAATGTATTCAGTGGCTTGAATAAGTTATAGAGAGACTAACCATTTTTGTAACTTGTATTGCAAGAAAAATATCGATATTTATAGTTACAGTGGCGCTTAAATGAGATTGTTGTGCTTTCATAAATGTGTTTGTTTTGGCTGAAAAATCTGGCCGACAATACATATACTTGAACGAGGAAATAAGTAGATATTACGGCAAAGCTGTCAAAATAGTCGAGGAACAAAAATTCCTTGGAGACATTTTAAAAGCTTTACGCAAATTCGGTACGATTATCGCTAAAATAAATACACAACTACAATGCTTTCCTTGTAAACAAAGAACACATTACATACGAAATAATGTTTAATACTCCTAAGAAGAAAAAAGTAAATGTAAAATAATATAAAAGGTTTCTCAAAATATTTAGCAAATAATGATAGTTTGCCTACTTTCAGTACATGTGCTTAAACAATATTGTTTTAATTAGTCTCTTTTTATTTCACAAATATGACATATAAGTGTGTATATTTATTCATCCTAATAATTAGTATAGACTTAAAACATTGACGTTCGTTTAAATCAGTCTTTTTAGTAGTTTTAGATTTGTTTATGAAATCTCTTTATGTTATGATATGTCGGGCGGTCAGTCGTCAATATCGGCAATTGCAACTCTCCCCTTTCAACCACCACCAATATCTAGGTAACAGATAGTTTTGAAGATAACAAGCAGTACACAATCTTTATTAATTTCGTTTTCCTACAAAATTAATAACTAATAGTAGTAAAAGGCAGCAACTCGTGATCAAAATATCTTTGAGAAGCTATAACTTTTTTATTTTCAATTTTACGAAAAATAAATTACCCCAGAGCTTTTTGGAGAGCATCTTTTAATAATTAACTTAGGCTGGTTTGCAAGTTCTGTTCTTTGCCGTAAATTACAGGTGTAATAAAAACATCAGATCGATAAAATGTCTTGTTATTGTTTAATTAACGACAGAGTTTTTCTAAAAACACAATAAACTCATTATAACGAACGTTGTACCATTTATTCAATTCATCACAAACGTAAAACAGCCATTCTCATACACACAATAATCATGTCCGTCTGTTCATTGTATAAGATATTAAGGTTGAATATCTTTTAATAACTGCCAGTGTCGTAAAAAGCACTAGGTTTAGAATTAGATTTTCACATGTGATAAACCAACTCATTGTGCAAGTTTGTTATTGAATCTACTTGGTCGTTTTAGGGGTTCTTAAATAATAAAAATGGGCGATCTGAACCATCAATAAAAMCAACATTTGAAAAATGCATATTTTTAACATTACTTGAAAATCTTATCAAAATTAAATGATTGAGAAATTGATTTGTGATTAACGCCTAAAATACAGTTCGTGGAGTACATATTGAAAAAAAATCGTTGTCTGTCCAAAATGCCCAGCCAATCATTGCAACCAATTGATCGGCTTGACAAACTTTTGACAACGATGCATTTCCACTGACAGCTTCGATATAATGCAACTACTTCTAGCAATGAAATGTTACATAAAATGTTTCAAACTGCTTTACTTGTTAAGAGATTTATGTGACAGATATATGTAAAAATTCCAGAAAATGACATACGAAGAATATTCGAAGTGATAAGAAAATAGGTAATATCGATTTTGTAAGTTCTGTATATTCTGATGGAATTCATTCCTAGTCAGTTGACAGCAAACTTATTTACTGAACATTTTAAATCAATTTATCGCAATACTGTGATTAATAATAATGTTTTCTTAAATTTGAAAGGACAGTGCAAATGTTGATTTATCTAATGTATTTATTAGTCATACAACGGTTTACGGCGCTTTAATGATTTAAATATAAACAAAGGTGCTGCTCCCGACAACATATCTAACTTGTTTTTTGTAAAGCGTTGTGGCTCTTTGTATGAACACATACAATTTATTTTTAACGCTTCTTTAGCCAAGGGAATATTTATTTTGTTTTGGAAACGTCTTTCATGATCTTAGTTTATAGAAATGGTGAAAAACGTGATGTAAAGTATTACAGACCAATCCCTAATGTCGAAACTCGAAAGTGTTCGKAAGGTTGTAGTTCCAGTAGTGTTTTTATTATTCATAAATATATTACAACGACGAACTGCTATGGATAAGAGTATGGTGGTGCAGCTGTTAGTAAGGTGTTTGATATTGTTGATTTTAATTTAAAAATTGTTTGGTTATGATGTAAAGCCACCATTTTTATGATGGCTAGCTTCATATCATCATATCTCAAAAGTTTTCAAATTCTTATTCGGARAGTTTCATATAGCTAGTGGCCGTTTCTCACGAATCACATGCGGGACCCATTTTAATAGGTTTTTTTTTATCAAGGACCTGAAGCTAAGGTGTAAATCTTTGTTATTCGCCAACGATCTGAAATCATATGCTTGCATCGATTCTGATGGGTCACATATGTCACTTAAATGCTTTAAGTGAGTGGTGTGAAAACGATCAGTTGCTGTTGAACCTTAAATAAATGCTTTGCCATATCTTTCTTTCGTGTGAAGTTGATATCAAAGTTATATGGATTCTTCTAGACAAAAAACTAAATTTGTGATCTGTTACAATTCTTTTTGAGATCTAAACTAATCGACTAAAATGAGAAACCAAGAAAAGTCATGGAGAGAATGATATTATATAGCTTAATTTTCCGTTTCTTGGTGAACAAAGGGAGCATCAGATCTTCTTCGAAGAACACTAGGGTCATCCCCTATTGCAATAAAAGTTAAGAAATATTAAATATATGGCAATAAAACTTCCCTATCCCGCGTCAAATATTTAACTAACAAGTATTGTGGAGTTACATTTACATTACATAGCACAATAAAAATCATGGAACAGAAGGAACACTGGTGAGGCAGAAAATATATAAAAAATATGTAAATATCATTAGCGCATTTCGTCTGTTTAATTAGTAACACTTAACAACATTTGGTAGCCAATGAAAAAAGGTACACGATTACTCATTTCACGTTGCATTCCACACCTTTTTTTTAAAAAAAAACTTCAATAACCTTGGTCACTTTGTCTCCTGGCCACGGTCGATCACGCTAACTCGAATTCCTCCTCTGCGACCAACATTAGCATAAGCGCTGGCATATACGACGAAGCATTAAACGTCATAATAGATCGAGAGAATAAACGTCAAATCCACAAAAAAATCACATAAATAACAATATTACGCCCGGACCGGTGTCATAAAGACGAATACATRACAAAACGACCGGGCGCACAGGCATTTTGGGTTTACAAAGGAGACGGGTAACAAAAGAACATCTGTGGTCGCCTCCTACATCTCGCACCTTACCAAGCGCGAACGGCTATGCCGACCTGCTAGAGATGGGCAACAGGTTGAACACTCACTGATTTATTAATACGAAGATATTGTATGAGTAGAAATTTCTGATACGTTACATTCGAAGATAATACAAAATAAGTTATATCCTTGTAGTTAACAGTCGGAAGTGAAAAAGTATAAGCACATATCTTCAAAAAGTTAGTTTGTGGTGTGGTATTGTTGAGGAAATGCTGATGACTGGCAACAACTACCTTGAATTTCTTCAGTTAAAGTCTGATTTCCACCCTTGCAGCATTATTTATAAAAATCAACTAAACCCGAACCCTCACGTGATCGCCTTGTTTTCCAACAGGAAGGTGTACCTCCTCACTTCGCAGCTGCAGTGAGAAATTATTTAAATTAAAATTTTCCCAATCGGTGGAGTGGGGGGAGAGGGTCTATCGATTACTGTGCGAGATCACCCGATTTAATATCACTAGATTTTTTCTGGAGCTGTCTCAAAAGAAAGCTTGAGAAATATTACACATGTTATAACAAAATACTCACCTTTTATAGACATTTTTTCAGATATAATATATAATTGCTGAAGTAATAAAATAGAAGGAAACAGTAAAAGCAAAATGGCACACCATTCTAGGGCATATAATTCTAGGAGACGGAACTGTCTTCAATGCTGTTGCTCTTCAAATACATGGTGAGAACGTCACACGATAAGTGCACCACATAAACAAAAGAGAGCTAAGAGCTACAACTATAAGTTACATAGACAAAACCTCCGAAAATTTGAAAGTAGTTTAGAAGAAACTACAGTTAAAATATCAAGAAACGGGACAAAGAAAAGGAATCTCACCCCTAAACGGCTTAGTAAGAGAGAAATTCTGGGGAGGAGGATAAATAATAGCCTGTACAGTAAATATAATAAATTGCAAAATCGCCGTTCACAAGTAGGATGGCAACACCATAAAATATCGCCCTTCTGATAATGGAGAAAGCGGGGAAGCAGCGGACGAAATAAATATTGCTATGCGTACGTGTCGGCTAATGATGTGATGAGAGTAAAAAAAATTCATTAGGTAGCAATGCTAGCAACATAAAAATGGTTGGGAATGTTAAGGTTAGAAGAACACAGGAATAGCCAAGAAACATCTAAAAAGATGGCGTAGGCGTAAGTTTACCCTACATAAAGTGCAGGCTGTCTGAAGTTTGGTCAAAAAAAAAAGTGACGCAAGCAAGAACCCAGCAAACAGAGCAAACCAGGTATTTTAATGTTCTAAGTGCTAGTGAATGCAATATAGTATTCTCAATAGTGCTCTAATGAATTAGTAGTGGTACAGTAGTAGTGTTTTGAACTCCTCGAGCTGAAATTTAGTGTATTTCTTCTGGTATTAAAATAAAAGAAGTTAAATCAGGTATCCGCAGCTTTCGAACCCGTACTCCTAAAATATAGTATACAGAAAATAAGGAAGGACAAGAAACCATGATGTGCAATAATTCTACAAAAACTGAAAAAGACCTACGCAATAGGGATGGAAATACATATAAGTATAAGAACAAATAACGAAAGATAAGAGGAATAACAACAAAATTACACTGACACCACACTCCAAGCTAAAAAAATAACTAGTAAACAATTAAACCACACGAATAACGTCCTAACTAACAGAAGCGCGAGCGCAATGCTTTGGCAAATAACACAAGAAATACTAAAATGATATCGAAGGCAAAAATTTCCTTCAACCAACCAACCCCGCAGCAACAGCAGAACTCATGGATGGTAGAATGATCATAAAAAGAATAGAGACACACGTGATAAAATACTAGGGACACATCTAAAGGAGAGAGGCAGACCACGTGTTAAGGAAGACCTAGGAACAAATCTGACACAAAGAAAAAAGAAGAAGAAGACCGCGCTTTACACTAAAAATAACTATAGAAATGATAATCCAGACGTCAGAGAAGAACGAAGAATAATGGCTGGACATGACAACGAATAAGAAATTAATCACGCGACTCTGAAATGGATCAATGATGTCAACAGCAACAAGAAAACATTGTAAGAATGTGAATGTATCCTTATAACATTCCCACTCCGGTCATCATACTTCCTTAACATGCGCTAGGCAGTCGTAGCAGTGCCCCTCTAACCCAGCATAGACGGCCGGTCGTGCGGTATACCTGGAGTAGCAGAAATGCTAACCGTACGCTGGTTCAATCATACAACCAAACAAACAAATTCTATCAAAAGAAAGCTTTATGTACATTACTTCAGCAATAAAGACAGAATCCTTTTTTTTTATTAAAAATTGGGACAAAATATTTTAAATGCTATAAGATCTAAGATGACATATTTCTTGTTGCAAAGAACTTAGTAAGTTCAGTACAGATTTTCTCAAAAATTTCTTATGTCATGTACCTCAAAATTTGATCATTTCATATTAGTAATAAAAAAGTAGGGTTTCTATTAAAAATGTGGGCACGTCATCATCATTATAAAAGTCAAGTTTAATTAGAATCAGTCGACGAGTCTCGGCGAATTTTAAAATAAAAGTTATTTTATAAACATGCGATAAATCCATGAGAAAAAAAATCATCAACCCTATACAATAGCTAGAAAACCTTACGGTGAGATAAACGTTAAGTCGGGGTCTATCGATGCAAATCCATAATGCAAGACGTCTAGCTGTTTAAAAACCATCCATATTAACACTCCCATCTCTACGTCCGTATACGAGGGGTCACAGAGGGCCCCGCCGGGCTGTCGGGAAGGTGGTGCGGACCGTCCAACCCGCTGAGAAAGACCATAACTTATCGACGGTCTAGTCTACGAGTTTTGATATCCACTCTCGCTTAATCCGATTTGGTCTCTTTTTTATGCGGGCATGAATTCGGGGCTTAACAAATGACTTAATAACGATTTATGGTTATCTAAATTGCCCGTAGACGAGAAATATGCTCCAGCCATTGTCATGTATATTCGACGAGATGGTGATTTCGATGAACGGGTAAGCCACGAAACCCAGGTATACACATGTATCTATATTATATAACCTATTAGGCATTTATGATAATAATTAGGTACAAAACATGATGGTTTCAGACGTGTAGCTTACCTAGAGGCAAACAAGAATCGTCGTTGCTAATATCTGGTATTAAAGAAAATATAACAACGGAATATACAGGAAATGCTTCTGGAAGGGCAAAGCAGGTGCCAATCCTTTTTTAGGGATGCCGTTACGCTGTTAACCGTCATAATATATTTTACAATCAAATTTTTAGTACTGCTGCGTAATTAGGTACATATATTTGTATACAGTGAGTCTACATTTCGATGGTATATTGGTTATTACAGAAGAAAGACAATGGTTAATGGGGAATTTTTACAGAATTCAATGCTTGCAGCTTTTGTTACTACAGTTTAAATTTTGTGATTATGTGAAACGTTCTTGTTTATTTAATATATTCTAATCTGAGAGGTTACGTTCTACAGTCTGAAAGGGGTAACTGTACATCTGCCACCTGTTGGACAGGTCATAGGACCAGGAATAGTATTTCTCATAATTCACACAAATTCGAGACTAAACGTTTTAGCACTGTCTTTGTACAAGTTCGTACAAGTTTATTTATAATAAAATTTATACAAAACATAGAATTTTGAATGTAACCATAATAAGAAAGAAATTTTGCTCTCATTTTAAGTAGATGTTTCGAAACATTTTTTTATTTTAAATTAGCCTAATAACTTTAACATAATTGTGCGTTCCATTTAAAATAATAGAGTAATTTATCGCCTGTGATGTACTGTAGAGGCACATCATATACTTACACACAAAACTATTCTTACGTTGCAGTGCATTTGAATAAAAAAAATTTATACAAAATATTTTTCGTTATCTTGTTCAGTTAAGTAATTATGAACTGATGCCATAGAGTTGTGTCAGCTTGTTATACTACACTTAAACAAAACAGGTAGGTTATTATTAATTATAACCACTTTCAAATACAAAGTTTTCTGAATTAAATACATTTAAAAATTGCCCKAAAAAATTTAATTAATAAAATGCTGATTTTCAACCCGACATTTTCTGGCAACGTTCCAAAATAAGAGCACTTTATTTAGAATTTAAAGATTATTTGTTATTTCTCGAGATTAGCCCCAACTAATGAACATTAGTTTTGCTTAGAAATATATTTGAAATCCTTCATACAGTATAACCGGAAGTTATTTAACCACACCCCTGGCTTTGGTTATACACAATTTTATCTTTTTTAATCAAACATTTGTACTGGTGGCAAAATGTCAGCTAAAAAGACAGCTTACTTTACGTGTCTTATCTACCAAGGTAATGCCGTTTCTTTGAATGTAAACGCGTTATCTTCGAATCTCAGCAGCGTACAGAATTGTACAAACATACCCAAGGTGGCATTCCGTACATGTATGTGCAGAAGGAATGCTTCCAGGTATAGGATTTATTATTCGAAATTCCAGTGTTTAGGCTTTAGGTGTAAAGATTTACGATACGTTAGACAATAAGAAAATGTATGGCGAGTTTCTTAAATTAAGTAATATACAGCTGGTTGTAATTACGACTTACTGATGTGTTTGACAGGAGRCAGCCAGTTGTCGACTTACCTGAAACAAAAAGAAAAATAATTATTAGATATAGTTGTACAAAATAACTAATTGTAAATAAAACATTGAACATTATTGGACAGAGTTTGGGAACTGCATCTTTCAGGGGACGTTCTGATTTCAATTTGTGGAACTGTTTTAGTTTATAACTGAGCAATCAAGAATATGTATACATCAGATAGCATCTTATCAAACTGCTAATAATTGTTTTGTTAACTAGATTCTCACCAGCGTTTTTGGTAAAGAGAAATCCAATAAATTCCAATAAAATTTCACATAAAAAACGAGCATTAAAAAGTGAAAGAATTTAATCGGTCACCATTTTGATCGCGTTTTTGTGTCTTCCTGACTTTTTTCGCACCATACAAATTGAACCAACTTCTTCAATTATTTGCATTGAATCGCTATTTGAATTTTGTAATCGAAAATTGAAAGATGCCAATCAAAAATGGTGTTTCGACAGAAATCGCAATTGATTGTAAATGAACTACTTTCTTTGCACCCTGAGTATGCTGCTCCTGTTTTTTAACGACAATTTCCAGCGTTTGTGCCAGTAGTCAGAAATGCAAACATTTGAGTCACGACTTAATGTTTGTATGCCTACATCTTAACGGGTGGATGGTAGCGTATCACCACTAGATGGCATGGTGTCCTCATTTACATTATAATTCTCGCATACACATCGCCTACATTGGCATATATAAGGGAAGCCAGATCTATACCGTGTTGTCTGCCTTGGAACTATAGCTGTGCTGAGGAGGTTTTATAAGCCGAAACAGATGTCTACAGATTGTTTCGACGCAGGCGACATGACATAGATGTAATTTTGTATTTTTTAATACGTCTCTTCCAATGGGTATGTAGTTTAAAAGTAAAAAGTTACTCAATAATGTAACAAACATAAATCGTTAAATAATTGTTATTGTTGAGTGTAAAACTTGATGGTAAAAAAAGAAAAAGAAAACCCGAATATATGTATAAGAGGTGAATACGAAAAAGAAATCAACTTTGAAAATGCATTTCTATCTGCATGTAATTTAAAATTGTCACAATTGTCAAAGTGGTTTACAGCTGGATTAGGCTTAAACTGCATATGACTAAATAAAATGAAGTAAAAATATTTGTTTAGTTATTAAGAATACTCAACTCGGAAATTTTGGGCTAATTTTTGGAAATTCGCGTATTATCTAGATAATACTTTACAATACATCATATCGGGGTAACTCTAGGTTGCTCGTCTCCGATGCTTAGTGCAAATGCATAGGAGAGGAGAATGCGGCACTACGCACTGTACGAAAAGTACCGCGCGTCGTAAAATAGTTCTAAATATAATGTAAACGCCCGCTTTTTTTAAAGTGGTCTTTTCTGCAACCTATAATTTCTTAGATATGATGTAAAATGTGATAATTTATACGGATTTTTAAAACTTAGCTCAAAATTTGCGAGCTACGTATGAGCAAAAAAGTGTTTGTTTGTTAGTAGCGAATTTTCCCTAAAGATCAGATAAAAAAGATCGTTTATTATTTTTGAGTTCTCAAATTCACTGTTTTGAGGCGGGAGAGGGCGATTAAAATTGCTCTCTAAGATGTTTGTTCCGTACACGTGCGACTACTACAGTCGACTTTTATAATAGCGATGGAATAAAAATATTTTTATTCAACGATAGGAGATATATTTATTCTGGATAGAGTATTGAAGAAAACCGCAGAAAAACTCCAATCAGATCTCGATTGTCTAAAGCCAATCTTCAACATCTTCATCAACACGATGGATAGACTCAAAACCACCAGGCCATGTTTGCATGGAGGCATCTGTTGACCGTAAGTTCAATTGTTTGAAGGGGGTTTCCACATTCACAAGGGGTTGATAGATGGATCCCATTTATTAAGAAAAAAAGTTGGATTTCCCATGACCAGTGCGAAGGCGATTTGGAGCGACCCAAGACATTATTGGGAGGTCAGTTACTGCTACCTTTTCTGTAGGATCGTCTATAAACTGTTGATTAAATATATCATGTTTCTTAAGTTGCCAAGCAGAATACCACCCATCTTCAATGGTATAAGGCGCACGAAGAAAATCTTCTGTCCACAGAGGTTTTGTGGAAGTTAGCCGAGTTGTAGGTAGCTCTTGCAGATCTCGGGAAATCAGAAACTCATTAGAAGCTGATTGATATTTTTGCCAAGCTTTATATGTAGCAAACCGTCTGCGAATCTCCGAAGGAGCAATGTTTGAAAGAATCGGAAGCCAAGGTCATGGAGTTGACGTAATTGTTCCAGTGATTAGTCGCATTGCAGTATTCAGATGAGTGTCAACTTTCCTGTGTGATAACTATTTTTCCAAACAGGAGAGCAGTACTCAGCAGTGCTATAAAGCAAGGCAGTTGCAGAAGTACGGAGTACACTTGCATCTGCACCGATGTTTTCTAGATGTTTCTTGTAGGTTAGAGATGTATCTAGGGTCACTCCAAGGTATTTTAGCAAGAAGTTATGTTTAAGAATTATGTTATTTGACATAACTTGAAGTTGTTTTGTCTTTTGATGATTGTTGAGATGAAAACAAGTTACTTCAGTCTTCAACGGATTAGGGTACAAGCGCCAGGCTTTAAAATAAAAATTCATAATCTCGATGTCTCTTGAAAGGTTTTGTTCAAAAACAGAAAAGTCTTTACTTTGCAAAGCCAATGCCATGTCGTCTGCATACACAAATTTTCTCGAATGAGTTACTGGAAGGTAACTTATGTAAAGGTTGAAAAGAATAGGCGACAGAACCGATCCTTGTGGAAGACCATTATTCAAAATCCTGAATTTGCTACTTTTCTCTCCCAGAAACACTCTAAATTGACGTTGGGACAACATTCGTTCAATAAGCTTCACAACGTTTCCACATGTCAGAGTATTAAATAGTTTGAGGATTAATCCATCTTTTCACACAGTATCATAGGCCGCTGATAAGTCTATGAACACTACTCCAGTTTTCAATCGTTTCTGGAAACCAAGTTCAGCATGCGTTGTTAGAGCCAAGACTTGGTCGCAGCAACTTCTGTTCTTCCTAAAACCTGCTTGTTCCTTCGGGAGTGAGTCTTCTATAATAGGTCCTATTTAGTGATAGAGTAATTTCTCTAGTAGCTTATAGCAGACACTCAGAAGGGCAGTAGCTTCCTGCTTTATTTGGAGGTTTTCCAGGCTTCAAGACAGCAATCACCTTTGTTTTCGGAAACAAACTTGGAATAGTACATGTATCTAAAATATGATTATAAAACAATAACAAAAACCAATCCCGTTACTTTCGCGTTTGAAACAATGAATCGTAGCACAGGCTGAATTTTCGAAGACTTCTGTGTATTTGTTAAGTTTTATAAACCAATGACGTTCATCCTCCCAGTTTGCAATCTTAGAGTGCGCCTTCGCAAAAACAAATTAACTTTTTTCACACCCAATATAATCAAATTTCGACAGTGTCAGTCGCCCAGGTACGAATTTATGCGAATACCTCGGCGAGTGGTAAGTATGGCGCCTCACGAGCAAAAAAAGCGACAACGCAACCATTATTAGGATGGATGATAAATGAACGGGTTAGAGGAACAAAGCGGCGAGCGGCCGGCATATTAAAAAAACCGGGACGGGTCCTTGTATGTTTATTACACCTAGTGTTTAACACCTCGGAAACCGGGTAACGAACGAGGAATTCTTGTATGTCGTCGATAATTGTTGCAAAACTCTCCGGTCCCCGCGACGACTGTCGACCTCCCGATGGGATTAGCGAGAAAATTAGCTGATTTTAATAACTTCCTACTGGATTGGGCGCTAACGAGAGGAAGCGTAGGTGTTTTTTTGCTCAATCGGATATGGGCGGGTCGTGAGGATTTTGTTAGGTGGACTTTCTTTTGAGGCGCCGAAAATTTGTAACGTACACACTAGAGTAATAAATTGTATTTACATCTGCTAAATGGGTTGCTTCTAATTTGCTACATTTGATTACGATCAGTTCCGGGATTTGTGAAAGTTTTGTTACTCGTCATCAACTCACCCCACCAGGAGAAATCGAATGTGTCAAAGAGCAACTTGGTAACACAACCTCTTTAATAATGAGTTTAGAATTGTGGTATTTTATCTTATGCCCATAATTATTACAACCATTTAAAACTAACTAATATTTGCAAAAGACTTGAAGTGAAACATTTGCAGAAGGCAATGAAATAACAATTAAAAAATAATTTATTTCCAACATAATAAAAAGAAAATGATAATATGCAATATACACAAATCTATAACCAAAAACGACATACAATATTTTAATATGTCTAATAATTTACACAAAGTGAAAAAAACTTACAAGAAAAGTATTTTAAGCCAGACAAAAGTTGACGAACAGAGTCAAAGTGAATATCACCCGCGTTACAGATGGAATAATGAAGATGATAAATAAGCTAAATAAAAGATCGAACAAGTACGTTAGACCTAGGTTTAATCGAGCCAACCTTTTATATATAATCCGAGCGAGAACGCGCGTACCCTTATAATAAACAGACTTTTGGAGTGAATGGAGGTGACGACTGGAAGGTATTTATTGCAGGTATAATATGCTTTACTATCTACGTTCCGTTAAGTAAAGCAGGTTTTGAAAAGGAATTATACATTATTAAACAACTGGCAATAAAATATGGGTACGACACGAAAATGATTGAAAAGATGATCAGTATTAAACAATCAAAACTAATAACGTCCAAATTGTACTATTCTCAAAGCTCAACTGAAGTCAAAATTTGACAATCAATAAATTACATAGGCAATGTTAGTAAGAAAATGGCAATATATATCTCTCTAATGACAATAACGGTTTATTGCCGTGAATAGAACGAACTTAGGATTATTGTCAGTAAACAATAAAGATGAGCAAAAGTAACAACAGTGATGTGTACGAAATTTAATTCTGAAGAATGTAACAGTTATAAAAATATCTGGAACGATCAAGTAGAATTCCCCTAGTTTGTTTATAAACGCTGCCATAAGTGTCACCTGCTGGTAGGTATAGTGGGTCGATGGGATCTATATGAACCTTTAAACCACATTTTCGTTTGTGTAAAGTCTTTCAGAAAGATCTACTAAGCCGAAACATGTAACAAACTAAACTCAATTAAAACTGAAACATTACCAAGTGTTGTAATTATTACATTATAGAAAAAATGCTTCATTTGACGCCGTCGAATAAATCAATTGAAGTTATCAAAACTACTCCCTTTTGTCCCATTCCAGGTGCTCAAAAAGCCCATAATATTAACCGCCAAAGCATTTTTTTTGTTTCGGCTACGTGCTGCTATCCGAAAAATTCGGTTGTGACATACAGATATCGAACGTTACCGAGCAGTAATCGACGATGCGAAAAAACCTCAAACATTGGCCGGTCAACAAACTTGTATTTTACAAAAATCACACTAACATCGCTCGTGTTATTGTTAATGACGCCTCATGCGTCCAGTGCCGCCCGGTGGGTTTTTAAAGGCGCCTTTAATTTGTTTCTTTTCGAACCGACGTCGATCCTTTTCCAGCATTCTAACGACACGGATGCCCGACGTTTTTGTAAAGTCGGGATGAGTTGCTCGAGCTGTTGTGGACGTTGGAGCTTTTTGTGGCTTCGCTGTCGGCGGAAAATCGTTTGTAAGGTTACGGATTCTTTTGATTGAGAAGTTTTAACGGTCAGGTGCAGTTATTATAAAGCAATATCTAAGACAGAGTTCGAGTATAGAAGTAATGCAATGAAATAAAACATTTTAGCTTTGATTTTATTTCAAAACTGTAAAGGAAAAACATTTTTTGACGTGAAAAATACTATCTACGAACCGTAGACCTTAGTGTTCTTCACAACGTTTGGTCAATTTAACATTAAAAAAGAGAAAGGAAGTTGAGAATCCAAAGTAACGCCAAAGTTTCTAACTAGTCTCCGAAAGACCTCAACATCATTGATAAGAAAGTTCTTATATTTCGTAGCATTCAAATATATTTCATTGGGTTCATTTATGTATCTAATTAAGATCATTACTATTTCAGTTTTCAATATTGTGAATTTCTAGAAGGTTGAAGTACAGTAGAATATAGTCAGTAAATAAGTGTATTTTGCAATATTTAGGTGCATGCTGGGGCACAACACAGATCCTTGAGACACAACTGTTCTATCTCTCTGACATTTGATAAGACCATGAGCTGTGTGCCATATCCGCTTGCGATTAAACAAGTAATTCTGGAACCAATCCAAGTCTGGGTTAAAAATTACAGTTTTTTAATAAATAGACTAACAAAGTGCAAGATGTTACATTTGCTATGTCCATATTTGAAACTATCTCATTTGTAATCGATCAAGCAGTTAAAGTACTGTGTGCCTTGCCAAATCTAGATTGCACAAATGGAATTATATTTAAAAAACACACATAATCGTTCAGTTGTTTATACACTCGTATCAGTAATTCAGCAATTAACATTGCTTTATTGCTCCAAATAATATAAACCAGTTATCTTCTTGTGAGAACGTATTCTTTTACAGATAGAGTGGGATCGAAGTTTTGGTCTTTTTGGGTTTGATCGCGTCCGATTAGAAGACAGGACACACGTTTCGTCCGCTCTTATAAGAGGCATATTCAGGGAGTTTGGTGCAACTTAAAGCGAGAAACACGTCCGAACTGAACCAAATCCTAAGGATTTGCATTACTACCCTTACAGAGTGTCTCAGGCTGAGCATGGTATTAGAAGTTTGTTTCTTTAATACCATGCTTTATTTATTTTGTGCCTATATATGCGTTTTTAACAATCATAGAAAAGTTTTTAAGCAATTGAAATTCGTTTGTTGATTATGATTATGTGTTTCAATTTTTTGTTTGAGACAAAAGTATTCTTCTATGTTAGTTCGTTGATTGTGACCTATACTGTTGTTAACAAAGTAATTTTACAATTCAATAAGAAACAAAATACATGTATATAATGTAAAGGTGAGAGCAAATTTATTTAAAAATATGAAATAATATACGGCGTATTTATTTAAAATAATAAAGTCGGTGTTTACTTCCGGTAACACAGGATGCTATGTTAAATAATGGGTTCATAATCTAAAACTAAACAAACAAATTCTCAGATTTAGACTATTTTATTTAACTTTGATATCGAAATCAATTTGTAAATAAGGTGCTTTTCAACGATCCACTTTAAATTTTGGTATGTATTCCTGAAGTCAAAGTATAACAAAAAGTGTAGGTACATTGGGGGTCCGATTAAGCTGTTCAGTAAAAGTGTACTAAATTTTTTACTGTTTACTATTCTTTTTCACAAAAACGATGTTTCAGTAGAAAACTATTATTGAAGAACAATATAGCACATTATGAGCGGGAACTGAAAATATAATGCAGCAACCATAAGACCACCATATATATTTTGAAATGACATTAAAGAATTTACAAATATCCTGTTCCATAACTGAGCTGTAATCAAGAATTTACCAGGAAATTAATTTCTAATACCTGTTCTCTAAATTAAAAATTTTAGAACTTCACACAAATACAGATATTCCGCTTAATTAATACCTCTTACATGTTTCGATTGTTTTTATTCATAGCCTTTTTTTACTTTTTATGTTATGGCAGATTAGATTGGTTCGCAATAACAGTCGGTCAACATCTCTAATTTGTAAATATCTTCAAGGATGACGTTTTATTCATTATGTACTTTATTCACAGCAACGCTGGGTGCTTCGTAGTTTATCTAGAAGAGATATTGCATAAGGATAAATTACCCCGGCATTATCCTGATTATATGTATATACATCGAGACTCACAGCAGTTGTAACAATCTGACACATACCGTGTGATACGCGCAATTGATGGCATACTTGACCCTAGCCCTGAACTTCACGGTTCACAGCCTACGAACGTTTAGCTTGCATTTAGATTCGATGCACATTGGCTACGTTGCCGGTTGTAGAAAAAAAGTGAATAAATTCGAATTATTTGGGGATGATTTTGCTTAAGATCGTTATATGTTACAAAAGTTTCAAACTAAAACACAAAAACAAAAATTGTAGCAGGATGTG
Organism: Rhyzopertha dominica; assembly: GCA_025024175.1. Classification (NCBI taxonomy): domain Eukaryota; kingdom Metazoa; phylum Arthropoda; class Insecta; order Coleoptera; family Bostrichidae; genus Rhyzopertha; species Rhyzopertha dominica. Next base: position 8,046,796 of record QCXZ01000053.1, on the reverse strand, counting down.
CAAAAGCTCGTCAGTTTGCTTTATCGCATTTAAAATCGTTGTAAAGTATGTTTCCAAGTGAGTAATTTTCTTCAGAACAGTCAGTGCTTTGTGTTATATGGCACTATGAGTGATATCTTTTTGATCTTTTGAATATAACAAACAATACAACACAACCCTTGAATACTGGCAAGTTTTATAGTGGGTGTTACTGATCACAGCTTTTCTTGTATATTAAACAGCTCCTAGTATTATCTACTTAAGGCTAATATAAAGCTATCATCAGTACCATTTACATACGATTCAATCGAACTGCATGTAAATGATACTTAGTTTTACACAAGTACAAGTTTTCCCTTTTTAGCACTGGATTATCTGCTATATTATATTGCTTTAGTCTTTACATATACAGGGTCCGCCACTTAAAACTCCCCAGGCTCGTATTTTTTTTTGGTACAACCTTAAGTTATATATGAAATTGTAGGTCTTTTTAAGCTCTTTAAAAGTAGAATATTGGGTGTCCAAAAATTTTTTTTGTTAATGATTATATTTTGCAAATAAACTTAATTTTTGTAAATATTTTTTGACCTTACCCCGTATAATAAATATTGCTTTATAGTTGCATGCAACCTTTTACTTTCTTCAATTTGTGTCTTTACCATGTATACGTAATTTTTACTCCTTCTTAGTGAAAAATAAGAAAAACTATTCACCGCCATTTTTGTTAGTAGGGTTGTTCAGAATTTTTTAAGTGTTATTTTAGTAGCTTATTACGGTACAAATTATGCCTACATACCCATCGCTGCACACAAAACCCCAAAATTTGGAGTAACTCTTAAATAAATAAAGTACAAAGTTCGTTCTACAGAGAGAGAGGCTAGAAAACGAAATCCTGCGATGAGGCTAGTTTGGTTTTCTACATCACGCACTAGCCTCGTCGCAGGGTTTCGTTTCCTAGCCTCTCTCTCTCTCTCTGTAGAACGAACTTTGTACTTTATTTATTTAAAAGTTACTCCAAATCTTGGGGTTTTGTGTGCAGCGAAGGGTATGTAGGCATAATTTGTACCGTAATAAGCTACTAAAGTAACACTTAAAAAAATCTGAGCAAACCCTATTAACAAAAATGGCGGCGACTACTTTTTCTTGTTTTTCAGTAAGAAGGAGTAAAAATTACGCATACATGGTGAAGACACAAATTGAAAAAATAAAAGCCGGTATCCAACTATAAAGCAATATTTATTATACGGGGTAACGTTAAAAGTATTTACAAAAATTAACTTTATTTGCAAAATATGATAATCTGAAAAAAAAATTTTGGACACCCAATATTCCATTTTAAAGAGTTTAAAAAGACCTACAATTTGACATATAACGTAAAGTTGTACCTAAAAAAATAAAGAAAATACGGGCCTGGGGAGTTTTAGGTGGCGGACCCTATATACGAGTATTACTTTGAGCTGAGTCGAACGCCCTGCTGATGTTTCTCAGTAAATTTACTTAAAGTAAATAGCTTATAAAGTTCCGTAAAATTGTTTCTCAGGTTAGTATGATGTACGGACCAGTATACCACAAGGATTAATATTGGGGCCGCTGCTATTTTGTCTATACAAGTCGGGCTTTATGTTATCAATAAATTGCAGAGAATGTCATTATTACACACATAATATCAAATCTTCTACTGGAAAAATTTCTGTTAAGTTGGTAAAGTGTATTCCCTTTATTTAAATTAATCAACCAGTTGAAATTGTAACTAGGGCTAGGAATTTAGGTGTTGAAGTGGATTTTAAGTTACCTTTTATTCATCAAATCAATTTGATTTTGTCCGGTGAACATTTCGAAATCTAAAACAAATTTTCGACACTCAGCACAAGAAACAGTTAACATATGCGTTGGTATGGTACTATATTATTTCAAACTGCCCTGTCAGTTGAGTGGAAGAGAAAAACAGAAAAAAGCATGAAAGAGATCAACTTGGAATGGGTTGTCTATCTGTACAAGAAGAAGGAATGGAAATTCGTTGGAAAAAAATGGTTTGCATTTAAAAACAATGTCGGCGTTACACCACGAAAAAACACGAACAAAAGATGTCATTTCCGAATAAAGTTACATACGAGGCAGGGTCACATGAAAACCTTAATAAAACCGCTGCTAGATAAAATTTATTAAAGCAAAGTTCTAAGCAAAGCTTCCACCGTAGTATTTCAATAGAAAAAAATCCAGTGTACGTGTGTACCGCTGGATTACTTCATCATTATTTTGAAACTTCTTCCCACCTAGTGCCTTACTAAGTTGACCAAATATATGATAATCGCTTGGGGTGAGGTCAGGGAAACAAAGAGGGTGTTGAAGACTCATACTTCAAATGATGGATGGTCGTCTTAGTTGCACGCCCAGTATGTGGTGGCGCGTTTTGTTGCAAAATAATACTTTCACTTAGAGATCATCGTCTCTTCAGGACTTCTGAGTATGTGATACTTATAACAATAAGCCCGGTAGACACGTAGTGCCTTAGTTAGTAGAACTTTTCCTGCCGGGAGCTGTGTACCAATTTTTTTTGGGTTTGGCGACATTTGTTTGTTCTCTTGATATCATGCTTTGGCATCCATTTTGCAGACACTCCAGGAAAATGGAGGATATCGCATAATGTGGCACACAGAACCACGACTTATTTTAAAACTTCATCGATTTCATCTAGGATAATGCGACGATGTTCTTTCACTAATGCTTCAACTGTCGAAATGGACTCAGACGTCACAACACGATTTGACCCGACCTGACCTGGTCAAGTCGGTGAGATTTAGCTACGGAATTGAGTCCGTTTTGACATTTGTTGTTCCATTCATACACTTGCTGGTATGATGAACATCAATTTTCATATTGCAGCTTCATTCTAGGAGGAATATCGGAGGGGCCTTCACTCTGCAAGAAGCGAATAAAACAACGTTGTTCCTGGGTAGTGTACCTTGAAACTCAAATTAAAAGCGACAGATCTGCTGGAAATGAAATATTAAGTAAACTTTGGCACAAATTAAAGGGCTAAATTTCACTTAATCATTGGTAGTTGACTTGTCAGTATTTCATTTATAAAAAAACAAATTTAGTTGTATTCAGCGATTAATGTGTTTAATAGTAAGCGAACGAGAATTTTCTAGTATCTCACCAGAAATAAAACAATAAGCAGAATTGGCAGTTGGTAATCTGCTGCTACCTAAAACAAAGGAAAAACTTTACCCAGATGCGTACCGCAAATTTATGCCGGGGAAGCAAATAAAAAACGTCTAAAGCAATAAGTCCTGAAGAAGAACCACTAGATGAAAAATACATATTCACAAAAGTACCTAATTTTTTAATGCAAGCTTTATATCCATTATTTTTTATTTGTTTCTATATTTAACACCAGGCCTTAGGAAAAATACATGTGTTTTAGTCGTATGAAGAGCTCTCTTCATGGCTTGTGTTTACCGCATACTCGCATAAAAGGAACACTTTTTAATGTTTGTAAATCAAATAATTATTTCCTATGATATGTCATTGACAGAGCCTTCTAGGCAGCCTTTAAGACTTGGGACTTGGTCTTTGATACGATTATGTGTTCCGTGCAGATAGACAGCCTCGGTCTTGATACAGCTATTCCGGTTTTCGGTATCCTAGTGCTTAGGTCATACCTTCTTGGGGTTGTGTCTTGCTGTGTTTGATTACGTTTTTGCTCCTTTTCTTTTAAAGAGGCGAGTGTGGTCTTTTAAATCTTCTACAGCTAAATAAGAAAATAAATAAAAAATAAAAATAAAAAATAAATAATAAATATTGTTTACTAGATTTTGGACTTGCATAGGAAACTGAAAATCGTTTTAGCTGCTCATTACAGGTTTGCAAACAACAGTTTGCATTTAGTGGGGTTGGCCAAATGCAGAAAGATAAGTCTCGATAATTAAGTTTAATTAAGTGAACGATTATAAAGTACATGACTGATGTCTCCAATCTCTCTACAACAGCATTCATTGTTTTGATTTGATTTTGTTTAGATGAGTTGGGAGCTAGTTCTCATCCAACCGGTAAAGTTATTATTTCGTACATATTTAAGATTTCCATTTGACTTTGATGCGTACTTCAAGTGAGTCTGATGTATTCCAGAATTTATTTGGACTTATTGAAGACAGTTGACATAGTAGGTGGAACTATGTATTTCTCTACTGTGATCCTTAATCCAATAAGGAGCTGGTGGAATAAAGTCACCAAAAATGGCGACATTGTAGCCTTGAGAAAATCTGAATCAAACAATTATTATTAACATTACAAAAATAAAAGAAAATATTAAATTATGAAAAAAATTTGCTACTGAAATGATTTAATAAGTCTACATTAGTCAGACCAGTAGTGCTCACTTTGTGTTGCAAGAAATTCGAAACTGGCAGCCCTGCGAGCAATGCAATTGTCTGTCAATTGCACGTTGCCGGGTAACCAACCTGCATAACTAGACTTACGTGTAAGGCAACAGAGGCTTTTTTACCGGTCGCTAAATACAGCGACATTCGAGCATTGTATTCAACTCCAGATGACAACCGGAGGCTGCATGCCTTCTCTGCAGAGCTATATTTAGAAATAATTGATTCAGTTTGATGACTAGGTATAAGAAAACTGCATTATTTATTGCCCAACGTGTTACATTATTCAATCTCTGGCAAGGTGGCCTAATTTAGTTAGGCTTAGTTGGCGGTGAATTTTTAACAGAAGTTGCGAATGTTCATTTAAATGTCGCGCGTTGCGGCATATTTGTAATCCATTTACTTCGGTATATTGTCATGAAAGTAAACCTAATTATGCGTAGTCGTCCGCTAAGTATTTTACTCACGCAAGCTTGCAATTTGCACAAAAATAAACAATAGCTTGATGGGTTACGCCAATATCCGCAAAAAATTTTTAAAATACAGTTTTTATTCTACTTGTTTGTCTACCTACTTCATTCTCTGCTACAGGTCTTCCTCATTAACAATTTATGTAAACTATTTATTAAAATCTCATTATCCATTTTAAGTTTTATCAGTGATTTGTACAATAAAACTAGCAATTGTATCAAAAGAACGTTACTTGAAACCATTGCTTTGGTATATAAGCAAAACCAGTTCTATGCGGTGTTGTCTACACTAGACCTAAACTGCACTGATGAGCTGTAATGACAGCGAAATAGCACTATCTGTAGTTGGTTGAGGTGTAGACAGCACAGCATAGACATGCATTTTAATTTTAACCATTACTGAATTTTTTGACAACACAAATTTTTTTTTGGATTTTTTATCTTGAACAGTTGCTTTAAAACACAAATTATCTTAAGTAATTCTTTTGAATACTGGAATAACACTCAACAATTCACGAATCTTTAATCAGTGTAGTTTGAGCTCTTTATGGGGCTCCATTAATAGAGCTTGTTGGTTTCTAAACTCAATTTTATTTATATTAAATAATCTATTAAGAGAAAGAGTGAGTTTTGTCTCTAAAATGAATGTAGATTTTTGTGTCTTAACCTTCCGATTTTATTGTAAGTGTCCCATCAACTTACACAATTCGAACTATAGGAATGGTTTTTACATGATGCTTTTTATTTTTTGTCGTAAGCAAAACAAATTTGTAATTTATTCAAATTCATAATGTAATCCGGTGTTATATGACTGCTTTCAAATAACTGCTAAGAAATTTTATTAGAAAATGTCGAAGAAAAACTGGATGGAAGTTATATAGCGAAACTACACTACATACATGAAGTATGTAGATACATTTTTTGTCTTTTAATAATTTGAATATTTAGCTTGTTGTACCAACTTTATTAACGCTGTCCTGCCTAATATATCTTTTAGATTTAGTTATTGACGAATTTTGATGTCATTTTGAAAGTATAAAAAATTATAAATTCCAAAATAAAATAAAAAATAAATCATAAACTAGATAAAATTGGAAATCACGGAAATTTAATGGAATATCCTCTTGCATTAGTCGAGGCTTTCTACAGTTATTTTTTGTACTAGAAGAAGAAAACTCAATTTCTAACTTAAAACCCAAAAATTCGCGCGGATACGACAGTATACCAAATAATTTAATTTAAAAACTGGGTAAATATATTATTATTCTTCCTTTGACACGTGTAATAAATAAGTCCTTCTCTGWCGGCGTCTTTCTGCACTCTGTTTAAAAAAATAATCCTGAACTTGTTTCTCAAAAATATTCGAAATTATAATGCACAACCGAATCCACATTTCTCTTTCAAGGCAGGATAAATCTGTTAGCAACCGTTACTTTTTTTGCCCAGCTTCCCAGCCCTCACCACGTGTTGGCGTTCACCCCGAAAGGTTATTATTTCAGATTGCCTGTATAAATATCCTTCGAGGGTCGTTAGAATAACAGGGCCGTCGTCAAAAGCATGCGGTGGTGAGTGTCAGACATCTGTAAACATCTTCAGCCATATAAAATCCGATGGCCACGTCTCGGAACTTAAAGAAATCCCAGATTTGGGGGAGACGACCCGACAAAGTCAATATTTGTACCCCTAATTGAAAGATTGCGTCGGCGATCACGTTCTAGGATTTCCGAGTAAAGTGGTCGTCCTTCCAACCTTTTTAGGCGACAAAGTGGAGAAAAAACGATCCAAACCTAGCATTTTGCAATAAGAATTACTATGTCTTTCTATTTACAACTACTGTAGTTCTTGTTGTCTGCGAGTGTATTTCCATAATTATCTTCTTTAGCTTTTGTAACGTTTCTAGGGAGCCTACCATCTCCTTTCGTCTTCTATTTATATATACGCACCTTTGTAATTTTATTTTGACACCTCTTTATTGCCTAGTCGATGATTACTGTCAATTGATTTTAAATATTGTTCTTATACCCCGCTTTTAAGGATTCTACCATTTATTTTCGTTCTCCTTCCTTTTCTAGCTACTTTCAAACGTCACTTCTCTTTATTCTATCAAAAGTCTTTTGTAAGGCAAAAAAACAAGTAAATCTTGTTTCTTCCTTTCGTCTTATGGACAATATTAAATATATCGTGAATATAACATAGTTTTAATAATAAATTATTTATTGACACAAAAATGCATGTAGTTATCATACAGGTATTAAGAAACATTGATTATCAACTAAAGTAGCATTTTTGTGTCAAAAGATTCAGTTGGCTGGAGGCAACCAGTAGTCTTTCATTGGGACCCCTAACCTAAATTGAGAATAAACAAAAGAAAACTGCTGGCATAATATGCAACTGTTTCTACAAAAATTCGAAAAACGAAAATAAAAAGAAAACAATGTCAGCGGTAACTTCTGTACTCAGCCGCAATATTAAAGATTTAGTGGTGCCGTATTCCTACAACAAGCAAAATTGTAATTAAAACTACCCTTAGAAGGAGAGGTTTTATGCTTAGGAATCTCAATCAGATCCTTACGCCTAATACTCATGTAGTGAACATCCGCACGAAATCTTGCACTACCCGTAATGCCTACAACGATAGAAATAGATAATAAAAAGAGCAGTAATCTTCGTCTATCTATACTCAACCAGTTGACATTCTATTTGTATGATACATGCTGACGGCATATTATATTAGCAGCTGAAATCAGTGCATGGGCCACATTAGTTGTAATGTGATAAAACTAATGCGTTTCACAAATGCAATTTAGTTTTAATATATAAAAACTGCGGTAAACATAAATCATTTTAAGTGCACAAAAAGCCTTCTTAGCCGTTGCATCAACTTGAGATCTAAACCTAAACACACCTCGGCATAGTATTATCCAACAAGATTGTACTTTGAGGTTTTACGGTGCTTCTAACACATTCACTACTAAATAACATTAAAAAAACACTTATCAGCATTGAGCGTAAGTGAATGTTTCGGCGACAGCACATATATCTTGTTTATGTCAGAATTCAGACAGAAAACTGTTTACTAGAATGGAAAGTCATAGAGCATATGACAAAGGCATTAAAAATCCGTTAACCTAACAAACAGTAACAGCAATGGCCCCAGAATTGATCCCTGCGGGACACCATATCCACCGACGGCACGACATCTAATTGCTAGTTATGACGACATACAGCCCGTTTACTATCACTCAAATACGAAGCAAAGCATTCCACACTAGTAGCGTCGAGGCAGAATAATAATAACTCAAATAAAGTCTCAAGTTAAGAGTACTTTGGTAAAAGTCCAACAGAACAAGCAATATGAACTTTAATTATGTCATCAGTAATTCTGTAAAGTACACTTGCGCAATTGAAGCCTTCGTATTCCTCCTACTCTAAATCCATGCTGTCATTCTTCCAGTGTCTCTTCGGTTTCGTCTTTTTTAGTATTATTGTTAGTACTTTGTATGTTATACTTGTCAGTATTGTCCCCCTTGTTTACATTGGCGTAATTATTCCTATCTCCCCATCTTTCAATATCTTGTTTTCTTGTACAATATGGCTTAATAATATGTACATTCCTTTAAGCCGTAGTTACTTACACACTTCAGCATTTCTGCATCTATTTCATTCTACTCTAAGGCCCTTTAGTTGCAATTACTTTATTGCCATTTTAACTTCACTTTCGGTTATTCTTTGTTTATTGTCTCCCTCGTTATTTTACAATATAACTTTCTTCCGCTAATTCTTTCAAATGCTGTTTCCACATGTTAAGTATATTTATCTATGTTAATACATTTCGTTGTTTGTTATTTATCTTTTTATTTTCTCTCAGTTGTTCCTATGTACATACTATAATATAATATATAATTTTTTCCATGCTTGCTTTTAAACAATATTAATTATTTGTTTTGATACAGTTCTTGATCTTGTTTTGCATTATCGTTTTTAATAAAAATCTATTAATCTCTCTCTCATTCACGAATTTATCAATTACTGTGTTTTTAATATGGCTGACTTTATTATTATTATTAAGTCCTACTTCTTCAGCTACTCTTTTAGTTACTTCTACTCCTGATCAGTACAATACATACCCTTTTCCTTTTCTTTTCTGTTAATTTATGTTACTGTAAGGCACTCCGACTTTTAGAATTTCATGTCCGATAAATATTTTTCCAGTTTATGCCTCTCGCAGTCCATATCCATAAGCTATCATGTGATGTGGATTATACCTTATTCAGCCTCAAAGTAGTACTATGAACAGTTGTTTTAATGGACGCGAAAGGGAATTTTGTAACCTTTATTCAAAAAATATGAGTATTTTTGTGGAAGTTTAGAAATTAAAAATAAAACTGTTAAATATAGATTATTGTCCACTTAGTATAAAAATTTGTAGTTCATTATGAAATTATTAATATATTGTACGGGTTTCTCGCTGATTTCTGAATTCTTTGTGCCGCCTTTTTATAACTGCTGCCAAGCTACAGATGCACGGTGATCACTGAACATCAATGAGCATGATAGTACTGAAGGTTGCAAATCAACTTCGAGTCACGAAACTGATGGTTTTATAAAGATTTTCCAACAATTTACGGATCTATTTTTCTTTCAAATATAAAAAATAACAATAAAATTAGTATAATAGAATTGTGGTAACCTCTACAGTCTACACCCTTGCATTATGGAAGCTTTGTGTAGTGCAGCTAAGGTTACTACCACTTTTTTTTTACCATTGTGGCAGGCTAAAAACATCTTTCAGTCCATCATAGTACAATAGGGTCGTCCCGCAAATTAAAATTTGATAGTTTTAACCTATGCCTTTTATTGCTTACATCATGAATACTAGTGCCACGCATTTATTTTGCTTTCAGATTAATTCAACGGCGGTAGAAAAATTACCCTGTTTCAAACATTTTCTTAAATCCGCCAACAACTACGCAAAAGGTTCCTAATTTCCGTCATGCGCACTGTTACAGCTCCCTAGGTAACTAGGTGCTCACTGTTGTCAGTTTTATAAATAGCCAGAGAAATACAAATAATGCAATGGGAGTGAGAGAGAGGGGCGAAGGTATAAGTATAACCGACAACGTCAATATTATAATGTAAACACAGGAATAAAATGTAACTGTTTATCAGCAGTAGTATTCTTACAACACTGGACAAAACAGTTCTTAACGTAAGCCATTCTGACATTAAAAAACAAAAGATTACCCAAATACTTCGACAACATCTTGCTCCACCACTTAATCTGACAAATACGAAACTCGAAAGTTTGACCAAACTATGTAAACAAAAACGCATGGCTAGCGTTGTTAGGGTTATTCGTTACACATGTGGCACATGCAGCACGTGCGATGTTGTTAGCGATACTTTACGGTTTTCTTCCGAACGACGGTCAGAGATCGTCCTGACAGTTTCAAAATTTATCATATCGTCATACGTCATACGAAAGTATACAAACTAATCATTATCAAGCTTCAAGCGTCGTTTAATTCCTCATAATAAAAACATTCGTTCTAAAGCAGGTTCCATGGTTAAAGTGCTTTCGTATTTTAGCAAAAGGCCAGTGAATGTGCTCATTATATAGAATAAACTGACTGAAGGATTATTTAAGTTATTTTCACAAATACGCCTTAAGCTGACCTAGGTATCAATGTCACAATGCCTGTTTACGAGTACATTCCTCACGGTTTCCCGAAAATTTGCCCACATTGGCAACGCGACGCAGCTCAAAAAGAATGTAAACAAATATTACCTGCGATGCCGCTAGAGCACTGGCTATTATTGGTGTTTCTCGCTTTCGTCAGCATGCGAACCTTTTACGTCATCTCCGTGGCGGAATATCGATGCATTTGAAACGGATATTGAAAAATACATACTTTCACATTTTTTTCTCGGCAAAGAAGAACAGGAAAAAATCGCAAAAAATATCTTTGTGCATCAATTTTTATGTGCATTTTAAATGTAAAATAAAAAAATTTTGGGACGACCCCACTATTTAATAGACTTACTGTAGCTAAAATCTTGCAAATACGCTAGATAACGAAACCGTGTCACCCCACAGCTCCCAAATATGGGTTTTTTGCAACCTTAAAGTTGATTATTGTACAAAACACCACATATGTTGAAAATACAAACTCACGCGTGGTTTCTTATATTAAAATATATCAAATAATTCAACAATCGACAGATGACAAGTATACGTCAAAACTTGTTCACTTTCCTGAGAGGCGGCAAACTAATTTAATCGATAATTTCCATAAGCGCCCTGGATGCATTAATCATTTATAGAAACCCTGTACAAATAAAAGAAAGAAGACGGTCAGAACCATAACGCAAAGATAATAAACCATCTAAGTAAATACAATGGGCTGATATTACAGCATCTGGAGATGATATTGTAATATGCAACAATTAGTATAAAGATAGGAACTGCCAATTACAAACAGGCTTCTAAATAACTGGTGAACACATATTCTGATTATTGAAGGCGTCACTTTAACAAATCCAACACAATTCCAGTGTTAAGGTTTAGTATAATCTAACTCGGTCGCCTGCAAAAGAGGGGAAAAAATGCTGAAACGTTGTTAACATGAGCTCGAGAAAATTTTATTATAGAAAGTTGTCTTAGAAACGGGCATGCATAAATCACAAGAAATTATTTATAAGAATAAGCTTTATAAAGACACAAATAGCTTCATAGTATCAGCAGATACAGCTGACTCCGCTAAGATTTAGGTCTAATGCGCGTTTTTTGCATCAGTTAAAGGTATCTGTGCGAGAAAAATTATTTTACATACAGGGTGATTTTTTGAAAACTTCACACCTTAAATAACTTTAAATATAGCAAAAATTTAAAAATTTGCAAAAACAGGTAAACTTTTGTTTACAGAGGGACAACTTTTGAGATAAGTTTTTAATGGATAGCGCTTACTCTCTGAGCAGGGTAGACACCCCTTTAAAAATTTTAAATGGAACTATCCATCTTGTGATACATCACTTGAAAGCTTATTTCACAGAGTCTGGCCATGTAATTAGTTTTACCACGTTTAACTTATTGACGGGGTAATAGATTAATAGTGCCTACGAAACAGGTTGCTTATTAAATTGAATATTTTGGACTCTTTTCAACAAAATGTATTTTTTTTAGAGCGGAAATAAAATTTGCCCTTACGAGAACCCAAAATTTAAACAAACAACTTGTAAAAAATATGACACTTAAAAAAAACTCCCAGAATACTGAAAATTTTCTTTTAACATTATTATTAACATTAAAGTATTTATCATGTAATTTTTTAGAAAGTCCATGTCCACGAAAAAGAAAAATTATTTATTTGTAACTCCAAAAACAGTGCGAACAAAACCATAGAAATTCAAACCTTACAATAGATTCTCAAAATGTGCACCACCTCTTTCCATACAATAATACAGACGGTTCTCGAACTCCTGCTGCACTTTTCGGAAAGATTCAGGTGGAATCCTCCTGCACTCGTTAATAATTCTTTCTCGCAGATCGTCCAGGCTAGTAGGTTGTGTTTTGTAAACCACAGATTTTAAATGACCCCATAGAAACAAATCTAAAGCAGTCAAATCGGGTGATCGTGGCGGCCATTCAATTGTTCCACGCCTACCAATCCAGTGAAGAGGAAATCTATGATTTAACCAATTTCGCACATTAATGGCGTAATGCGGTGGGGCTCCATCATGTTGGTAAAACAATTCGTATTCATTCAACATTGGATTTCCTTCAGGGTCACGTTGGTTTTCTAATTGCTCTGTGATTAAAGGATCAATAACGTTATCAAGTAATTCTAAATACATTCCCCCATTTAGCGTCCCATCAATGAAAATTGGACCTACAATTGCGTTGCCAAGTATTCCAGCCCAGACGTTCAGCTTCTGAGGAACTTGTGTATGACCTCGAAAAATATAAGGATCTTCGTCACTCCAGTACCTGACGTTATGTTTATTTACAGAGCCGTTCAAAAAAATGTGCATTCATCACTGAAGCAGATATTTCTATCGAAGTCATCTTCGCCGAGTTCCTGGAGAGTTTTGATCTTATAGGGATGGAATTTGTGCAGTTTTGTAACTTTCCTTACAGATGAATAAGAAAGTCCAGTGGCTGTAGAAATGTTACGCAAAGTGCTAGTTGGATCCATTGCAAAATGACCAAGTACTTCAAGTTGGGCCATTTCATCAACGACTCTATTCCCTGCCCTTTTTTTGTTTACTACAGATCCAGTGTCTTGAAATTTCTGCACGAGATCGAGAATGTACCTAGCGTCAACATTTTTATCGGGGTGCCGTTCGTTAAACACCCTTGATGACGCACGAGCACAGCTATGCTCAGCACCGTAAATAAAAATTATTTCTACCCTTTCGGCAGTTGAATAAACCATTATCACTTGGACTCTCACTTTAAAATTTCACGCGATTTATAAAAAGGAATGTGAACAAAAAGATGGTCGTGCTAAAGAAGTAGSCAAAAAGTTGAAACAAAAAATTGGAAACACAAAGTAGATAATTATTTAGCCAATTCAGTATTAACTGTCGAGTTGCAATATRAAGTAATGTCGAAAGAAAATTTTAAGTATTGTTGGRATTTTGCTTAGGTGTAACAATTATTTTTTAACAAGTTTTTTTAGGCTTAAGTAAGGACAATTTTTATTGTAACTGCAAGACAATAAATTTTGTTAAAAAAAGTCCAAAATATTCCATTTTATAAGCCACTTGCTACAATGCACTTTTTGACCCACTACCCCGTCAATGGGTAAAAAATAGTAAAACTAATTACATGGCAAGACTCCTTGTGTAATAAGCTTTTAAATGATGTATCGTAAGATGGGTAGTTTCATTTAAAATTTTTGAAGGGGCATCTACCCCGCTAAGAGGGTAAGCGCTATCCATTAAAAACTTAACTCAAAAGTTGTCCCCCTGCAAACAAAAGTTTACCTGTTTTTGCAAAATTTTAAATTTTTCCTCTATTTAAAGTTATTTAAGGTGTGAAGTTTTCAAAGAATCACCTTGTATATTAAAAAGAATGCCGTTTCTTACTCTGCCTACTCACCAAAACACCCAACAATTATCTCAACGAACAGTTTCCAGCAGAATAATGCCAGTGTTTATACAAATCCGAGGGCGTTCCGTTGCGATTATTACTCATGAAGAAAAAACGTCCTCCATTATCACAGTAATACTATAATTTTCCAATGACCAGCAGCGTGGGAATTGCCGACATTTGTTCTGTACACTGTGTGCATTGCTTCATTCGGTTTAGATTCATGCAGCACACGACAAAAGGACCTCTTGTGATAGCACATCGACAAAGGACGGCCTTTGTCGCGAACAGGATTCTCCTTTGTGCATTTGTCTTTGCATTCCAGTTCGATTTCTAGTGTTTCCTCGAGGACATCGGCAATAGCAAGTTATGTGCACTAGTTAAATCGTCATACAAAGCTGCTAATGCGGCGGATGTTTAGAGGATGAATGAACAGAGGGAAACTATTCGGTCGAGGTTAAAGCTTTCCGTTGCAAATGTCACTGCGGCTACAGATTTCAGGTGATCAATACTAATAACAAAACAGTTATTCAGCGCTCTAACGTAAAACGTAAAATTCCATGACAGGATGAAGGGAAACTAGTTAACAATGTTACACACATATCGTCTAATTGGTCCATACTAGTATTGTTTACTCAAATAAATATAATGATAGAAGTAGTAGTAATACTAAATGGACATTTACCGTAGGTAAACGGCAACGCACTACTAAAAGAAACAAAAGGCAACTTTAGGAAACCGTGCTGAACAGATGTAGATACTTCACTTAAATACCAAATACGCCTCTAAAGATGCGAAAAAAGCAACAATGTAGTAAATCGAGACAAAAAAGAGTGATGCAAAAGAAATCAAAACTAAAAGAATGTAAGACAGAAAGGATCTGACAAAAAGGGAGTAACTAGAACAAAAACAAATGAGGCAAACTGCGGAAGAACAGAAAAAATAAGAAAGAACGGTTAATCGACGGGAATAGGGTTGGAAAAAGAATAGAGAAAGACTGGAGGAAACACCATTAAAAAAAAAGTAGCAGCACCTTAAACGGATGTACCAAACTCAACCTGGAAAAGAAAACGAAGAGTAACAAACAAAAACAAATGGAGGAAATGAACAGAGGTGGAAGGATAAGGCAACAAAGAATAAAAGTAGGGAAATAACAGAAAAATTAAAAAGAAAACAAAAATACAAGGGAGAAAGCACAGAAGAAAACAAAATGAGATAAAATCAGACCAAGAAAATACGTCAGAGCATCCGAAATTGAGTACCTGTAAGAAAAGCCTGAGTCACAAAAACGGATAGACTAAGAAAAGAGAAAATAAGGGACGAATTTAACATACAAGCAATAAAATAGTATCCTAAACAGAGACAAATCGGTTGGTTGGGATACAAGTTAAGAAGGTGCGAGAGTCAAGAAAAGAGGAGAGCTAGTGAATTTTAGTTGTAGTTTTTATTTTTGATATACACCCTTACAGAAAAAGCACCCTTTTTGCGCCGTCTTCARCTGCCACTTGATGACTTTCTTAATTGAAAACCTGTTATAATTCCTACTGCTATTAAACCATCAGGATGTATTTTCCAAAGCCCATCTGGCTTGCGACGTACAGCCGAGTATAATAATAAAGCTTTTGCCGTGTCTGCATCAGGATTTCCAGCGTTGACCAAACGGGGGAAAATTACGACCGAGGCTGTCTGCCAGTTTTTGCATCGGCTTCGGTTCAAGGAAAACTCCCGCAGCAGTTTCCGTATCGGGAACGTTGAATTGTGTGCGAACGGCAACCTGTTGCGTCTGCTTGCATAAAGACTTATAAGGGACGTGTGACAGCTGACGAAGATAAAATCGTGGATTACCGACCCGTCCGAGAAGGCAGTTCGATGTCGGTATTTGGAAAAAGATGGGAAATTAACGTACGGTTTCGTTTAATTCTTTAATTCGAGTCACTGGTTCCAGTGATTGCTACGTGCCCGGTCACAGTCCGGTCTTCGATTATATTTTTTCTCGTATAATCCGGCGTTAAATTAGTTCTCTAACGTCAAGTTTCTCTTATTTCGGCCATCTTAATACTTTTATAAACAGTCGCTCACCTGCTCGCGCTTCACGGTCTCAATCAATTGTTGGGCAATAGTTTTTTTTTGCTTTATGGTAAGATTCCATTCCATCCAAAATTACAGCAGCGACGTCCAATAGGTAAAGTCAGATGCGTTACCTTAAGACAATATATTATTAAGGTATTTAGCAAAAATACAAGAGCTGCTCAATATTAAAAAACATGATTGTGGATTATGGAAGCAAAGGACGTTAAGTTGACAACGTTGTGATACTTTTCTTCAGATCATGCTTAAATTAAATGTATTTATTGATACTGCAATTAAACGTACAGTTAGTACAATAATTACTAACAACAATTGGATTTTGGATTTCGGCTTCAGTTACATTTCTATTGTATTGATTCCGTAATGTTGCAGAATAATGTGTTCATATTAACGTGATAAATTTTTGCTGCATACTGCCATTCGTTTTGAGTGGAACCTTCAACGTAGCAGGTCGAGGATTCCCATCCCCATGCTTTTTAAACCCAAACCACACTTCTATTATAGTTTAAATATTCGGTTTCCTCAGCGGCCAGTTTCCACTACCTGGTTGTAGCACCTTCCATTATGATAATTTAAAAATACAGGCGAAGATGTTTGATTGAAAATTGACATTCTTGCGACAAATTTCTAAATAACTGTAATAATCTTAATTCTCTAATTATGTATTTTAACAACAAAAAATGTTCCTTGATCGGCAGTGTACTGCACGGTCATATTGTATTAAAATATTTTGTTTGCTTTTGCGCATATATCAAGTGCCTACATGTAAGTCATCAAAATTTACCGGTACATGACTTTCTTAGTAAATATAATGGACTTTTTGGGTTTATAACCAAGATTTTTTCAATTAATGACTAAAACTTTAGAATGTCGTGCGAGTTGTGAACAAAATTCTGGTCATAACCTTCCCAGAGCTTTTAATTTTTTGTTCCATTCTCGATATGTTTGTTGTTTCGCACCATTTCTTGAAAATATGTATGTATGTATCTTCATATCGCTGTCTTAATTTATCGGAAATTAGAGTGGACTGCCCTACACTTCATTTTGCTCTTTTAAATTTTCGCAAATGCAACAACGCGTCGTAAATTCTTAATAAATAAAACCATGGTTTCCGGTTCTAGAATTGTCAATTTCATCAATTCGAATCATCAATCATCGATAGATTTCAGCAAAATCTGCTTCAAATTTATTAAAAATTGTGTTACGAACGTTGTCGTCGAATGGTTCTTAATATTTAACATACTATTCTTTCCGAGGTTGATAAATCAGTAAACCATAGAGGCTACTCGCTAGTAAGGAATTTTGTATGTTAGTAATGATATTTTATAGGGATGTTTACTTAAAGTATTTTTTATAAGTTATAGAAAATTTTATACTAGATGGTACTGTAAAAATAATCGGTCGAAAAATTTGTCTATAGATAATGTATTTTTTGCATTAAAAACGTATCGACCCACAAAACCGTAAACACTTTATTATTATTATTAAATCTAATGTAATCTCAACCAGTATTATCTAAACACACAAAAAATTTACTATTGCCGTTACAATTTGCATTTCTTGCTGAAAAATAATTATATTTTCTACTCCGTTTATTCTTCCTAACAGCTTACTTATCATCATTATTAAAAATGTGTTTAAATGCCGATTATTATTTAATTAAATTTATATTACACTTACATATAAGTATTAGTATCCAATGACCACTATAAAACTGAAGTTTGAGGTAGATACAAAGTTGAAAATCTCCTAAATTACCTTAAATTAGATTAATAATCTATAATCGAAGACAGGCGGGACAAACTATAATATAATAAATATTAAAAATTTCAAAATATGTTAGAATTAAAAGTTATAGCAAATCAGCCTCTCTACGTTAAAAGCATGAAGGTGACCCTTTTCCTGGGTGTTACCAAACATTTTTTTTAATAGAACACCCTGGATATTTTAGTTCTTTTTTTCAATTCCTGTCAAAAATAAAGCCCGCCTTGTTAACAACACACATGTTTCGTTTTATACCGTTTCGACACTATTTCATGTTTCTTGAACATTTTGAAAAAAGTAGAAAAATATAAAAAACGGTTTTCACCTTCAGGTAGGGCATAAAAAGGTTTTAACTATTGTATTGTATGGTAAACATTTTATATTCGCTGAAAGGGATTTGTATTTTTGGCACGCTTCTGGTGTTTTTTCTTTTTTAAAATAATACATACCTATAAACTATTGTCTTAAACAAAGGAGTCAAAACAACTAACCATCAGCAAGCAAATGTGAAGTGATATTAAAAAAATCTTGAAAATTTTACTTTTTTCGGTTTTCTTAAAAATGATAGTGATAAATAACGTACAATCCTGCATCAACAGAACAGTTACTTCAGTAAGCTATTAATGGCGTAGAAG
This sequence comes from Rhyzopertha dominica, assembly GCA_025024175.1. NCBI lineage: Eukaryota > Metazoa > Arthropoda > Insecta > Coleoptera > Bostrichidae > Rhyzopertha > Rhyzopertha dominica. Next base: position 8,028,384 of record QCXZ01000053.1, on the reverse strand, counting down.
TAAATATAGCGTTCCATAAATTGGAATGAAATTATTTATTCATCATCAAAAAATGCAAAATGTTTAGTTAGTTAAAACGAATCCTTTTCAACGAATCTGAAATGTTTGATGCAATAGTTAACCTTCTTATATCTTATAGAAATATGCAAATTATATTTTGTACGTTTGGACATATTTGGCTTTTTCCAGATCACTGAAATATGAGCGCAACGATCTGTAAATGGAAAACGTAACGTTAACAGAGGCTCTTATTTTCGAAAAGGATTTCGCAAACACCTATTCTTATTTTGTAACACAACACCATTTGTGGTATTTAAGGCGTACAATTTCAAAAAGCAATACAAGTTTTTTGGGTTCTTGCGATTCTTGATTCTCCTTAACAAATATTAATAAATGATGGAACGTTAGGATAAAAAGTGCAACCAAGTTTACAAGATTATAGACTATCGCGGTCGTTATATCTCGACTGCTGCCCCTTTGTGCAATTTACGGTCTCAGCTATCTTATTTATTTTGCACGACCGTTCAATTTACGTCCAAAACCAGAGAGCATTGTTGTTCGACGGAACAATAGATAACCGCCGTATGAGGAGTACGTCCTTAAATGGAAAATAAGACCCGTACTCGTCGTCTGCATTTTAAGAGGACGACGATAGTTCTTTTCTCGGTAGCTTGCTTTTTCTTGTGGACTATAACGTTTGATAGCATTCCCACGTTTATAAATTCTACTTTTTTGCGATAATTACCTTTTAATTAATTAACAAATAAATATTACCTAGCGCAGCTGTTTCGACTTTCTTTTGTATTTTGTTCGCGCAACAAACACAATGACAAGTTGGAATATTGCATTAATTATTACCTTGATCGACACTAATTTCCACTTAACATATATTCATATGTCTAGGAAATTTCCAAGTTCAAATTTACCTTAAAATTATGGTAAGTATAATATGCTAGTACTCTTCGACACATTTATATACGTAAAAGCGTGTCAGTAAGAATACACTCAAACAGTATAATAGAGTTTGATTTACAGCTACTTAAACTATATTTCTAGAATAGTTTTTTTGTTCATCAAGCAGTTTAGTGTGATATATCTGTATAGTGTTGTAGGGACAGCGTTTTCAAATTTTTCAGGACAAAGTAGAAAACAGCACCGTATTCAAGGTGTTTTTTTTCTATACATTGTAATCTATTTGACCTTCCAGATTTTTCATTTCCATCAACAATTCTGATCATATTACGACCATCAATTATAGTAAAAGTTGTATTATTTAGGAACTGCAATTCAATGTAATACTCTACTACTACTCTACTATTCTTCAAACAGGTTCAAAAATCTGTGACGGCGTTTACAATGTGGAAATGTTTCCTAAAAGTTTTTTTTACTAAGATGCACTAGCTAGCATACACAATTTATGGGGAAAATATAGATAGATAAAACATGAGTTTTCAACAACTTAATTATTAATATCGATATCAATTTATTGGCATGCAAAATTGTCAGTCTCCGATATGTTTTCTGTATCTGATTGTAATGATAAAAGGGAACCATGTGGTACACTGCAGAGATTTAACCATGTACTTGAACATTCTAAAGAATATTTTTTTTTCGAGTACTGGAAAAATGTTCTCTCTGGTTCTGAACCTTTCGAACAACGATAAGTACATCTTGTTCCACAAAGAAAAGTATCTATGTTCAAGACATAACTTGGGTATAAATCTCGGAAGAAAAATGAATACTCTAACGCAGAACATGAACTTCACCCACTGCCGTCGCAGCAGTTGGAACCTACTTAAAAAATTCGAACCAACCGATAATGAAACACATAAACAAACATCATGAATTTCGCCTAAAGTTTTAGCTTCTCGAGTATGGATCATATCTTCAATTCTGTTCAAATATCTACGGAGGAATCGAAAAAGATGAAGGGAAAGCTTCCTCGGTTAAGAAAAGATGCGAACGTTCTCATTGGAAGAACTTCGGCGCGCTATTTGTGCTATATAAGCCATCAGATCACGTACTCTTCCAAGTTTGTTTCAGAAAACAAAGGTGATTGCTGTCTTAAAGCCTAGGAAACCTACAAATGAAGCAGGAAGTTACCGACCCATTGCCCCCCTGAGTGCCTGCTACAAGTTACTATAGAAATTCGTCTATCAGAGAATAGAACCTATTATTGAAGATTCACTCCCGAAGGAACAAGCAGGTTTTAGGAAGAACAGAAGTTGCTGGGACCACATATGCTGAAGCTGGTTTCCAGAAACGACTGAAAACTGGAGTGGTGTATATAGACTTATCGGGGCCTGATGATACTGTGTGGAAAGATGGATTGATCCTCAAACAATTTAATACTCCAAAATGTGGAAAGACTGTGAAGCTTATCGAACGAATGCTGTCCTAACGTTAATTCAGAGTGTTTTTGGGAGAGAAAAGTAGCAAATTCAGGATTTTGGATAATGGTCTTGCACAAGGATCGGTTCTGTCGTCTAACTTAATCGAGAAAATTTGTGCATGCAGATGAAATGGCATTGGCTTTTTTGTACTTGAACCAAACCTTTCAAAAGACATCGAGATTATGAATTGCTATTCCAAAGCCTGGCGCTTGTGCCCTAATCCATTGAAGACAATCATCAAAAGACAAAACAACTTCAAGTTATGTCAAATAACATAATTCTCAGACATAACTCCTCGCCAAAATACCTTGGAGTGACCCTAAATACGCCTCTAACGTACAACAAACGTTTAGAAAACATCAGTGAAAAAATGCTGGTTACAAGTTGGGGTGCCAATGCAACTGCCTTGCTTTATAACACTGCTGAGTACCACTCTCTTGTCCGGAAAAATAGTCATCACACAGGCAAAATTAACGTTCAACTAAATACTGTAATGATTTCCTCAGATCTGCAAGAGCTTCCTACAAATCGGCTAACTTCCAGAAAACAGTTCTGACTGGCGACTTAAGAAATTTTATATACTCAATCAACAGTTTATAGACGATCCTACAGAAAAGGTGGCAGGAACTGACCTCCTGAGAAAGTCTTAGGGTCATTCTGAATGGGCTTGGCACTGGTCATGGGAAATGCAACTTTTTTTTAAATAAATGGGATCCATCTATCAACCCTTCTTGTGAATGTGGAGACTCCTTACAAACAATTGAACATATGGTCAACAGATGCCCCCGTACAGCATGGTTTGGTGGTTTTGCCTCGATCCATCGTGTTGATGAATGTGTTGAAAATTGTCTTAAGTCAATCGAGATCTGATTGGAGTTTTTCTAAGAGTTTTCTTCTTCTTTTCTACTTTATTCAGAATAGATGTGTGTATCTATTCCAGATAGAGCGCAAATGCAAGATTTCTTATCGTTGATTGAGAAGATTTTTTTCTTTCAAGGCTTTTATGAAAGTCGACCGTAGTCGAATGAAATTAACAGTACTGTATAATTAGGGGGCAAATAAATGATTACTTTGAAAATAATAATCTCTTCAGTACTAGTCAGTTTGGTTTTAGAGACAACAAATCAACTTCTAAGGCGCTCCTAGAGCTTTCAGACAGAATCATTGAAACTTTTGAAAATAAAGAACACGGGTTTATCTCTTGCTATGATCTAACAAAAGCATTCGATTGTTTATCACATTCAGTTTTGCTTGAGAAGCTTTCATCATACGGTTTCGATGAGGGCAGAGTAAATTTGATGAATAGTTTCCTTAGTGATCGATATCAATATGTAACATACAATAAAGAAAATTCCACCTGTTTGTCAGCACGGTGTACCGCAAAGGTCGGTCATAGGTCCAACCTTGTTTTTAATTTACATTAATGATTTACCGGAATACTTGCACTTTGAAAGTGTTCTGTTTGCTGATGACACAACGGTTGTAGGAAGTCACGCCAACTCAATTTTTTTAAAAGAGCAAATAAATTCAGCTGACAACGAGGTTCAAAAATGGTTTGAGTCAAACAAATTATGCATAAATAGCAACAAAACCCATCATATAATCTTTTCATTAAGAAACACTTTTGAAGAAAGCGAACCAATTAAACTTTTAGGTGTACAAATCGATTCAAAATTAACTTGGAAGTCACATATTCAATATATTTCCAAAAGGATCTCTTCGAGATTGTATGCCATAAGACAATTGAAGACCAAAGTATCAACAGGGGTCGTGTGGACGGCTTACTTCGCGTACATCCAGAGTTTGCTCTCCTATGGTGTATTAGTATGGAGTCACTCAGTTCATACATCGGTTCTATTTGCTCTACAGCGGCGATGTGTACGCGTCGTGAACGGATTATAATATAGAGAATGCTGCCGCAAAAGTTTTACAACACTTAAAATTATTAGTTTTCCAAGTTTATACATGTATAACTGTCTAGTTTATGTTAAAGATAGTTGCTTTACATTTAGATATATAGACCATGAATATCACATCAGATTTAAACAATTGCCAATTAATGATTTTCATAGGCTTCACATGTTAGGCAAATGAACACTCTTCAATATAAAACGTATCTAAAAAAATTTTTTATGTGCAATGCTTTCTACTCCATCCAGGAATTTCTTGATTTCACTTTTTAAATATGTACTATAATAGGTAGATGTTTTACATGTTTTATTATTATTGTTATGTGCTCCAATGCGCCAATTCTGTGTCTTCTTCAATTAATCTGTGATTACTTATATTTCTCACTTACGTTTACGATATTATGTGTATTTTATAAAGGTCAATAAATATTATTATTAATGTATTGCATTGGACGTTAACAGTCCAATGAGAAGAATAATTTAATAAAAAAGGTTAGTAAAACGCCGAAATAATTACTAACAGGTCATCAAGTCGCTTATCCTCAGGTACGACAAATAAAAGTACTATTAAATTAACGAAAAAAAAACAATTAAAAGTAAACTCTTCAATCAAATTTTTGTGTCGATTGAATGCGCACTAATGTATAATCCTTTTTATACGTCTTATTCCAAGAACGATTGCGACGACCGTCAGATTTCTTCATCGGCATTTTCCGCAAAGCGTGACCATCTGAAAGAAAGATTGAGAGCGAAACGGCAACATGTTAATATTCCGTTAAACGCGATAATTCGATCCTATCAAATTGCGCGCTCCTCGTAACGTGTTAATTGTCGCCGTCTCTAATGATGCAGGAACTCGCGGAGGATTCCCATGGTTATATGACGTCGTCGCCCTGTACGCGAATCGGATAAATCCAATTAGACGTACACAGGTAGCTGCGATGTGCTCGTGTTTATTTCCTGGTGGCGTCTGTTTGATTTCATTTTCTTTTGCTTTAAGTAATTGACACCGCCAGTTTTTCGTAGTTGGTTTTTAGTGTTGCACTTTGATTGGCTACAGCTTCAGGGAAATTGTAATAACCAAGAAAGTACAGAGGTATTATTCATCAAGTGTTCTTGCAGTAATTATTATATATTTCACAACAATGAAGACTACCATCTAGCCAAATGCTTGTTTCGCAATTAAATGAAAAGTATATCTGCAAAGAGCGCTTCTACATATTTTTCTATTAATCATTGGTTTCTTTGTATCTATATATTGTTTATCTTCTATATATAAAATAACAGTTCCTGACTGCCTGACTGATTCATTATCGCCAAAAGTAAACTACTGAAGCTAGAACCACACGAAATCTGGTCAGTAAGGTTCTTTTCCTAACATAAACATAACATAAACAACAGTTATTTTTGAACCTAGAAGCATGAAAGTTTCAAAAAAAATGATGGGTTTAAAAAAGTCAATCTTATTTCTTAAAATTTCAACTGTTAACGTGCGAAATATTATTATAACGTGATTGAATTCATAGCAACGACGTCATCAATATTTTCGTCGTAACACTTACCCTTCAGAAAAGTCCTTTAACTCTTGTAACAGTAGCATTTTTTATAGAAGATGCTTGTTTAATAATCGTACAACGTAAGGATGATTTTGCTGTGATTTAAAGCTATCTATTTCATCTATTTCAGGCAGACCTTTTCGCGACACATGTTTAACAATTTGTAATTTCTTTAATCCTGCAATCACTTTGTTTACTGAAGGGTGATTGTTATACTTAAACCATCATTCAAATTTTCTTGTTAATTTTGATAAGCGAGCTATTTTACTTTGCCTTTGATAGAAAATAAATGTCTCAAAGTACGTTACATAATTTACCACATCAAAATTTATTTATTAAAAACATGAAATTGACTTTTAAAATGATTGATGATAACTTTGCTTGGAAACGAACGATGTCATTTTCACGTCAAAAGATGACATTTTAGCTTCTTGATCAACATAATTTTGTGTTTGAGCATAATAAAATAATACATTACATTCCACTGCATAATGCACTTTAACAGTATTGAGGTGCGACAGCTACTCTTGAGAAAAGTTCAGAATTCCTGTTTAGAATATGGACCAAATTGTAAGAAATTTTCACCTAAATTTGTCCAATCAAATTTGTCTCAGCAGCTTCTAGTATGCCGCTAGCATTCTTGCAAATCAACGTGCAGTGGCGCTTTTTAGACCCAACCTCTTATGCGAAAAATTTTCAACGGTTCCAGCAGAAATCCTACATGTCTATATTATCAACTTGAATTCTTTTGTCATTTAATACTATGACATACTACGGACTATYTCAATATTTTSTTGTGTGCCCACAGTTTTTGGGGCTCCTGTGCCTGACAAGTTCTTGATTACCATTTATCCTATTAAATCTATAAATTTCTTCTGGTGATAAGCCCTTTTAGCAGAGGTACTATATTATCGCTCTTGATAAAATTCCGTTCAAATTCGTTTGTTAATTAACGCAAACTCTGCTATGACAGTAACTGTTGAACTATGTTCGTATTTCGTAAATAGCTAGATACTTGTGGGTGTTTTGTTAAATGAGCGTTACATTTAATGTTTAATGACAGCACTATATTCATTGAGCGATGAAATTTGTAAACACTGTAGTTAACATAAATGTTTCAAACCACATGCGATACTGTCTCAAAACACATTTATCTAAATAAATTTATTTTCTTCTCTGCCATTTAAATACACCATTTGTATAAAATCAAGAACCGAACAAACCAAAGTCGTAAAATCATTGAGCGATGAAATTTGTAAACACTGTAGTTAACATAAATGTTTCAAACCACATGCGATATTGTCTCAAAACACATTTATCTGAATAAATTTATTTTCTTCTCTGCCATTTAAATACACCATTTGTATAAAATCACGAACCGAACAAACCAAAGTCGTAAAATCTGGGGCTTGGGATCATTCCGTATAGTTAGTCAGAACTTTTATGGCTTCCAGATGTGGGCGATATGGCTCAATAGGGGTGAAACACGTTTTTGCTCGGTTAATAGAGAGGGTGTAAAGCGGTACAAATAGTCCTTTAGGGCAATACCAACCGTTCAAATGAGAAATTTTATTGGTCACCAAGGGTGCTAGAATGATGATTGTCATGTGTTGAAGCTTTATTTTCTAGAAACAGATGTGCTGGCTGGGGATATTTCATCCGAGGAAGGAACAGAGGTATTGCTTGTCGGGAAATTTCGTAGAAGTTCTCTTTAGTGTTTTGCGTTGCACGGCAACGGTGCAAAAATATGAAACGTAATTTTATAAAACGGCTATTCACTCTTTGGATTTGGATATTGTTAGGGTAATAATATTAGTCAAAATATACTTCAGAAAGGTATTGGCTAAAATTTTGATTGACTTCTGAGTTCTTCCTAAATTAATTGTTAATAAAAGCGGCCATAAGATCATAAATACAGATAACGGTTAACAAGATGCAGACATAAAAAATGGTAATTCTGAATATACCACGGAAAATTGAACACTGAGGTAATAGATTGGTTTAAAAATCCTTGATATTCTTTTTGGGTAGATTTAGGCGTAGATGAAGAAATAGAACTATAAATCGTCATCAATTTCAAAAATATATTTAAAATAGATTAAAAGAATTCAACAAAAAAGGTTGTCTATAGACGAATGTACATCAAATAATTTCCTAAAAGGCAGTACATTTAACTGAAAACAATAATTTTTAATGAGGAAAGTTGTACATTGATTATACGCTTTTATACTATATCTATATAAATATCATGATGTAATGAGCAGGGATATAAGGTATGTTTAAAATACGTCTTAGTATAAAACATTCACTGATTCAACATTATATATCAATATAAAATAAAAACACGTATAGTTGCAAGCAACAATCTTGAGACTCATTATACGAACAGCCGATTACCGCTCACAATGGTTTACAAGTATTACCTGAAGCTGACGGGTTCGGCACGTACCACTGTTTTGCAGCGGAGTGGTCCGTATCCAAAATTTGTGTTTAGGCTTTTTTAGATTTTTTTCGGTACACATAAATCAATGAGTATTATTATTTGAAGTACAAATATTTTTCATCTAATAGCTTTTAATCTATGACTAAATCGTATTCTTTCTTAATTTAATGAGTAGTACCTCTTTTTATAACCATGAATGGTAAACATTCCAATTTCAATGCGGCACCCCACACTTTCTAATTTTTGATCGCGGTGAGCAATCGTCCTCTGCCCGGTTTCTTCACAGGTTAAAATTTTCTTTTAATCTGGAGGGTCATAAACAAAGTTTCTATCTGTATATTTTTTAATAATAATAATAAGAAGAAATCGGAACTATTCTACTCCTACTTTAAACGATATTGAAAGCATATGTGTTTACCTGTATTTTAAAGTTTTACAGCATATAAGCGTACCAAGTGTAATATTTTTTACCTATTCAGTCATACCTACATATATGCTTACATTTAGCCACTTATTAAGAGGCGTTTGTGACAAATACATTTCGTAGGGCAACTGGTCAAACAGATTATTGCTGATTTTAAACCGCTTATCATTCTGATATGAATGCAGTGTGTTTGAAAATTGATTCAAAAACATTTTATTGCCCAATTACCACCAAACAGCGTCATAGTAACGCTAGTTACCATTCGGAGCAACTGGATAAAATTCCAAATACAACAACTAATAGGGCAACCATTCAAGAGTTTTTAAGAAGAGACGATTTATATTTCGAAGAGGACTACACAAAAAACAAGTGTTGGAAGTGCATTTTCAACTCCATTGAAATGATATGGGGCAGTTGAAACAAGGAATTTGACGAGGGAACACCGGTGGAAAATTTAGCAATGATATGCTGCTAAAAATTAGACACGAAGCTGAAATAACAAGTGTCGATGCATGGAGAAATTCAGTGCGGCATGTACTGGACATTGAAAATCGGTACAGAGCGAATCATGTACAAGAATTAATAATAGAAGTTAATCTTGATTTTAGCAGTAAAAGTGACAGTGAGTAATTTTTTTTAGTTTTTGACTCTTGTAATGTGCTTAATGCTGTAATGAACATAATCGATACCGTGTACTTACTAATTCGTATGTTTTTATATTAAATCTGTATAAATTCGTTATGACATGCAAAGGCTTTTATTTTATACATCAGAGAATTTAAACCCAATAAAGTATCACATAAAAATAGATCGCGGGTCGCGCCAGTTAGCATAAGGTCTGCATTAAATAAAATTTGTTATAAAAGCTTCTATATGTTATTGATTGCAAAATTGTCACAACTAACAATTTTCAAAAATTTATACTGGAAAAGTTAAAATTTTAGCCAACAAGATTTTTTTGAATATGGCCCATTTAGGAACTTTAAAGCGTGCTATTAATCCCAATAGTTTAGGACGGCCGACTATAAGGTTGTAAAAACCCTCATTTACAATACAATAGCTTACGACGGCCGACCAGTCAGTCTCATAGATTGTTGCTTGATACTATATTACTGAACGTGCTCCCAGCGAAAGACAGTAAAACGTTTGAGGATAAGAAATATACTGAACAACAGCATAACGGCCGGAAGAAAAAAAATTGTATTAATGATTTTTTTTAATTTGAGGAAGGGTTAATTTAACAAGATTATGACGTGGACTCTCCAATAGCTTTAGAGCCGTCAACTTTAACGTCATCTAACAGAACACTCCTTTTTGTTGATTACGCGATTAGCATTAGAAATTCTTTTTTCGTTGTAACGCATTTCTAGGAAATTGTACACAACACACGATTACCATTTTCCACCTTAACCCGACGTTTGCCGCAAGGAAAATTCCAATTCCAATTTCCATGTACGATGACTTATGCAACAGGTGTCAACAGTAGAAAACAGTGTACCTGGCGAAACCAAGGCCGACGCGACGGCCAGACCGCGAGACTGCAAGAACCTGCACTCGCTGTAATTGAGCCCAATTAATAACGTTATTAACATCGTAATACCCAATTAATAAAGGACCGCGAGATAAGAAGAGTTTCTCATGGATTTCCAGCAGCCTCGTACAAGGAAACGACGTGTATATCGAATACGTCGATCGCCACGCTCCGGGATTTCTAGTCCTGTCAATTGGCTGCTCTAATTGGATCGAGCTGATCGATAGGTATCACTGCGTGTTTACTGGTTTATAGCGACAATTTTGATCAGTGGTAAATGATCGGATGGTAAACGCTTTGGACATGAAAATTAATTTGTAAACTGGGCAATTAAGGTGTCATGCTCAGCGCAGGATGAGAGAAAGCTTCAGGGGTTTATCAAGGAATTCATTCGTGTCGTCGTGATATGTGTGATAAGTCAGCTTATAAGCTACTAAAATATTGCGTAAACGGGCTAATTTAAATAGAAAAAGCAAATCACTTCGGTAGGGGACTCGATTCCGAACTCACCAGAACTAATCTCTGGTGCGTTTCTTTACATCACTGAGGCGTTTGAGTCAGAGCACAGCCCGCGAGAGTATTATTGGGGCCGTCAATATATGTAAATGTTTATTCAGTACTTGAATATCATGCATCTCCTACTAAAAATATACTTAGAGAAGAGAAGATTTAGTTTTTTTAGTCTTTTTCCATTATTGTAGCCACAATAGCAGCAAAAGTTTTATCGGTAGCAGTACCAGGTTTACAACTTCTATAGTAAATTTTCTCACGTGTTTCTCATCAAAATTTCAATTTATTTAATTTAATTTTGAAAAATATTTAGACATTACTCATAATGTCAATCCTATTGTTGCGGAAAAAACATGGTGTTTTTTTTGTCCACTTCTTTATAAGGTTGGGATATTTTTTAATCACATAAGAAAATAAATAATTCAAATGTTATTTCGAAAAACAGCAAATACATAAACATTATATAAGTATCTAAAATCAACGAGAGATATACTGACAAATATTAACTCAAAATAAGCCGATGTCAGGAAATGAAATGTAATACCTATTTGGATCTTTTTTTACATGTCGGAAAACTTTTAGACACGATAGACATTAGATACCTACATACTTACTTTTTGCTCTTCAATTTGTTCTTCTAAGACATGCAGAATCCAAAATTAAAAGCTAAATTAATCGGCATACGATAACTTTTTAACACAAACACATATATGAAGAAATTAGTTACATTTGAGGAGCAAAAACAAGATTTATGTTAATGCGCTACGGTCTGCTGTTCTTTCAAGTACAATACTAGGGGTGAAGTACGTTAAGAAGGCAAAGACGAGCTCGTCAATTGGGTATTATCACTTTTTTTGAAAATTACGTAAAATGAACCTTGAAGTGCATATATATCGTACGCCATGTTAAAAAAAAAACAAAAAAAATATTTGTAGATAGAGAATTTCAGGTCTGAAATTCGAATCTTAGGAGTCACCGCCAAAACGCTTCTATCCAATTCGTGACGTCAAGTGTCACGTAAACATTACCGAGGAGCGTGCTGTTTAATGGTGTAGTATCATTCTTGTATTGGAAAAGCTTTTGTGTGGTGTTTATTGAAAGGACGTGTAAGAGGTCGCACCAAAAAGTGATTTGTGTAGTTTTACAAGCATCTGTTATGTATGGAAAACAAAACAAGTGTTGTTTTGTACATGGTTATAAAAGTACTTAAGTCAGTACAGCTAACAAAATATTTTTGTAACCGTTCCTCGAGATTATCAACGTATGAAAAAGTGGTTGTAAGGTCCCTAGACGTGATATGCCGAAATCGCAAAGTTTGCTTTTCTGTTGTGGAGATAATCTATTCTTAATGTAAGTTTTATTATTCTTTTTGGGGTTATAGGTGTTTACCATTCAGTTTCTATTTTGTTATAGCTTAAAGAGGATATGGAAAATTATATGTGTTTTAAGTTGATAGAAGGAAATGTTATAATAAAGAAAGACGTTTGTTTCCCATATATTCGACTGTTAGCCAGACTGGAAACGAGCCGCAACAGCCCCGAAAATAAATGGCAATTTATATTTATTCTGACCTCTAGAATAAATGTCAATTTAGGGTATATTTTTGATTCTTACATTTTTATCTTTACAAAAAATATGTGTCCAACAACCCACTGTGATCAAATTATCAATGCTACGTTAATTTGATAAAAAGTTCACTTATGCTGTTGCTTTTACGTTCCGCGTTGAACCGCTGCGTCGCTGTACACAAATTCCGTAACAATGAACATGCCTTCAGAAAACATAACTCGTAAGTATTTCACTTTTTCTTGGCGTATTTTAATTCGCTTGTCACAAAATTAACGCAAACAACAAACTGATAAATTGACGGGCTGTGGCTGACGCGTGATGTGCTGACCCCAGATGTAAATAAGTGGCCATTTACAAGACACCTGACGTCACGCCCAATATGTTCGCGTTTTGGCGGTCTCTTTAAATATTAACATTTTTAATATTAAAAATACACCTTACGATCCGTTTTTTTCGAATTTATAAGCTGTCACAGCTGTTTTGTGGATTAGATGCTACCTATTAATATGCAATTTAATAAAATATAAATACATGGTAAATACCCAATTTCCTATTGAAATGTGGAATGCGAACAACAGAACTTTAAATGATCACCGTAAGATAAACAACAACATTGAAGAATGGCTTCGCGGTTTTCAGAGCACTTGTGGTAATGCGTTTCCAAATACTTGTCACTTTATAAATAATTTACAAAAAACAGTCTCACGGATAAAAAATATCGTAGAATGCTATGGTAGAATAGACAATATGGATTAATTGCTAGGCATTGCACATAATTTTGAATTTTAAATAAATATTTTACCTAGATGTTTGTTCTAATTTAGTGAACAGAGACAAATGGTTAAAGTGCTGAAAGCTGTCACGAATCACAGCTCTGTCTATATCTGGGGTGCCACAGGGATCGCAGTTGAGGCTTGTGATATTTTCTCTCTTCATAAATGACGTTCTCAAGGTGTTTATGAATTCCAAGGTTAGCGTATTTTTGAATGAACTGAAATTAATAAGAACAATACAGCATATCACTCCAGCATGGCTGRATAAGGTTTAGTACGACAAGAACAAGTTATCATATACAAGTCCGCCACCTAAAACTCCCCAGCCTCGTAATTTCTTTATTTTTTTAGGTAAAAACTTAAGTTATATGTCAAATTGTAGGTCTTTTTAAACTCTTTAAAGATAGCTTAGTGGGTATCCACAAAATTTTTTTGCAGATTATTATATTTTGTATTCAAAGTTAATTTTTGTAAATATTTCTAACCCTACCCCGTATAATAAATATTGCATCATAGTTGAAAGCCAACTTTTGTCTTCTTCAATTTGTATCATTACCATGTATGCGTAATTTTTACTCCTTCTTAGTGAAAAATAAGAAAAACTAGTCACCTCCATGTTCTTTAAATATGGTTGTTCAGAATTTTTAGGTGTTACTTTAGTAGCTTATTAAGGTACAAATTGTGCCTACATACCCATCGCTGCACATAAAACCCCAAAGTTTAAAGTAACTTTTAAATAAATCAAGTACAAAGTTCCCTCTAAAGAGAGAGAGGCTAGATGATGAACCCCTGCGACAAGGCTAGTGCGCGATCTAGAAAACCAAACTAGCCTCTCTCTCTTTAGAACGAACTTTGTACTTGATTTATTTAAAACTTACTTTAAATTTTGGGATTTTGTGCAGCGATGGGTATGTAGGCATAATTTGTACCATAATAAGCTACTAAACTAACACTTAAAAAATTGTGAACAGCCCTATAACATAACATGGCGGCGAACAGTTTTTCCTTGTTTTTCACTAAGAAGGAGTAAAAATTACGCATACATGGTAATGACACAAATTGAAGAAGACAAAAATCGGCATCCAACTATGAAGCAATATTTATTATCCGGGTAAGGTTAAAAATATTTGCAAAAATTAAACTTTATTTGCAAAATATCACCAATCTGCAAAAAATGTTTTGGATACTCACTATGCTGTTTTTAAAGAGTTCAAAAGACCTATAATTTGACATATAACTTAAGGTTATACCTAAAAAAACAAAGGAGCCTGGAAAGTTTTAGGTGGCGGACCCTGTATATGTCTGGTTCAACCGTGGAATGCATTGACCGTATAGATGTTGGTAATCTTGTAAATGCGTGTTTGAAAGTTGATGATTATGATTCCTGGCTCGTGCAAATAAACTGCTAGGCTGAGCTTTTTAATATTACAGTTATTGCAGTAGTCATTCGCCCCTTTTTGAGACGGTTGCCCTAATTTGGCCCTGTGACATAGAACCTATTTATGTTTTCGCAATTGACAACACTGAGTAGGTTTAAAAGATTCCAAGATTTAAACTGTACTCACAGCTCAACTGCATTGGAAGCTTTCTCGTTGAATGTTTCTTATTACATAATAATATCTATAAGTACTTGGAACCAACTGTCTAAAAAAGCTACCTTTAATTATTCATCACCCTAACAGCGAAAAAGTGAAAATGGTTGCAGGTCTTTTATATCATACATAACAAACTAAAGACATTGTCTGGTAATGAAAAATTTAAGCTCGGCCTTCGTTGCCCTACAATCAAAGAAATCAAACAATGAACATATTTTTTAGGTTAATCCTCCAAAACGCAACACCGCATGTCAAGTGTAATGGATTCAGACTACACAGTAAGCTAGTAGTCCAGCACAATTCAAGAATTATGATTGCTGTTTTTTAACAACCCATTTTCGCAATAGAACCTTAGGCAACGGACAAACGACATCAATACCCGTAACAAAGAACGTAAGTGTATAATTTAAAAAATTACACGCTGGCTAATGTAGTAATTGAAACAATTAAAGTTAACCTTTCCGAGCGTAAACGACCTTTCCAAGTATTTTGCTCTCACAAAACACTCCTTTCTTTTCGCTCACGGTGCATAGCATTAGAACATACTGTACGTAACGTAATGTGTCTCTATTGTATGAGGAATGCCCTCATTTGCCCGGGCACTTGATTTTTTAAAGCCAACAATGTCGTAACGTTAACCGTGCAAAAACTCGTTCTTATCCATTGTCCAGTATTGCACTTATAATCACTACTGTTAACTAGCAACATTCAAAACCTTTTACTCTGATGCAAATTGCTTTTCATTGATGACTTACAACATGTTTTCATGTTATGGGCCATTAAAAAGTTTTGGAATAAATAAGTGTAAATAAGTGATAAGTGAAGGCCTAATCTGTATACACGACTGAAACAAATTATGGTATTGCTTAAAACTTTCCACTGAGCGTATTCCTAAACGGTGTCAAAACAATACAAAACAATTTCATAACATAGAAACATTATGAGTTATGCCTAGGATTACGATTAAATCTATAAATCTCTATCATGCCTAATGCAAATATTGCTTGAAAGTCGTTATTGTCAGCTGTTTTTTAAATTTTGAGAGCAAACCCAACACCCAAAGTACAAAAAGTTCTGTAAGTAACATTACAAGTATTCAGATATTTCCATAGCAACCTATAAGCTGCCCATATAAAGTTCTCTCAAAGATATACCGTGTTTATATTTTACAGTGTTGCCCGATTAATAAAAATGCATGTCTATGCTATGCTGTATGAACCGCAACCAACTACAGATAGATATATTTCGTCATTACAGCTCATCAACATAGTGACGGATGCTACCGAAATTAAAACAGCTTACCTGGGACTTTAAAAAATAATTCGTTGACTCCGTGATAGGCAGATGACTAGAACAATTCAAAACAAATCTTTAGAAAGAGATAAGCAGCCGTTTTACTGGTACTTGGGTAAAAGATTATGAATTGTAGCGGGTATTTCCAAAACTTTTTCTATTTGATAATACAGGGACTCTAGAGTTAGGTAGTAACTAGGTAATCAGTAAACCGTTTATAAGTACTTGGATGCGAATGTGATAAAAGAGTTTTCCTTAAACTGGCGGAGTGTTGAGGTCTTCAAGATAAATTACTTGCAACTGATAGTTATAAAATAAGAGTCTTTCTCAAGATTCCGCTTAACATTTTTCTTGGAGGAATGTACCATAATAAATTATTGCTTTGTTAAAATAAAAGATTTTTAGCTTTTAACATCTTCGAGATGGATGAAGACTTTAAAATTGTGATAGATGATAATGTTGAATTTCTTGATGATGAACATCCTTTTACTTTACTTTAAATGATTCAAAACATGGTACTCTTTCGACGTTATAAAGTTTGTATTCGCTCGGAGACAATCACATCCACGACGAGCTAACTAACTCGGAATCATCTACCAGTGCATAGTGTGTTGTTCGTGAAGATGTGTGTTGAACTAGATTGGTACCGGATTTGATTATTAATCTGGACGAAGAATGTAGTGCAGAAGTGGCGCTTACGTTAATAGTGATTAGTTTAAGGTCGCTGGACTAGTTTTTTGTTAACCTTTTATTCTGACGTTTCTTGTAGTTCAGTTCTACAATTTTTCTAAAACAGCAACCCAGAGCAGACAATTAGAAAGGTATATACAGGATGTTTCACAAATGATAAGGACCCTGACGAAATTAAAAATGCAACTTAAAATACATTCTCATAGCCAATGTGGTTATTTTACATAATGGTTTTATTTTAAAAACAATTTGGGAATCCATGACGGCTATGCGCTATGGTTCCTGTCACTGTATTTATTAAAAGTCAAAATGTATTCAAATGATGAAAAAACAGATATGATTTTGATTTATGGTGAATGCAAGAAAAATGCTTCCGCTGCTGGCCGTTTATACAGACGTTTTCCAAATAGAAGAGCTCCTGCCGATATCGTTTTCAAGAGACTTGAAATAACTTTAAGGACAAACTGGCCACCACTGAAAAAGTCAAGAGAAAGAACAGCAACAGGCCCTGACAATGTAATTAGAGTATTGTAAATGAT
Source organism: Rhyzopertha dominica (assembly GCA_025024175.1). Taxonomy (NCBI): domain Eukaryota; kingdom Metazoa; phylum Arthropoda; class Insecta; order Coleoptera; family Bostrichidae; genus Rhyzopertha; species Rhyzopertha dominica. The sequence continues at coordinate 8,011,158 of QCXZ01000053.1, read as the reverse complement.
TGACGAAAATCCTCATATTAGTCAAAGGGTAGTCTCAAGAGCAACCGGTATTAGTCTGTCTTCAGTATACCGAATAATTAAAGGCAATCAATTTCATCCGTATCACTTGCAATTGGTTCAGGCCTTAAAGGAGACAGATTATCCTAAAAGAATGGTTTTTTGTAACTTTTTTCGGAAACACCAAAATTTGAATGTGACATTTTATGACAACATTTGCTTCTCAGATGAATCAAGATTTTCTAATAATGGTGGAGTTAACAAACATGCATTATTATGCGCAAGAAAATCCACGGATTCGCGAAGGCCATATTCAAACTATCTACTCGACGAATGTCTGGTGCGGAGTATTAGGGAATCAAATTGCCGTATTTTTTTCGCGATAGTCTAAACAGCAATACTTATCTAAATTTTTTAAGAAACATTTTACCGGTACTCCAAAATGTAAATTTACAAGTAAGATAAGATCTATGGTTCCAACAAGATGGGACACCTGCGCATTATCATAGAATAGTGCGAAATCATCTTGATTTGGTTTTGCCTAACCGATGGATAGGAAGAGGTTCAATTAATCCTTGGCCACCGAGAAGTCTGGACCTTACTCCTTTGGATTTTTTTCTGTGGGGAATGGTAAAAGAGCAAGTATACCAAACACCAATTGAAAGTGTAGAACATTTAGAAAATAAAATACGTGATGCATGTGGATCCATCACTCCAGAAATATTGATGCATGTTAAAAGACCGTTTTGGGCACGAATTCAAGCTTGTGAAAAGAGCGGAGGGCGACATTAGTGTTATTGAATAAACATTTTACAAAAATAAAATTTGTTTTACAATACCGAATTTACTTAAAGCAAATGATTGAAGTTTATGTCAAAATTTACGAATTTATACAGCTCTCTACGTTTTATATTTTTTAAGACGATGAACAATTATCAATGTTACCTCTGCAAATGTATTTTGGGTTGCATTTTTAATTTCGTCAGGGTCATTATCATTCGTGAAACATCCTGTATAAAACCGCTTTAAATTAAACCTCATAGAACACACAACACACACAACATGTGAATCGCAAAAAGACTAAAGAATTTGCAACCTCCTCGACAAACTTTGTTTCGTTTGAAGGGAGAAACTACTATTGCCTAGAATCAACTGCCCCAAGAGGATATTGATCACCTTCAACGAATCTAACCATAACAAAGTTCGAGCAACTTCATTATTTTAGCCTGAAAATGTAATCATTTTTGTAATGACCTAAGACCCGCTTAAGATGAATAAAATCGATTGAATTAAGTTATTATCTTTAGGTATTGCAGTTCTAACGTCGCCTTTTTTTAAATTTGTAGTAAATTTCTTTGGTACATACACTTCAAAGCGATATCGTGAAGTGCTTCAAAATACTGCGGTTCCGTATCTTTTTACAGTAATCACGCTGTACATTCGAAATTCTTTTAGTTGATCTTTAACTTTTTTCGCCAGAAAAGCTGTTAAAAAAACCTGTGAATTGTAATTTTGTTTTATTTCCTGTGCCAGTAGAATATCTAATTTGTACCTTCGTGCTCTACATTCCAGATCTTTATAAGCTCCTTCTCAAAAAGTTCCTTAGACGCTTCATGTTTTGAATATAAAATAAATAGATATAATGTTAACAATTACTTGACTTCTCAAACAAGACAGCCGGGGCGTTGTGGGCTACCTATACTAAGCTATCAAAGTTTTAATAGCAGCTGAAAGTCGGACAACACCCACAGAAACTAATCATCATCACTGTCGGCCTTTCTCCTTCGGGGCAAGCCACAAGCTGGTTACGACACTTCCTCGATTCCCATTCACACAGTATCGTTTCCCGAGGACATTTAGCGAACTTCTTAGCACCTGACCGCGTAGTTTACACCGTCCATTCATGACGGCCAATAATAAGAGGTCGGCCTTAAAATATGCACATTAAAAATCGCGATGTAGGAGTCAAACATCCTGTGCGTGTACGAACTTAGAGCAACGCAAATATTGGCTTTGAATCATGTCGTGTATGGGAAAATATTTATCCTGCGTGTTCGAGTGTATTTTTACAAAGGTTCGTTCCACCGAAAACGGGGTGGTATAGGCGACGTGGGCGTAATCAAACATAAGCGAGGTGTACGACTTTGAGGACTGATGAAGTGCCCATCTCGTAATTTAAAACAACAATTCCGAGCACGAATCTTTATTTGCATTCCAGGTAAGACTGGTAGCTGCAAATGGTACCGTCATTAATCAAAAAATGACGGCACCGACAATTATCCTGTAAGATGACATATTAATAAAGAAAAAACTACAAGGACCTCTAATAATGCTACTGTGTTTACGCAATAACAATGTATGACAACGACTGCAAAAACACACACGTAATACAAACGACAATTGATGATTTGTATGAAGATGTAGTAGTTCTCAGACCATCTTAACTAACTCACACAAATAACAAAAACCGCTGCAAATTGAATCAATACTTCCACTTCCAATTGTCAAAATGACATTTACGTTTTTATTTCTTATACTGTACGATTAGTAATCAGATTTTGAGCATTTTGTCTCTCTACACATTTTTTCTAAGACAAAGTCCTCGTGATATTAGCAAAAATATATATTTTAAAATCGGTTTTTTTCCAAATAACTCGAAAATTATTAACTTAACAAAAAATTACAACAGTGATTTCTGATTAGAAATTTGATTTTCTATATAATAAAAAAAATTAAAAAATCGTACGAGTAGAGACCAAAATAGGTTTTTTTTGGAAATATTTCGAAAATGTCAAACTTTTGAATAAATCTTCTTAAGACACTTTTTGTGAGAAATTTTATTTGCTATCTGATGGCATTCTCAGTTTTTGAATATATTAAATTTTTTTGCTTTTTTTGCTAATATCTTCTAAACAGTTTGCTGCACCGAAAATTTATAACAGCGAATAATACTCACAGTTATACTACTAATTACATACTAAAACGAAAAAAATATAAAAAATAAAAATTTGCATAAAGGGTAGCTACCCCTCAATTTTGCCTCCTTCCAGATACCCTACTTATCCCACAAACAATAGGTCGCTTTGGGTAGTTGAGATTTATACGTTTGCCAAATTTCAAATTCATATATTAAGTCTTTCGAAAGTTATCGTGTCCACAAACAATACCACAGACACACAGACAAGAAATTTTTTTGCACAAATTTTGTTTTTTTTTGAGCAAATAAAAATATTTGAAAATTTTTTTCACGATACAATACTTCCTATCCGTTGGATGTGGAAGTAATTTAGTTGTAAAAATCTGTAGCCTAGGATTGAAGGTCGATTTCATAACTTTGGCAAGTAATTTTGCGTATTGGCACTATATGTTTCCAATATTCTGTTTTTTTTTAATTTCTAAATGTTCAACAGTTCAGTTTTTTTACCATTAATTTCGCAATGTCATGTTTCTTCTAAGCAATAATTAGTATATTTGATGCAATGGCCAGCAAAATCTGTTGCGCCTTTATTTACATGCAAAACATGTTTCTTATTCCTATTCTTAATGGCTCTACCTGCATTTTAGTTGGTAAATACCGATATACTTTATTATAGTGAAAATATGTTCTTTATTATTTTTGTTAGCATTGTACAACACTATTAGTGTTCTATCTTTATACCGTTTTTTTTTAAGTATTCGGTGCACAATTTTTGTGTCGTATCCAATGTTAAAGGCCAACTGTTGAATGGTTGTCAAATTTTTTGGACCATGTCAGGGTTAAAGCTGTGCCATATACGTACTGATCAATATACTTTACATTTATTTCTGAAGGCTCCTTCGATAAAATCAAGAAAAAACCTAGTGGCTTGAAGACTACTAAACCTATAAATATTTACCATGCGGTTGTCTAAACTTCGATTCAAATAAAAATGCATATCTATACTATGCAGTTTGCACCGCAACCATCTGCAGATGGATCTATTTCGCTCTCATTGCAGTTTAGGTCTAGTGCAGACATCATGGCATTTTTTTTGTTAATTTTTATTTTTACTCTGCTTTCAGGGGGTGCCTATATGGGAGAGTCCTGCTGGGTGCTTTTACAGGTGAAAAGCTCTTAGATTTTTTGATCCTCTTTTATATATATTTCCGCATTAATCGGTGTTTATAAAATTTCTGCTATTCTAGCGATTTCCTGATCTTCGTGCTGTGCAATCTTCTCTTTCATCTTTCCCCTTCTCTATTCTGCTCTTTGCAATAGATTATCCATTTTAAGTCCTTCCGGATATTCACGGTCCTGGTGTACCAGGGTATTCCGAATACCCTTCTGTACATTTTATTTTGCGCCGTAGTTATCGTTTCCTTTGCTTTGTTGGACCCTCTGCTCCATATCTCCTCTCCGTACGTCAGCACTGGTATTCCAATCGCCTTGACTATCCTCAGCCTTACTCTCTGGTGGTAGCCACTGTTGTGCCTGGTAAGGCACCAAAATCTCCTTATGTTTTTCTCTTCCACGTGTTTCCTCATCGTCGCATGATTTCCGAAGTCCAATCTGCTATCAAATTGTATCCCCAAATACCTCGCCGTGTTCTTCACAGGAACCATACTGTTACAGACCTGTATCTTCATTTTCTCCCTCGTTCGTTTCTTGCCCCTCCGTATTACCTCGGTCTTCGTCTCGTTCATTGTCAGTTTCCACTTCTTGAAGTACCTATTCAGCCGGTACGTTGCCTCCTCCATCCTGTTCTTCGCTACTTCCCAAGTCCTTCCTTCGATGGCGAGCGCCGTGTCATCCGCAAACTGGAATACCCTCAACTTGGGTCTTTCCACATCATGGCACAGAATTGGTTTTGCCTATATACGAAAGGCTTGGTATGATGTAAGTAATAAATTAGATGGCAATGCCATCTGTCAGTATTACATTGACACGATGACAAAGCCACCTAGCTGCCAGTATGGGAACTACTTCCAAAAGGAAGTGACCTGCTGTGGAGATAATTTCACAGCCTGATGGGGAACAGGAACTTGTGAATTTGGTAAAAAAAAATTCAGGTTCGATTCAGGTTGTTAAAAATGTCAAATATGTTCCATTACATTTTAAATATTCCAAAATGCACAGGTCTAGGGGAAATAACCCTCCCCCCCTCTCTATGGCCCTGCTCTCATGGCAAACTCTTAATTATATATGCTATTCATTAAATAACCACAAAACGTTAATAGTGAATTAAATAACTAAAAATGTTTCTGACGGTAATTGTGACGGAAGTAGCATCCACTCATCCCAATCTTCAACTGGCGCGATCATTGTTGGAAAAGATGAAAAACTCCAGTCGCAGGTCCCTCACATCTACGCGACTTTGAGTAATCGTGTGCAGCCGCATAGCGCCACTTCTTCGGCATTGCCGGGAATGCGGTGCTTTTAAAATGCCTCGCCATACTTGTACTTATCGGCCGCAAAAGCGCACACAGTTGCGGGAATTCGCTGCACCGAACAACGGATGCCGGGCACGTACTGTTCATTATTACACGACTAACAAGTACCTATAAGGAACTGCTGCTACCACGGAATTCTAAACGGTTCGATTATCGGCCAACTTGGCTAATTTCACTCGTAGATCACTCGAGATACCGGCCCTCGGCGGTAGTTCCCATGCGGCGAACGGTGGACGCATTTGAATTTTCTTACGGTTCACTTTGGATATTGCATCCAGTGCTGCAGCAATCTTATTTTCCTGTTCTCTTTTTGAGAACCAAATATATTCTTCTCAAGATCTTTCTTACTTTAAGAGGGTAGGGTAGGTAAATCCGAAACTCAAATTCCACTAGGGAGCGCCACCGGTTATTTTCATCGTATTTCGGTCTAATAGTGGTTTAGACAAACCCTCAGATATTAGGGTCCACCCACCAGGACTACCTGCATTTATTGCGCTCACTTACTAGTTTGGGACAATAAATTTCCGTACCAGGGTGGATGTTCTAGAACGGAGAATTTCTTATTTGGGTACGATTTGTATCCTGCCGTTCAAAGAGCAGGCAGACTGATTTTGTCTGTAAAATACTAGTATAACTGTGATGTCCTTACTATTTCTAATAAAACTGTTTTTGTGGGGACGTAAGGTTAAAGGTCATATTGATATGGCGACTTTAGAAACTAAAAGGCTTGAAAGAGTCAACTTGTTGGTATATACATGTTACTAGTATTGCATAGATGATAACTAAAAATTGATATCTTATATGCTCAAAGGTGAGGCAGTGTTGAATTGATATCAACTATAATTATCCAAAGTTCTTGCACAGAAATACAAGTACGACAATTATAGAAATTATAGCATATCTGATTTTATTTTGGTTCAAATACTCCAAGGTTTAGTGAAATTCTTTTTGAAAACCCCCATTCATAGTCGTATTTACTATACTTGCAAGTATTGCTTATCTGTGTACAGGCATAGATGAACTAATTCATCTGTGGTACAAGGTGTCCAATTTTCGTTGTAGTTACAGGATATCTCGATAACTATTATTGCGTATTTCAACCCAGAACCGCACTTGAAGTCAATCTGCGCAGAAACCAGTTTGTGTCTAAACCTGTCGTTACGGATCATTTTGGCGTACTGCAACACGTTTCGCTGTGGAACGCTGAGTAACATTTATCCCTACTTCCAAGCAGTGGTAAACAACAGCAAGTCATCGCGCTGGATGAAGTGGTGGGATATGCGGTTCTGGGTTGAAATACGCTGTAATACTGGAGAATTGCGGTGTGCACATTACTCTCACCTTTTTGTTGTTAGTTAAATCGTAATTCGCCGATTTTATAATGGCTTTTATTTTAAAGCTGTAGTGAAGTATTTTGAGATATGTCTCAAACTTAGATTTTTCGGCAATAATATTTTCCTAATTAAGCAAATACACATTGTTAGGTTTATTTTCAATATATCAGCTATTAACACAATTTTTTAAAATGATTTAATAAAATCTTGGGGCGCATTATAGTTGGGCCAAAAACTTTATCGCTCTTTAATCTGCCATTGAGTTGGGCCAGAAGGATGCGGACGGTGGATTATGAACCTCCCGCTGATAGTTATCGATAACAAATCCTTATCAGATCCTGCTACCTGATACTACTTAGAAAAGTATGTAATTTAAACGCAAACATTTTGTGCCTGTGGACCCAATAGATCGTAAACGTGCTGAAAACGGAACTGTGCGATGGAGGTGTACAAATAAAACTCCGAAAGTCCCGCAAAAATCTACACGTCGGCTGGAAATGAGATCTTGTACTCCGAATTATCTCACAATCACAAAGAAGACATAAACCTGCACAACAACAGTGTGAAAAGGAAAGCTCTAGAAAATGTACACGAAAAACCTGCCAAATTAGCGCACACGGAACTTCGGTCTAACCCTGGCATAAGCAGTAACATAACGACTTACGATATGGAGCTTGTAAGGCATAATATATGGATGTGCAGGAGGAAGTTAACTCCAAATCTACCCAAAACGCAAAAAGACGTTTTCGAAGCAGTAAACACTTTGGCACCTATGACAGATAAAGAGGAATCATTTGCCTTGACAAATAATGCAGACCAAGGTATCATCATTTTTGCTCCTTATAGCAATCTTTACTTTTTATGTTGTACTGAAACTGTGTATATGGACGGCACATTTGATTTTTGTCCGAAATTTTTTACACAACTCTTTACAATTCATGGATACAATAATGGACATTACGTTCCATTGGTATTTTGTTTGCTTCCGGATAAAAAAGCAATCCACATATCAAACATGTTTGAATATGTTGTGTCAGAAGTGCAGTGAAAGTGACTTACAATTTTATCCTAAAAGTGTCGTGATTGATTTTGAAACTGCAATCCACAATGCTATTATGGATACGTGGGAGGATGTCGATTCCATCTTTCACAGGCATGGTATCGAAAAATTTACTCGCTTGGACTGTCACAAGATTATAAAAACCACACGGAAGTTGGCAAAATGTTAAGATATTGTTTTGGACTTCAGTTTCTTGATTGTGATGAAGTGGGTGACGCATTCGCATTCGATTTAATTCCAATCATGCCAAAACATTCGAAACTTCAAGAGTTTTGCTACTATTTAGTGGACAATTACATCAGCGAAAATGCCAAATTTACTCCAAATATTTGGGCAAGTTCATCTGCCTCCTCTTGCAGAACAACCAATGCGTGTGAGTCATTTCATTCAAGATTTAATAAAAGTTTTTATTCGCCTCATCCAAATATTTTTCAATTTGTTGATAGTTTGTTGAATTTTCAAAGTGAAGTTTATGTTAAAATAAACACATCCAACAAATTAAAAAAGTTGTTAGGCGTACTGTGAAATTAAAGCAAGATTATCTTGAAGTCAAAATTAATAACTACAAACAAAATCTCATAGACAGGCTGACATTTGCAAAAAGTGTTTCATTTAAATACGCGCCAAATATGCAAATATTTTTTATACCTTATTGTACATACATATATGTTAATATTGTGTTATTACGTATAAATATAGGTTCGTATTTTTGTAAATTTGTAAATATTTTTATACTTTACTGTACATACATACATGTTATTATTGTAACGTATAAATATAAGTTTGTATTAAAACTTGAAAATTGTTTTATTTTATTCCTTTAAGGGTGTTTGCTAAGAAAAAAAACCGTAGCAATCAGATTAATAAGTTACACACATTACATAAATTAAGGTCTTTCCTAATTTGCTAATAATGGTCCATAACCCGCTGTTCAGGCAAAGCAGATTCTTGGTCCAACTATATTGCGGGATTAGTTGACCCGCTCAGTCAGAGAAGGGTTAGATAGGTAGACTGGCCCAACTATACGACTCCGAAAATCTTGCTTTTTTTTAAATGGATGCAAAATGATATTTCCAAACAATGTCCTGTATGACCTGACCTGACCTGACCTGGGTTTGAACACAAAGAGTACTCTTTATTCTTAGCTAAGCTTTCGACTTTATTTCAAAGTCTTCTTCAGAGCGTCTACAATAAACACTATTGTAACATTTTTAAAAATAAAAGTTTTAAATTCTACTTACAGAAATTTGAGATTAAGTGTACATAGTGTTAATACATATGAAGGTATTTAACAACAATATTAATAGTGTTGTCTTCCTCACGAACAAAGTTTGTTAGTCGGGTGATTGAAGATACAATTTACATTCATCGAAATTACATAACACTTTAAATATCCTTCAGTCACAAAACTTTACATATGTCAAAGCTGCAAAAACTTTCATCAAATATGGTACCAACATTAAAAATTTCGAAAATATATGCTTAAAACTGTAGTTTTCAAATTCTCATATGCAATAATTACCGATTGAATACTACTTCTTGTAGTCCTATGTGTACTGGTTTTGCGACAGCAAATACGTGTAAATATTACTCAGTTGTTGCGTATCAGACATTTTATTAATAGCATTGTTGGTCCCGGTAATGTGATACATCTCCAGGATCAGCCTTTTGTCAGTATTTAGTTCTACATCTAAAATTTGACATCATCCCAGCCTATTTATGTCACCTTTATGTAGTGATATTCTATTTTTAATCCACTGGGATGTTTGCCCTACATAAATGTTATCGCAAGTACTGCATTTTAAACTGTATACTACGTTGGATTTATATTTAATCGGAGTTTTTGCCTTTAATTGCGTTATTTTTAAAAATGTTACAATTATGTTTATTGTAGACGCTCTGAAGAAGACTTTGAAATGAAGTCGAAAGCTTAGCTAAGTAAAAAGAGTGCTCTTTGTCTTCAAACCCAGGTCGCCATACCCTTAATTGCTTCAAGCCTCTACGTAGTAATCGACCGTTACTTCCCCTCGTGTTTTTTATTGATAACAGATAGATATATAATATGCATTATACAGAAATGTACATATATCTTGCTTACTTTATGTAGTTCTTTTAGCGCAATCCATCAAATGTGCTAGCTTTATTTTCCGCCTTCTTTTCTTGGCTTCTAAGCATCAAATTGACCTCCGGTTTTGCTAGATAGTACCTTATGGTCCGTAGGCGTACCTTTTGCTCGCCAGGTACAGATTTTCTGAGCGATGAATCGGAAGAGGATGCATTAGTTGCCCAAATGGAAGATTTAACATTCTCTAGAGTTACATCAAGTATCCGTTCTATTAAGTCCGTGTATATGAGTTAGATAATGTTTGTATTGTACCGTAGTAGTAGTAGTATACTGAAGTTCAAGTACTTCAAAATATGCTCACTAAAATTTTCTGCTGTTGATGATAGGCTAAGGCACTGAGCTGATCAGCAATTTATTGAGCAAATACCTCCAGGTTGTCTCCCGGAGAACGAAAAAATGTGGTAGTCAATTGGGTATTATCACTTTTTTTTTAAATTACGTAAAATGAATCTTGAAGTGCATATATATCGTACGCCATATTAAAAAAACAAAAAAATATTTGTAGGTAGAAGATTTCAGGTCTGAATTTCGAATCTTAGGAGTCACCGCCAAAACGCTTCTATCCAAGGTTATTCAACTCGTGACGTCAAGTGTCATGTAAACATTACCGAGGAGCGTGCTGTTTAATGGTGTAGTATCATTCTTGTATTGGAAAAGCTTTTGTGTGGTGTTTATTGAAAGGACGGTGTAAGAGGTCGCACCAAAAGTTATTTGTGTAGTTTTACAAGCATCTATTATGTATGGAAAACAAAACAAGTGTTATTTTGTACATGGTTCTAAAAGTACTTCAGTCAGTACAGCTAACACAATTTTTGTAACCGTTCCTCGAGATTATCAACGTATGAAAAAGTTGTTTAAGGCCCCTAGACGTGATATGACGAAATCGCAAAGTTTGTTTTTCTGTTGTGAAGATCATCTTAATTCTTACTGAAAGTTTTATTATTCTTTTTGGGGTTATAAGTGTTTACCATTTAGTTTCAATTTTGTTATAGCTTGAAGAGGATATGAAAAATTATATGCGTTTTAAGTTGATAGAGGGAAATGTTAATAAAGAACGACGTTGTTCCCCATATATTCGACTGTTAGCCAGACCGGAAACGAGCCGCAAGAGCCTCGAAAATAAATGGCAATTTATATTTATTCTGACCTCTAAAATAAATGTCAAGTTTAGGGTACATTTTTGATTCTTACATTTTTATCTTTACAAATAGTATGTTTCCAACAACGCACTGTCATCAAATTAACAATGCTACGTTAATTTGTTAAAAAGTTCACTTATGCTGTTGCTTTTACGTCCCTCATTTCCGCCGCGATGAACCGCTCGTCGCTGTACACAAATTCCATAACAATGAAGATGCCTTCAGAAGTCATAACTCATAAGTATTTCACTTTTTCTTGGCGTATTTTAATTCGCTTGTCACAAAATGAACGCAAACAACAAACTGATAAATTGACGGGCTGAGGCTAACGCGTGACGCGCTGACCCCAGATGTAATCAAGCGGCCATTTACAAGACACCTGACGTCACGGCCAATATGTTCGCGTTTTGGCGGTCCCTTTAAATATTCACATCTTTAATATTAAAAATACACCTTACGATCCATTTTTTCGAATTTATAAGCTGTCACGGCTGTTTTGTGGATTAGATGCTACCTATTAATATGCAATTTAATAAAATATAAATATATGGCAAGTACCCAATTATCCAATACACTGCGACTAAATGAACGTGAAAGATATAAGCCACTATGAGGGACGCTGGAAGTTGTTTAAGCTTTCATCTTAGAAAAAACGTAAAATATAATAATGAAACCTGACCTAGATAACCTCAACCCTATTCATAAACTGTTTACAGAGCCAATGATCATTAAAACGAGCACCATGGAAGTAGCAAACTCAAATAGGAGCGAGCGTGGGATAATTCCAAAACAAATTTGCTCTCCGTTTTTCGTCATTAACGGTTAACACTAATTTTTTGGCACACACACCTGATGAATGCGCTCTTGTTAGGCTCACCGTAAACATAACCCCATCTCGGGCGGATGAACTACCGGCCGCGACTTGTACCACACATGACGTGAGAAATCGGGATTCAAATATTTACTGAAATGGAGAATTATGGGCGTTAGGTGTGTACAGCACTTATGATTTATTGCCGGTCTTATGGCGAGATGTGTAAGGTGCCTTATACGTTTCCGGAGAGGTCAGTGGAACCACGCGGTGAGACCAGATGGTGCGTTATTGCGATGGATTGCTTATCGGGGTCAAACTCGACAAAGATGGAATCTGATGCACATTTGGCTTGTGTTGAAAATAAACTTAGTGGGCAAATTTTCCAGGAATGCATCGATAAGAATTAATTTTACTAAACTGTAAAATAAAAAGAAGATCATGACTTCCAACAACTTTAATTAATGTTCAGAGTAAAAATGGAGTATTATTAAGTAAAGGTTTATTCCATTACTAGTAGTTTTTTCTGCATACACACTTGCTATTGGTTGTGTTCTTGTATTCTAACGATCTTAAAAGACGATGGCGTGATCCTTTTTTATACTTTTCGTTTATCGAACTTTAATTACAACCATAATTATTACAATATTGTGTCAATGTGACAACAACTTATCGTAACTTCCTCGTATTTCTTATATTCTTGTAGAACTTTCTTGTATTCTGCTTTATTACCTTCGCGTTTACGCTAGACTTTAGCTAGTGTAGTAGAGCTAATGACTGTGCAGCTTTTATTAAAAAAATTACTGAGTTGTTCAATTTCATTCTTAACTTTATTCGTTTAAATAGGAAATTTTCTGTGATAATCGACTTTTGTAGCTTATGGTCTACATAATTTATTCACGGAGGTATCAATAATTCTATTTTGATTACCCAACTGATTTTAGAGCATTTCTACAGCGTCATTTTAGCAAACTTCTGAATCCAGTAATAGTTGCAGCTGCCTTATCCGAAACTGTTCCCAACATGAATTTCATTTAGATAAATCTCCATTGAACTTACGAAGCTCTAGCTTCTGCTGCTTTACTTCAATAGTTTCCATAGCTCGGTTCTCATATGCATAAACTTTTTTGAAATTCCTCCTCAAATTCTTCTTATTTTTGATACTTCTTTGCAAATCATTTGCGTAAGGAATTGGGTATTTGCCATGTATTTATATTTTATTAAATTGCATATTAATAGGTAGCATCTAATCCACAAAACAGCTGTGACAGTATATAAATTCGAAAAAATAGATCGTAAGGTGTATTTTTAATATTAAAAATGTGAATATTTAAAGGGACCGCCAAAACGCGAACATATTGGCAGTGACGTCAGGTGTCTTGTAAATGGCCGCTTGTTTACATCTGGGGTCAGTGCGTCACGCGTCAGCCTCAGCCTTAGCCCGTCAATTTATGTTTGTTGTTGCGTTCATTTTGTGACGAGCGAATACGCCAAAAAAGTGAAATACTTATGAGTTATGACTTCTGTTCATTGTTATATCAAAAATGTGCCCTAAACTTGACATTTATTTTAGAGGTCAGAATAAATATAAATTGCCATTTATTTTAGGGGCTCTTGCGGCTCGTTTCCGGTCTGGCTAACAGTCGAATATATGGGGAACAACGTCGTTCTTTATTATAACATTTCCCTCTATCAACTTAAAACGCATATAATTTTTCATATCCTCTTCAAGCTATAACAAAATGGAAACTGAATGGTAAACACTTATAACCCCAAAAAGAACAATAAAACTTACAGTAAGAATTAAGATGATCTTGACAGCAGAAAAACAAACTTTGCGATTTCGGCATATCACGTCTAGTGGCCTTAAACAACTTTCTTATACGTTGATAATCTCAAGGAATGGTTACAAAAACTTTGTTAGCTGTACTGACTGAAGTAATTTTATAACCATGTACCAAACAACACTTGTTTTGTTTTCCATACATAATAGATGCTTGTAAAACTACACAAATCACTTTTTGGTGCGACCTCTTATACCGTCCTTTCAATAAACACCACCCAAAAGCTTTTCCAATACAAGATTGATACTACACCATTAAACAGCACGCTCCTCGGTAATGTTTACGTGACACTTGACGTCACGAGTTGAATAACCTTGGATAGAAGCGTTTTGGTGATGACTCCTAAGATTCGAATTTCAGACCTGAAATTCTCTACTTACAAATATTTTTTTTGTTTTTTTTTCAACATAGCGTACGATATATATGCACTTCAAGATTCATTTTACGTAATTTTCAAAAAAAAGTGATAATACCCAATTATTTTTGTAATTACTCGAGCACGTGCATACTTCCTTTCAATGAACTTGATTATTTCCTTTATTCAAATTGTTCCTTTTTTCACTCCAGTTCCTCGGTTTCGGCACAAAAACGTAATGAATTCTAACGATCTATTTTATGCGTTCCGTTTATTTAACTATAATTACAACGATATATTATTACACAACAACTTATCACAGCTTCCTCGTATTATAAATGCAACAATCACGATTGAAATGACTCGCATTGATAAGCCGGAATTTTACTCATTAACAGCACAGCCATGAACAAGCCATCATGAACTAGTTAGTTTTTTTCTCGAAGAGTGATTAAATGATTCACTATTTACCAGACTTATAGTGTTAACGCAAGCTGCATTATGGCTGTCATCATAATATTAAACAAGCAAATATTAACTTGTATTTCCGTCATTAATACTAGTGTTATGAATCAACCTCGGTGACTGTACTAATATTTCTCTATTCAGCTATTGCCATCAAATGTATTTGTTACACTATGTGGAGAAACTTTTTATCCCTCTTTGCTGTTTATAGGGGTAACTATATTTGGATGCAATGAAGTTTACCATGTACAATAAATTTGGTCACTACACTACATAAATCAATATTAAATGCCTTTCATAATCATGAAACCTAGAGATGATGATTTGAGTATATCTGCCACAGATTTACTAGGTGTTATTTTCAGTGCTTCCTATAGGATACTATTTTTCTTACATAAAAGGGTCTTGCAACTCGAGAAATTGTTCATGTTGTTCAATATTTGATGACAACAAAGCATAATTGTTAAGCTATGGGGCTTTAATTTTTTTTATTAAAAATTTATTTACTGAAATCTTTCGAACTAGTACAATTATTGATGAGTACAGATGAGAGATGATAGGATGTTTCTTTAATAAATACATATTACATTAATTGGTTGAGCAGTCTGGTTAGCTCAATAAAGTAAATATAAAACCATTTTAAGGTTATGTTCGAAATTGCATACTCAAAAAACAATATTTTTTTTCTAGCAAATATCATTATCAATTCAATAAACAAATAAATTATGGTTCAGAAAAGTATTAGGCGCTATTAATTTATATTAAGAAAGCACGCTTTGAAAAACAAATGCCATCTCTTTGACAACATTACAACCATGAATAGTCAACAGAACTCGAACTTTACAAACATCAGTCACTCACCACACTCAAACTGAAAATTGGTATATTGTTATTATGTTGCAAAGGCGTAGATATATTGGAGGGGGGTAATACTTTCTAAAGAAAGTAGGGTAGCTAATTTAAAACAAAATAATAAAACACTTTTATTATGTAACAAAACAAAAATAAAGAAAAATAAGCAATATTCTATTAATCTTTAGATAGTAAAATTTAGCAAACATAAACACGTGCTCTAGTTAGAAATTAAAGTCTATTTCAAAATCTTAATAAGGTTTCAGTTTTAAATCATTCAGGTGTATATAGCTTTACATGTAACGACTCTCTGTTTATATTGAACAAACGGGAAGATCCTTTCTTATTAGGGAAATGAAAATCTAAAACAATTTAATAAGTGTAAAAATACAGACATAGTAACTACAAATTCTTCGTTAGCGAATCATTTATTATCATTTAAACATACTTCCACTTTGGACAATTTATAAAGTTTACATTTTTGTAACAGATCATGAAAATTAAACTATTTAGAAATTTTAGAGATATACAAAATTTTAAATGACCTAAATCGGACAATACTAAATGATTTTTACAATTTCAGTTGTTCCATCCTAAATTTTTTATTTAAACGTAAATTTTTATGTTGCTGGTTTGAAAGTAGTTTTCCAGTTTTAGTCGAGATTGTTTGTTTAGAATTTTGGTCTTATACCAGTTTATTTGCGATGCCGTGTAAATTAGTATACATTCTATATATACTTTATGCACTTCAACAATATGAGCATGCAAAAAGGACTAAAGGGCAGTATTTCTACTGATACATGCTTTAGCCCCTAACTAAACTACTATATGACGATTTGTAAGTGAATATCAATAACAATACAGGTTTACATTGCAACTTTAAAGAAAAAGGAAAAAAATTCTATAACAACTAAACTTTAAAAAATACAAAAAGTGCAAATTAAACATGAGCTAATTAAACAATACATTAATGCGAGGTTACAGCTCGGTCAAGCGAATAATGAATTCATGTTCCATTTTTCAAATATGTATGGTAGAATTTTATTGTATAACTTACATATTTGAAATGAAAAACATCTACAAAAGAGAGCGGTCATGTGTTTAGGAGGTGATATCTTACCCTGATACCTTAAATTTAAGTTGTGTACATCCGATCTGAATGTTATCTTGTTGTAAAGGTACGGTGGACTTGTGTATAAAATTATGTGATGATATAGACACTCCGAATGGAGCTCCCTTCGCTGCTCCATATTTAACCATCCAGTACTGGCTAAATTGAGATATTCGATCAAATTTCCGAATGCCATATATGTATCGCAAGCAAGGCTTCTGGAGACGCTGAATCCTCTCTGCGAGTTACGTCATAATGCCGATATCATGGCATAGATATGCACTTTGTAAGGTCTACAGTAAGTTAAACTTACATGAAAGATTACTCGTTAATTGACCGATAGATGGCACCGCTGCCTAAACTTTTACTAATATCAAACTGTTTTGTTATTCTCCCCAGTATGCTACGATATTACAGCAACATTTAAGTATCATCATGCAATCAATTGCGATTTTAATAACTTCTTTGGACACTTAACACAAGGTTGCTTAAACCACATTAAGCAAATTACTTCGATAACAACCTGTAACTACACCCTCTTAAAATATGCAATGGTTATGAAAGAATTTAATTGCTCATTTAAAGGATTACGACCATCTGTTTTTAAAATTAATGCATGCTTACAACGCAAATAAAACCGTAATGGAAGGTCGCGCGAAATGGCTAATTTTCGAACGTCATAGTACATTTCGAGCACAAAAAAATGATCGCCGCGCATCGAATTGAGATAACGTAAGATGTCAAGTATGCAGCGCGACAGCGAGTTACTTCTCGGAAACCGCGCAATAAAACTCGCGATGAAAAAAAAGTCGAGAATTGTCGACGACGCGGTGATGAATGTCCCTAATTTAAGCGGTATGGACCAGGTGTAAAAACCTGACCAGCGACTAAGTCGTTAAAATTTAAAACGTGGTGTAATAAAAAAACGAGACTTACCCAAATTCGTGCTGTCCACTCTTGGAGACATGTCGGCTTGTATGGCAGTTGCGTCCACTAACCACAAACTGGAAAAGGAAACAAATGTTAAGGAGGTATATAATAAKAGAATCAAAAGAAAAACTGCCTTGTTATTTCTACTTCTTTTATGGGAATGTCTACCAACTTAAGCAGAATTTCGACAAAGCATTTGGGATTTAGATTTTGAATTCAATTACTCGTATCTGGCAAAGGAATAAAGGCAAATTGTTGAACAAAGAAATAACTACATGAATTAAGAAAAATCCGTGTTTATAGAACACATTGTACTTATTCATTTTTGGTGAGTCAATATCTCCATCCTTAGAGCCACCAGGACCATACCGAGGTAATCTGTCGTCCTGTGGAAGAAACGATAATGCCTCAACTTGTCCCAAAATTAAATTTTAAAATAATAATAATAATAATAATAACAATGTTTATTAATGTCCGACAGACAATTTTGTCTATATAGAGGACAAAAAATACAAATATACAAAATCAGAAAAAATACCATCATATTATACATGCGTGAGTGTACACCAAAAAATCTTATAAACTAAGCAAACAATTCTAGCAACTTTCGTTTCACTGAACTCGTTGAAAAGTTGTCATAATAAATATCAAAGTTACTGTTGGACATAACATAATTACATAACTTAAATGCCATTATCATGGCGCAGTTGAAATCATGTTGAGTGGACGGTACACTGTAATAAAAGGGAACAGGCGATCTGCTACTAACTCTGGGGGACATTTATGTTTATCTCATTCAGAAGAGTACTACTAACTACTTTACCGCAAATAAGTTTCTGCAAGAAAACAATAGATGCCAATTTTCGTCTACTCTCAAGGGAGACTTCATTAACAACATCTAATAGCGCGCTCTGATCGCAATGTCTTGTAGGATAAACATCAAACATTTTAAAGCAGAAATACTTGGTAAACTTTCTTAAAATATTTTCCAACAGATCAATATATTGTTGCTGGTATGGACTCCAAATTACACTGCAGTATTCGAGCTTAGATCTAACTAAGAGATAAAACAATAACTTTATAGCAAAAATGTAATTGAATTCAGAAGTATTTCGCATAATAAATCCCAGAGCCCCAGCAGCCGCAACAATTTCAATGTGCTGAACAAAAGACAACTTACAGTCAACGATAACACCTAAGTCTCTAATTTCATCACTTCTCTAAAGTACATTGCCTGAGATGTTGTAGAAAAAGTTAATGCGTACATTTTTTCTGCCGAAAGTCACTATTTTGCACTTATTAATATTTAATTCAAGTTTGTTCGTCAAACACCATCTATTTAAATTGTCAATATCCTGCTGAAGAAGCAAGCAGTCCGAATAAGAACCTATAGCCTTCAGTATTTTTAAGTTATCGGCATACATATAAGCATTACATTTAAGCGATTTCACTACATCGTTGAAAAATATTACGAATGTAATACATACTGTTGATTTAGTATTTTTTTTGATCTCATTTTGATATAAATGGTTACCAAGTTTTGTATGATGAGTCCTGTATACTGTAGGTTGTCTTTAGCAATAAAAAATGTACTATACAGGATCTCACCTTTAGGATGCCCACCATCCCTAAAAATTTATTACAATCCCATTTACAATTTTCAAAATGTTTCCAAAACTAACCAAGATGAAACAAACGTGTCAGGTCAGGTCAGGTAGGTAACCACCCTGAATACAATATGTACTTTAAAATGGGTACCTAATTTGCAATGTAATAAATTTTAATGAAAAATCTCCAATCATATTTTTAAATTTATCAGTAACAAAAAACAGATACATATCCTTTTGCTATCAGCAGATGTAGATTATACATATAAATATACACTACAGTGCGAGTAAGCCAAGTGGGAAACATTTTGACACGGATCATCGTCATTAGTTTGCTATTCTAGCCTACTGATTGACATAATGCTTTACTTGATTTATCACTTTTTTATAACACATTTAAAGAGAAATTCAGCATTGTCTTTTTTCTGCATAAGAAGCAACCAAATTAAAAACAACTAACGAAGAAACATTTTACATAAGAAGGCTTAAAAACATAGTTGCAATAGCAATATTCAAACATCATAAAATGATCTTTTTAATCGCAGAAAGAAGTATATTAAAAGCAAGATTAAGAATCTTTACCCATTTGGATTTATGCAAAGGTGTTTTAACAGATATCAAACAGGTGAATTTACTATTGTAGTGATGGTATCAAGCAATCAAGGGGAAGTAGTTCGCCTGTTTTCTAGAGAAAAGTCTCAAGAATTTACCTTGCACACTTCAATGAAAAGCAGTTTAGAAAACCATGACATGTACTACTAGTTAACAAATACGGTTCTTCCTCGGATGATGGAACAAAATTAGATTTAATGCTTATATTTGAAGAAAACGTGAATGTTTGTCAATTCTCCATTGCAAGTATACCAAATCAAACTTTGATAGTAAGCAATTGTCAAAATGACATTTACGTTTTTATTTCTTATACTATACGATTGGTAATTAAGTTTCGAGCATTTTTTCTCTCAGTTTTGTCAAATAATAATATTTTCTAAAGTTTGCTGCACCGAAAATTTATAAGAACGAATAATACTCGCAGTTATACTACTAATCACATACTAGAACGAAAAAAAATAAAAAAATAAAAATTTGCAAAAAGGGTAGTTACCCCCCAATTTCGCCCCCTTCACGATATCCTACTTACCCCACAAACAATAGGTCGCTTTGGATAGTTGAGATTTATACGTTTACCACATTTCAAGTTCATATATTAAGTCTTTTGAAAGTTATCGTGTCCACAAACAAAACCAGACACAGACAAGAAATTTTTTTGCTCAAATTTTGTTTTTTTTGCGTTTCCGACCATTTTAAAGCGAATGAGAAAATAAAAATTTTTGAAAAATTTTTTCGCGATACAATACATCCGTTGGATGTGGAGTAAAACAATTACTTCCATCATACGGAAAAGAAAATTTTCTGTATTCGGATGAATCAACTGTCGCTTTTGGGCCACAGAAAATCCCTACTGGATGAGAGGGACGCATAAACAGACTCCAAAAGGTGCAACGTGAACATCTGGACAGGTATAACAAAAGACCAGATCATTATTTTTGAATCAGATCTTTGACAAAGCAAATTACTCTTCTTCAAAATCAGGACATTTCGTTATTTAGATTTATATCACAACCGGAAATATCTTGAAATACCAGTAAACATGTGGTTTGCTGAAGGACCATCTATTTACCAGGTTAACGACTGTTATCTAAACTTTTCCTTTCCAAATCGTTGTATTGGAAGATGAGGGTAGCTAGAATGGTCAGCAATGCCTCCTAAAATTATTCCTCCCGACTTTATCTTAGCTCACAAGACCTAGATGACTTACAAGGACGTCTTTCTTCACTGATCCAACCTTTCTTGAGATATAATCGATCTTAGAAAGTATTTAGTAGGCCTACGCTTCCTCTTTTTTCCACAATGGAAACAGAGCAAGGCGGTCAAATACCTTTTTTGGATGTACTTTTAAAGAGCAGCCATAATAACATCGAACATAACGTATACAAGAAAGCATCACACACAAACCGTTACTTAAATGCAGATCCTCACCACCATCCTCGTCAGCTATTCTTTCTGTTCATACTTTGGTAACACGTTCACGAAGACTGTCAGATAAGAAAAATATTAACACTGTAAAACGAACAACGGTAGTATATCCTTATGAGAAAGGGGTTTCAACAAAAATAGAACACGGTTCGAAGAGACGTAATGTTAGGCAAGCATACTGAGTAGAAAACAAAATTAGCTTACTCTTGAAAATTCCAAAAGACCAAATTGCACTTGAAAACCAATACTCTATAAAATACCATGTTTAGGCTGTTAGAAGCAATTTCTAGGCCCGACAACAACAAAAATATTGGCAAGAGTAGCTGGAAACAAAAACCTAATCAAGCAGAAGCTTACCACCTCAGCCCTATGCCAGCATACATTGACTTTGAAGAAACAAAACAAATAGCTAGTTGGCTTTAAGATCAAGTGTAACTGCAGACAATACTGCAGCCTCTAGAATACTGACTTCTTCAGGATCATCAGGTCAGACAACAACTATATGTTTCAGCACCAAATCCTGTTCAATAACTTTAACAATTTTACCACCAGAAGATGATGAGAAGACTCTTAGCGGAGCTGTATATAATACAAGCGAGGTAAAACTGAAAAAGTATGATGATAACTTATATATTTAAGTATCTCTGAAAATTAAAAATTACCCTAAAATACTACAATAAAAAATTATTATTAAAAATGTTTCAAATTACTTATGAGTTTGTCAGATACTGATTTATTGCGAACAATATTAAATTACATGATTTCGTAGTTCTATAAAATAATTACACTTTCGGTAAGGTTAACTTGAATAGTTCTGGGTTTTTTTTATAAGCAGATGAATTTATATGAGATTAATTACTGCATTAACCTTTGTGTCATGTTTAATTGCAGACTAGTAGTAGAGTGATTTTTTACACAAACAAAACGCAGTTTAAACATTGTTAAGGACATCGATAGAATATTTTCTTCGCAGAATTCTATTAGAACACATACAATAAAAAAAATAAACACATTTCACACTACGCTTGTTAATATTTCGAAAATCACACAGTCCCTTCAAAAATGCATAATCTCCGTTTCATCACAATAAACCAATTCATTCGGCAGGTAGGAGGTCTCAGTATTCAAGGAACGTTGTTCCGTTGGGACCTTTTCGTTTTGGAAAAAAAGCTGCGTACAAATGCGTGTTCAACAATGGGGAGGGATACCCATCCCAGGGCACACAAGGGGCGCAGGTCGAGGCACACAGGTGTTCATGTTTATACGACGCAGGTTTTTATGAATTCAAAAGGCACAACTACTCGGATTTGAAGGCAAGCGTGATGCTGAGATTTACGAAGCAACAGGTGGCTGTAGAACCGTTGTAGAGAGCGGTGCTGAATATATGTTTGGCTTTGTAAATCAGCAAAAACGAGAATGTTTAGAGGAAGAATGAGTTAAAATTCCATTGCAAACGTGCTTGTCTTTATGCTGACCGACTAAGAGATCTGTACACAGCAATCAGTGCTATTTTAAAATTTTAGATCATCTTTTCACATAACAGCAAATATCACGTGTCTGAGTTTTTAAAATCAATTCATAAACAAAATCTATCATTTTATAATAAAACAAACCATTACTTACTTTAATCTTTTTTTAAAGTTTGATAAAAATATTTATTCGTCAAAAATTTCACTTTGGGGGTGAATGCCATAAGTCGGAGTTAATTTTTTTTAGCCATGAAGTAAGAATATAAGAAATTCACTCGGCGTAAAACTAATTATACGTACTTCAATTGAAATAAAAAGCAACCGTTTAGATTCGCAACATAAAAAATAACTTTTGACAAATTATCGTGCTGATAACCAGTCGGTCTGCGGTCTATGCCAATACCTAAGTGAAAGGTTAGTCATAACTTATCTTGCAGACCAATAATGCAGCTGCAATATAGCGAAAGCCTTTGTCAAGTCCATTTGGACTAATTATGTTATCGCACTGAAAATTTAACTTTGCCCAAAACGTATAAGCAGCCTTAAGTTCAGTAACATTTTGCTACTCTAGACAATAACGCTATTATTTTTATTGAAGATACCTTCTTGTATTGATCTATTGAAAAACGGWAGGTATGGGTATCATMATATCTATTTTTTTACTTTTACATTCACTCTGGACTTACGCAGAATGGTAATAACCGCGAAGGGTAATATATTACAAAAATTCTATCAGCCTTTGGTATAGTATCAGGCATAGATCTATGAGACAGAGCTTACAGCTTGATGGTCGGCCGTCGTAAATTATTGTATTGTAGATGAGGATTTTTACAACCTTATGGTCGGACGTCCTAAACTATTGGGTTTAGTGACACGCTTCAAAGTTCCTAAATGGACCGCATTCAAAAATATTTTGTTGGCTAAAATTTTAACTTTTTCACTATAAATTTTTGAAATTTGTTAGTTGTGATAATTTAGCAATCAATAAAACAGCAGCTTTTATAACAAATTTTATTTAATGCAGACCTGATGCTAACTGGCGGGACCCGCGATCTATTTCTATGTGATACTTTATTGGGTTTAAATTTTCCGATGTATAAAATAAAAGCGTTTGCATGTCATAACGAATTTATACAAATTTAATATAAAAACATACAAATTAGTAAATAGAAAATTATTTACATCTGTTAACAAAAATTTACAATAGTGCACAATAAAATTTATACACGGTATCGATTTTGTTCATTACAGCTTGTTAATAAGCACATTACAAGAGTTACAAACTAAACAAAATTACTCACTATCACTTTCACTGCTAAAATCTAAAATTCTTGTACATGATTCGCTCTGTACCGATTTTCAATGTCCAGTACATGCCGCTCTGAATTTCTCCATGCATCGACACTTGTCATTTCAGCTTCGTGTCTAATTTTTAACAGCATTTCATTGCTAAATTTGCCACCGGTGTTCCCTCGTCGAATTCTTTGTTTCAATTGTCCCTATATCATATCAATGGGCTTGAAAATGCAATGATATGGGGATAATTGTAGAATGGTGTGTCCACATTCAGAAGGGAGAATGCCAAATTTAAATTTCTTCGATTTTTTTTTGTGCCAAGCAGTTCCAACAATTGTTTTTTGTGTAGTCCTCTTCGAAATATAAATCTTCTTTTCTTAAAAACTCTTTAACGGTTGCCTTATTAGTTTTTGTATTTGGAATTTTAACCAGTTGCTCCGAATGGAGCGCTGTCCATTACTATGACGCTGTTTGGCGGCAATTTGGGCATTAAATTGTTTTTGAACCAATTTTAAAACACTTCCGCATTCATATCAGAATGATAATTGGCGCTTGCTTCTTTTAAGTTTTTACATCCAAGATATAGGGCTCCAGGAACGAAACCATTTTCACCTCCTGCGTGTAGAATCATTATTCTTTTTCCTCTTGACGCCGAAATATTGACGTTGCACCTGATACGCTTATATGCTGTAAAACTTTAAAATCTAAGTAAACACATATGCTTTCAATACCGTTTATAGTAGGAGTAGAACAGCTCCGATTTCTTATTATTTAAAAAAATATACAGGTAGAAACTACTTTTTGGATACGGTCCACTCCCCTGCAAAACAGTGGAACGTGCCGAACCCGTCTGTTATTTACGCCAGCTTCAGGTAATACTTGTAAACCATTGTGAGCGGTAATCGGCCGTTCGTATAATGAGTCTCATAGATCGTTGCTTGATACTTTAACCGCAAAACTTATATATCTTTATTTTCCTTCTTTTGACATAAGTACTGTCCAGCGTTCCTCGACGTGGGTCAAGTTAAAAAAAGTACTCTCCAGGCCTCCCATATTTGCAATCCTAAGTGATAGTTTGCATAGTGGCCGCTCTACAAACATAACACCCAGTTCAAGAACACGCAGCTGCACACCAACGGCGTCGATCCCACCACATAAAGAAAGCATTTACAACATACATATTTTCCTTGGCCTACCGGAAATGCTAGTTGCATAACGTCAGTCATATCCCATTATCTCCCACCGTTTAATGAACCGTATAGTGTTGGCTCAACCCCCTCGATAACAGATCAAGTTCATTTTTGCTCTGGTCTCTCTCTCGCTCGAGTTGGTTTTTGCAACCCGGTTCCGCGAATCGCACTCCACCAGCTGGACGTATGAATGAAATTGTTGTTTGTTTTGTTAATAAGCGTTATCAGCAGTTGCGTCCGCGATTGTTTTTTTTTGCGTTAAATGGTGCAGATGCGCTTTGTAGGAGGGAGTGGTATAGTGGGACAATCCACAATAGTTTATCTAGATGGATAAAGCGGAAATGTGGGTTTCTACGATGCTCTATGAGACTAAATCCTGGGCATGTTCTCCTATTTGATGGTATTATGGTCGTTTTTACATACAACCTCCAAGTAATAGATATCTTCAGTTGGACATTCCTAAATGTTCAGTGATATTACTGAATAGCACTCTTTTTTTAAGGAACGATTTTCAATACAATGTTAATCATTTTATAGTCGGGGAGTTTTCTGACGGCTAATACTTTCAAAATGGATTGCATTATAGTGATGAAAAGTAACTGCAGAGTCAGGAGGATGTCATATTAATTGGCATCTCTAAACTGTTTTCTAAAAGCTCTAAATTTATAGAAAACGAACAAATACAGGATGTTTCACGAATGATAATGACCCTGACGAAATTAAAAATGCAACCCAAAATACATTCTCATAGCCAATGTGGTTATTTTACATAATGGTATTATTTTAAAAATAAATTGGGAATCCATGACGGCTATGCGCTATGGTTCCTGTCACTGTATTAATTAAAAGTCAAAATGTATCCAAATGATGAAAAAACAGATATGATTTTGATTTATGGTGAATGCAAGAAAAATGCTTCCGCTGCTGCCCGTTTATACAGACGTTTTCCAAATAGAAGAACTCCTGCCGATACAATTTCCAATAGACTTGAATTAACTTTAAGGACAAACTGGCCACCACTGAAAAAGTCAAAAAAGGGAACAGCAACAGGCCCTGACAATGAAATTAGAGTATGGAAATGATTGACGAAAATCCTCATATTAGTCAAAGGATGATAGTCTCAAGAGCAACCGGTATTAGTCTGTCTTCAGTACACCGAATAATTAAAGGCAATCAATTTCATCCGTATCACTTGCAATTGGTTCAGGCCTTAAAGGAGACAGATTATCCTAAAAGACTGGCTTTTAGTAAGTTTTTTCGAGCACACCAAAATTTGAATATGAGATTTTATGACATTTGCTTCTAAGATGAAGCAAGATTTTCTAATAATGGTGGAGTTAACAAACATAATATTATATATTATTATAAACATATTATTATGCGCAAGAAAATCCACGTTGGATTCGAGGACATTTTCAAAACTATCTACTCGACGAATGTCTGGTGGGGAATATTGGGGAATCAAATTGTTGGGCCTTATTTTTTCGCGATAGTTTAAACGACATTACTTATCTAAATTTTTTAAGAAACATTTTACCGGTATGGCTAGGAAGAGGTTCAATTAATCCTTGGCCACCGAGAAGCCCGGACCTTACTCCTTTGGATTATTTTCTATGGGGAATAGCAAAAGAGCAAGTATACCAAACACCAATTGAAAGTGTAGAACATTTAGAAAATAAAATACGTGATTCATGTAGATCCACCACTTCAGAAATGTTAATGCATGTTAAAAGATCGTTTTGGGCACGAATTCAAGCTTGTGAAAACAGCGGAGGGCGACATTTTGAGCATTTATCACATTAATGTTATTGAATAGACATTTTTCAAAAATAAAATTTGTTTGATAATATTGAATTTACTTAAAGCAAATGATTGAAGTTTATGTCAAAATTTACGAATTTATATAGCTCTCTATGTTTTATATTTTTTTAAACGAACAATTATCAATGTTACCTCTGCAAATATATTTTGGGTTGCATTTTTAATTTCGTCAGGGTCACTATCATTCGTGAAATATCCTGTATAATATAAAACAGGAATTCAACAGGCAGACGCTACTTTATACCTGTCAAGAAAAAGAGGCAAATCAAAGTGATTTCGCAAGGCTGAAATTCTCCAAACTCATTTGTGATAGAACCACGTCAGTCAACAGTCAGCAGAAGTGAGAATGGTAACTCCGTGCGGCTTATGGCAATTTTATACATTTATACAGGGTGATTCGCATAAGTACCGACAGAGAGCAGAGACAATGTAGGGGAGTCCAAAATATTGTGATTTAACGCAGCTTATCTATATACTAAGTTGCCCCCTAAGAAGTTATAGGCCTTTAAAGTGGGGTTTCAWATTTTGAAAKAAATCAATATCTCACTTATACTCGAACATAGAAGAACCAAATTTGGTACAAGTTGTGAGTGTACCAAGAGCAGTATTCGAAAGTAATTAGAGTTCAGTTGGAATATTTTAAAGGGTTGATAAGGAATGATGCACCCTTAAAAAATTTGACAGAATTGTTTAACACCTTGGCGAACTTTAAAAATTGTTATTTTATTTTATGGGAAATTTAATTCTAAAACTTGTTCTTTTTCAAAAAATCTTATCGTTTTCGAGAAAAACCCTTATAACTAACTAATAACATGTATTGTAAGCTGTTATTTAAAACTATCGAAAATCAGGTAAATTGAACATTAAATTAATTCAGTTTTGTGAAAATGGCCTGAAAGTTTTCATTTAGAGAGCAAGTTGACATGCTATTAGTATTGGATACTGCGAAGGAATCTGTGAAGAATATCGGAGATAGGTAAGATGGGAAAAAATTTCGAGACACCTTTTTTGTAAAGAATCAAATTTCCTGTAAAAATATATACACTGATTATGAATATTTTATAGTTTCGAAGATATATGCGTAACTAAAGAAACGAAATGTTCAAAAATTCTTTACCTTGATATTTAATATCAGTTTATTTATATTACATTATTTCATTTGMCTGGGATTATTTGCTAATGAAAATAACGTCAATACCTTTGTTTTACCGTGTATCAATCAGGATTTCTAAAAAAATTGGATCCTGTAATACTTTCAAAAAACCGCGATATCAGTTCAATTCCAGGTAGACACTGATATGTTTATCTCCCCCATCACGGTGTTATTGTTGTGATCAAAATATGTTTTCTAGGAAGCAGTTAAGGAATATTTGAT
Organism: Rhyzopertha dominica; assembly: GCA_025024175.1. Taxonomy (NCBI): domain Eukaryota; kingdom Metazoa; phylum Arthropoda; class Insecta; order Coleoptera; family Bostrichidae; genus Rhyzopertha; species Rhyzopertha dominica. The sequence continues at coordinate 7,982,931 of QCXZ01000053.1, read as the reverse complement.
ACTGATTGCAAAATATATCTAACGGTTTACAATAAGCACTTACAGATACGACGTCCCAATTCTCTAAGCGAGTCTTCAGACGGGAAACGACCGTATCTTTTGTTGACACGTCTGAGTAAATTATTTAATGGACACCTTGCAGCTAGCTCGTGATAAGTAGAAATTATAGCCCATTGTTTACAATTTTGATATACGGCAGGATAAAGTACATGTACTATCGCAAAGGGTGTGATTATGGGCAATTTCCGTACCTTTTAAATTAATATACAATTGGTATTATTAGACGCGAAGCAATGAAGCGCACATATAGTTTCCTGAAATGAACAATTTCGATAGTTTGCACAGCTGTCCAGTTTTACAAATTCCTTGTTGTCTCATTTTCAAGCAAAAAACGTTGATTAAACCACCTTGTATTCTTGATTTTTATCAAGAGATCAGAAATGGCAACGATGCGACGTAGTGAACAGACCAAATAAATATTGTATCTATACGATGGGAACATCAGGTTTTAAAAAACTTAACTAACAAACCCGAAAATAAGCGAGAACGAGCTATTGGAAACGGAGATAGTAAGTTTATTATAGAAAACAAATAACAGGGAAAGCGTAAAATCCAATTTTGAAACTATTGGAAGAAGCAAATTGGAACTAAAAGTTAGGAAACCATCATATGGGTAGGACATCCACGAAGCTTCAAGATGCAATATCATCATTTTGTTGCAGTGATTAACGAGAGAATGTAAAAAAATAACACTGGTCCCAATGCACGGAGAAAACGGGAAAGGAAGAGAAAATCGCAATTGCGAAGGATATGGTAAATATGCCAGGTAAGTTGGAGTTGTTTATAATGACTTTTACAGTAGGACGTGGTTACTTTCAACGTCTACATTTGTTCGTATTCTAGTCGTTCCCAAAACAAAAATATTTTGAAATAAACAAAGAGAGGCGTAATTTGTAATTATCTGTATTTCATCTTTTAACTAGCCTAAATGTTTAAACAATACTTCGAAAACAACGTATAGTTCCATTTTCGTTCCATCAAAGAAGGTATGCATTTCCAAAAACGGTTGAATCCGAACAAATTTAGTTGTTGGTGTTCATGAAAGCCACATATGTCTAGTAAACAGTGGTAACCTCAATTTAAGCGGCGCACCCTGTATGTGTTACTTTTTCATCAACGACCTGGATATAAAAGTTTCTGTTATTATTACTCTGAAATTATGGAAATTCATTAATTTCTAAATAATAATAATGCAATTATAAGAAATTATCCCCTAGAGGTGGATTTTTTTAGAACGTGAAAAGCGTATTTATTGTTTTCTAATCAAAAGCCCAAATAATAACGTTTTAAGCATTTAATTTCAATAACCTTAAAAAATGACAACTCCCATACAAACTTTCCCTATTTTACCCCTCTAAGGGTGGAATAAAGAAAAACAAGGAAGAATGTATTTATTGTTTTCTAATCCAAAAGCTTAAGCAATAAGTTTTCATGTTTTTAACTTAAAAAAATGACAGAACTCCCATACAAATTTTCATCCCCTATTTCACTTCTAAAGGGTCCAAAAACGGAGAACGCCTTTCTAATCAAAGGTTTCGCGCTTTTAGTTTTAAAAGTGACGGCCTTCCATACAAACTTTCATCTCTTATTTCACCCTCTTAGGTGTTGTAGAATTTTCAAAGATTCTTCTTTACTCTTTATATTTTCAATATTTTATACTCGGCTATGATGAATCAGTCCGTCTGTCATTCTGGACATGTTGTTTTATAAGTATAGACTTAAAAACAAATGCAGTTGCACTGTTAAACAAAACAAACTGCAGTTTTCATGTCACAATAACTGAAAAAATAACATTTATCTGTGAAAATGTCACCAATACTGTTTCAATGTATTTAAACACGTTATGGAACAATTTTTCAACACAAATATGGAGGCTTCATCTATCGATCAATTTGCATTAACATTGAACACAACAGTGGACGTAGAATCTGAAGAGTCATTTAGCCTTTGCAGGAGTATAGCCACAGGTAGTTCTCTTTAGATTGCTAATAATTACTAATTTTAGTCTGGAATCGGCAAGTGTCGATCCTGGAAAAATCAATACATTCGATGTATATTGAACACAAAACGTTAGTTGAAAAATATATTTGATGTTAAAAAATGTAAGAATTCCTAACAGACAACCAGGCAAGAAGCTGTTGATGGCGTAAATATAGCATCTTAATGAAATAGTGTCCTTTTTCAGAAAGAGGATTCCCGTTGTAGTACGAATCATATATGTTCCAAGCGAGGGATGTAGTTTTCAATAAAATACTGAGCTTGAGTGATGGACACAATACATCACTGCTTGGAGTTTTATTTATTGTCTTACTTATTTTGGTTTGAAGACTTCCGTGGTTGTTGTCGATGACTAGTTGTTTTCCGGGCTGGTTCCCACGTTGGTTATTTGACCTTGACGTTTCGACACTCACGTCGGCGTCTTCCTCAGAAGTAGCTCTGAAACTGACTGAAAACAGTTTCAGAGCTACTTCGGAGGAAGACGCCGACATGAGTGTCGGAACGTCAAGGTCCAATAACCAACGTGGGAACCAGCCAGGAAAACAACATGTTATTGTCTTACTGTAGAATTTAGATTTGTTACTAAAATTAAATGTTTAAAATCTTAATCTTTTTGGATTATACCGCATCTGATTTTGGAAAAGGCCGACGTTTTGCCCGCACTTCTAAGGGGCAACATCAGGACAGGAATAAGGAGTATGAAACGGTACAAATTTAACGAGAGAAACACGTCCGAGCTTAACCAGATCCCAAGGAGGAAAGAGAATGAAAACTATAGATAACGTTTTACTTGACGTGTGGTGTGGTGTGGGGATGCTTGGACGGTAGAGGTGGGAGATTGTGAAGGTGAGGATAACCGTTGGGTGATTGGGTACCACGTAGTGGAGAAATGATAACCATCTTGGCGATTTAGATTATTCGGATGTTTGGAAATTTCTATGGATTCTCGGAATTTTCGAGTTGTCAAAAAAGGGACTCGTTAGGACTGACGCAATATCAAACAAAATATTGTGACCGGTTTCATGGTGATGTCCGGAGATGGAAGAATCTGTGACATTTTCGAAGGGGGGTGGAAAATAGTACGGAAGAGGTGTTTCTTAAGAATTTTGCTAATCCAGTCTGTGACACCTTGAAGTAAAGCGGTCGATCTATAATTTTGGGGATCGATAGTTTGTTTGGAGTTGTGGTAAAGATGACGATTAATTGTAGAATGTATCTCATGGTTATTGTACCAGTTGTTGGCCAGACTAATGCGTAAGTGTTGCAATTCGTTCGAAGTTTGCCCGGTTCAGAAATTGATATGGCACGACATGAGTGTCGAAACGGCAATGTCAAATAAGCAACGTGGGAACCAGCCCGGAAAACAACATGTCATAGACAGCAACCACGGAAGCCTTCAAACCTAATGGTTCAATGACATAAATATATATTTCAATTCAAATACATAGCTTGAAATCTAAACTAAGCAAAATTGCTAATTCTCACAAGAAACAATACTACCTACCCGATTTAAACCCTATTGAGCTAATATGGGCTAAAGTTAAAAACAACGTTGTTGCAAAAATGTTGTAGATTCAAATTAGAAGATACCTGGAAATTGATTATAGCTGACGACTGGAAGAAATGCAGTGATCTCGTTACGAAAAGAAAAACATCTGAAACATCAAGTATATTCCGACAACCTCATTGAAGTAGTACCCCGTATAATAAGTTTAGAACAATGTAGTAGTAACGATACTTATTCTGACATTTTATTGTTATTTATTGCCCTTGAACAGACGGGAGCATTACACCAAAAACGCAATAAAACCAACCAGGACGTCTAAAAATAGGTCAAAAACAGCTACCCTGACCTATCCCACGCGCGATAATCGGATACTATCCTAAATTACAATAAACCCTAAGCATCAGGAAATCAKAATATATAAACGCTCATATCGTAGTCTTAACAACTAGAACGACCAACCAATMAACTAACAAATAACAAACGCAAGCCTCGTCTTTATAGACGTCCTTTCAGGAAAAAGAACACAAAAGAAAAGAAAAAGAATGCTCTACATCTACAAGAACTCAGAAAGAGGAGAAAACAGAATAGATTTAAAGGACAAGAGGAACCGCTTAGGACGATATTATAGGGTCCGTTAAGTTAGCTCCGCCATGTTGAGCAATTTTTTTGAAAACATTGCTCCAGATTGCCCTGAGCTAGCTCCAGCTAGCTCCACTAAGGAGAAAGCTAGCTCCACCTTACTTGAGTAGTTATAAGCTCATCATTGCGGGGGGGGCTAACTTAACGTTATCCCCGCCATGTCCTCAGATCTGTTTCAAAAGCTAGCTCCAGCTTGCCCAGAGCTAGCTCCAGCTAGCTCCACTAAAGAGAAAGCTAGCTCCACCTTACTTGAGTAGTTATAAGCTCATCATTGCGGGGGGGCTAACTTAACGTTATCCTCGCCATGGCCTCAAATCTGTTTCAAAAGCTAGCTCCAGCTTGCCCAGAGCTAGCTCCAGCTAGCTCCACTAAAGAGAAAGCTAGCTCCACCTTACTTGAGTGGTTATAAGCTCATCATTGCGGGGGGGGGCTAACTTAACGTTATCCTCACCAAGGCCTCAAATCTGTTTCAGAAGCTAGCTCCAGCTTGCCCAGAGCTAGCTCCAGCTAGCTCCACTAAAGAGAAAGCTAGCTCCACTTTACTTGAGTAGTTATAAGCTCATCATTTCTGGGAGTGCTAACTTAACGATATCCTCGCCATGGCCTCAAATGTGTTTCAAAAGCTAGCTCCAGCTTGCCCAGAGTTAGCTCCAGCTTGCCCAGAGCTAGCTCCAGCTAGCTCCACTAAAGAGAAAGCTAGCTTCACCTTACTTGAGTAGTTATAAGCTCATCATTGCGGGGGGGCTAACTTAACGTTATCCTCGCCATGGCCTCAAATGTGTTTCAAAAGCTAGCTCCAGCTTGCCCAGAGTTAGCTCCAGCTTGCCAAGAGCTAGCTCCAACTAGCTCAACTAAAGAGAAAGCTAGCTCCACCTTACTTGAGTAGTTATAAGCTCATCATTGCGGGGGGCGCTAACTTAACGTTATCCTCGCCATGGCCTCAAATGTGTTTCAAAAGCTAGCTCCAGCTTGCCCAGAGTTAGCTCCAGCTTGCCCAGAGCTAGCTCCAGCTAGCTCCACCTTACTTGAGTAGTTATAAGCTCATCATTGCGGGGGGGGGCTAACTTAACGTTATCCTCGCCATGGCCTCAAATCTGTTTCAAAAGCTAGCTCCAGCTTGCCCAGAGCTAGCTCTCTCTTTAGTGGAGCTAGCTCCACCTTACTTGAGTAGTTATAAGCTCATCATTTCGGGGGTGCTAACTTAACGCCATCCTCGCCACTGTGTCAAATCTGTTTCAAAACCTAGCTCCAGCTTGCCCAGAGCTAGCTCCAGCTAGCTCCACTATAGAGAAAGCTAGCTCCATCTTACTTGAGTAATTATAAGCTCATCATTTCGGGGGGTGCTCACTTAACGCTAGCCTCGCCACTGTTTCAAATCTGTTTTAAAACCTAGCTCCACTATAGAGAAAGCCAGCTCCACCTCACTTGAGTAGTATAAGCTCATKACTTTGGAGGTGCTAACTTAACGCTATCCTCGCCACTGTTTCAKAACCTAGCTCCAGGTAGCCCAGGGKTAGCTCTAGCTAGCTCCGCTATAGACAAAGTTAGCTCCATCCCAATTTCCATAATTTTCAGGAAAAGAAGATTTAGCTCCGCCATTTTGATCGGTCGATTTGAAAAAATAGTTCCACATCATTTGGGGCTGTCTTCAGTTAGCTCCGTTCTTAAAAAGCTAGCTACATTCAGCTACGTTCAGAAAAAATATTATGACAGTTAGCCCCACAATTTTGTCGTGTCGATATGAGAAGCTAAATCCGTGTGGTAGGTCTCAGCTTTATATCATATTATAATAATAGTAATAATTTTTATAGGCCTGCAGATCATCTACATTTGCAATTTCCAAAGCAACGGACAAACATGAGTAAATGGTAGAACAAAAATATATTTTTAGTGTTATTGAAACAGCGTAGTGGCAATACGCCAAAAATATCACATTATTATGAGTTGTAATTAAGTTGTGTTGAGTTAAAATACAATTCTGATGAACGAAGTGTTTAATTGACTGTGTACATAGCATTTAGCTTAGTTGAAATAGTTGTACCGGAAACGGTTAAAGTCAGGGGGGCGTGTTCCAGGTATCCGAATCGCAGAAAAACGATAGGGGCTTAGATACGATTGGTAGGTTTAACAGACATAAAATTTAATACTTAATGCTTTAATCATAGCATTCACGTTATGAAATCAAAAGTCAAAATTTAATTCAATGTAGTAACTAAAATAATGAACGCAATACTTTCGTAACATCAGCTATCCTGTATACATACAAGTGTAGAGTTTTAAGCATGGCGCAATCTTTACAGTTGTTCGGTAACGAAAAACCCTTGTACAAATAACGTTTATCGAATTTGAGTTTCTTTATAGATTGTATGAAAACAATCATATTATTTATAAAGAAGTAAAAAAATAAAAATTAAATTCCCGACATGTTACCAAAATGGAATTACCTATATTGAAAAGGTCCAGGCATTGACTTTCCCAGATTCGTTCAATCTAAATCATTTTTTAAGCAATCAGAAAATTAATTGTCATAATTTGTAAGCTACAAATCATGATTAAAAAAATGATTCAGATTGAAGGAATTTGGGAAAGTCAATGCCTGGACCTTTTAAATATAGGTAATTCCATTTTGGTAACATGTCGGGAATTTAATTTTTATTTTTTTACTTCTTTATAAATAATATGATTGTTTTTATACAATCTATAAAGAAACTCAAATTCGATAAACGTTATTTGTACAAGGGTTTTTCGTTACCGAACAACTGTAAAGATTGCGCCATGCTTAAAACTCTGCACTTGTATGTATACAGGATAGCTGATGTTACGAAAGTATTGCGTTCATTATTTTAGTTACTACATTGAATTAAGTTTTGACTTTTGATTTCATAACGTGAATGCTATGATTAAAGCATTAAGTATTAAATTTTATGTCTGTTAAACCTACCGTTTCCGGTACAACTATTTCAACTAAGCTAAATGCTATGCACACAGTCAATTAAACACTTCGTTCATCAGAATTGTATTTTAACTCAACACAACTTAATTACAACTCATAATAATGTGATATTTTTGGCGTATTACCACTACGCTGTTTCAATAACACTAAAAATATATTTTTGTTCTACCATTTACTCATGTTTGTCCGTTACTTTGGAAATTGCAAATGTAGATGATCTGCAGGCCTATAAAAATTATTACTATTATTATAATATGATATAAAGCTGAGACCTACCACACGGATTTAGCTTCTCATATCGACACGACAAAATTGTGGGGCTAACTGTAATAATATTTTTTCAGAACGTAGCTGAATGTAGCTAGCTTTTTAAGAACGGAGCTAACTGAAGACAGCCCCAAATGATGTGGAGCTATTTTTTCAAATCGACCGATCAAAATGTCGGAGCTAAATCTTCTTTTCCTGAAAATTATGGAAATTGGGATGGAGCTAACTTTGTCTATAGCGGAGCTAGCTAGAGCTAGCCCTGGGCTACCTGGAGCTAGGTTTTGAAACAGTGGCGAGGATAGCGTTAAGTTAGCACCCTCCTAAGTGATGAGCTTATACTACTCAAGTGAGGTGGAGCTGGCTTTCTCTATAGTGGAGCTAGCTGGAGCTAGCTCTGGGCAAGCTGGAGCTAGGTTTTGAAACAGATTTGACACAGTGGCGAGGATGGCGTTAAGTTAGCACCCCCGAAATGATGAGCTTATAACTATTCAAGTAAGGTGGAGCTAGCTTTCTCTTTAGTGGAGCTAGCTGGAGCTAGCTCTGGGCAAGCTGGAGCTAGCTTTTGAAACACATTTGAGGCCATGGCGAGGATAACGTTAAGTTAGCACTCCCAGAAATGATGAGCTTATAACTACTCAAGTAAGGTGGAGCTAGCTTTCTCTTTAGTGGAGCTAGCTGGAGCTAGCTCTGGGCAAGCTGGAGCTAGCTTTTGAAACAGATTTGAGGCCATGGCGAGGATAACGTTAAGTTAGCCCCCCCCCCCGCAATGATGAGCTTATAACTACTCAAGTAAGGTGGAGCTAGCTTTCTCTTTAGTGGAGCTAGCTGGAGCTAGCTCTGAGCAAGCTGGAGCTAGCTTTTGAAACAGATTTGAGGACATGGCGGGGATAACGTTAAGTTAGCCCCCCCCCGCAATGATGAGCTTATAACTACTCAAGTAAGGTGGAGCTAGCTTTCTCTTTAGTGGAGCTAGCTGGAGCTAGCTCAGGGCAATCTGGAGCAATGTTTTCAAAAAAATTGCTCAACATGGCGGAGCTAACTTAACGGACCCGATATTATACGCCTATGACCTAAGATGAGCGTGGCGTTAAACAATCATACTGAATTTTCTAATTTTCGTTAATAATGTGTTCTAGTGTTACATCCTTGTGTCTGTGTTGAGGTTGTTATTGTTATCGTCGTTACAGTGAATTAATTCCGTGTATTTAGCAAAGTGTATTGTACAAGAAATTATACAATTGTGGGACAGAAACCGCCTGCGGAGCACATTGGCTCACGAAATAGACACATATATGGGAGAACGTTGTCCAGCAATAACACAAAACGGGCAAGAGAATCTGTAAATCACACATGACAAAACATGTAGAAGTTCGGAAGTAGTAAAGAAAACATTGTTCACAGTCTACGGCCAAAATACAATTCAAAAGAATCCCAGCAGTCATAAACGACTTGGAACAAAAAGGCTTCAGAAGAAATTTTAGCGGCAACACCAGAAATATGGAGCAAAAGTATCTACTATGATAGTGCGATAATCTTGTCTAGAGACAATAACCCACGGCCGTAAAGAATCTCTAATATATAAAAAAATGCACGCAGACAAGAATGATCCCGTAGAACCTAGAGCTCCAGCAAACGATCGGACAAACATAGATGAAATCAAACAAGAAAACGTCAACATCACCATGAAAGAGCAATCTTAACAAGCTACAGAAAGCAAAAAACTACATAAAATTCTAAGAGTTTATTTCACAATGTACCCCAGTGTTATGTACTTATGTGTATGTTTCTATTATATATGTTATTATTGTTGCGGTCGCTATAGTGAAATATATTCCGTGCATCTAGTTAAGTGTATATGTCGAATCCATAAGCCGTAATTGTACATTTCATGAAAAGGATGTCCATTTCGTGAAATGGGTCCACATGCTGAAATATTTCAAAATTACATCATGTGGACAAAGATTCTGTCCGTTTCTTGAAATGGAAATAATTATTTTCCAAATGATGAACTGGTGCAAAATTACAGCAAATGGATGCACAAATCGTCCATTTCACGAAAAGGTAAGAAACGTCCACACAGCTTGCTGAAAATATAAAAGGTCGTTGGAAGCGGATGTACACTTCGCGTATTGTACAATACTGGTCAATATCCAGATCATGAAATGAACAAGCTATCGTTCAAAACATGAAACCAAAAGTACCTACCTGGCCTGCTACCTATGTACTGCAATGACAGTTCGTTAAATACTTACCACTGTACGAAAACACAGACGATACTACGGAAAGATGTTAATTGCAATACAAAACATAAGTAACAAAAACATATATTTCGAAAAGATACAAAACAAAATAACCATACGATACGAAAAAAGTACAAAATATTACATAAACTACTCGATAAACGTAAATATGGTAAGATTTTAAATGCAATAAAAGACAGGCAACATAAACATATACTTAGGAAATATATAAAACATAACCACATTATACGAGAGAAGTACAAAACATAACATAAACCATTCGACAAACGTAAATATGTATAAATTACCTAGGGAAAACTTAAAACATACATTTTAAAGAAACAGAAACTGCAAAAAACCTAGGTAAGTGAAACTGGAAAACCTAGGTAAAATTGAAACTCTTATCTATCTACTTATTGATACAGTTAAGACTGCTGTGACAACGACTTGTACACAATCTGTTCGATTTCTTACAAAGGCACCTTTTTGTTTTGCACTGCTGTTTAGAGGGCTTACAAGCGCATTTTGCAACCCCTTGGCCACCCGAGCTTGCTGCAACCGCTTCTCGTAAAGATAGGTGTTTCGATGTACGAAGATCCTCAATTTTCAAAAAACTGGAAGTAGCATGTTGTAATGAATCATGGCCGTACCAACCTTTTATTACACCATATTCAGTGGCAACTTGATATACATCGTTTTTACAGTCGATTATTATTCCCACGATATTTTGAGGGTCTGTTGGCCCTCTGTCGACCTTAGGAACGCTTACCAGGACACAATCATTAACAGTAAACGTAATTTTTCTATGTTTAGGTGACAACATCTTTTCTGCTGCACGTTTTTGGCCTTCATAGGCAGCTTCTCTTTCCTTTCGTATATATTCTTCGCGAATGGTTAATTCCTCATTTTCATTCATATTTGACTCCATAGCAGCAACTTCAGAAAACTCACCATCCTCGCTTCCACCATCACCGCCCTGTCCATTGTTTTCTGTGGTAAGTAGCTGACGTTCAGGTTCAGAGATTACACCTGTTAGATCGTTTTCAGTTAGAGTTTTTTCATTTTCAGATATCTCCCCAGGCAGGTCTTCCAGGTCCTCTTCATTCACTAAACGTTCCAAAACTTCCTTTGGTAGGTTGGATGAAGTGAAGCCCACGCGCGGAATGTGACCAAAGAGAGCCTTATATGGTGATCGCCCAATTATTCTGTGGTGAGAAACGTTTTTGTACCATTGCACAAAATGTAGACACGTAGCCCAGTGTGTGCAATTATGATCGGACATCCAAGCTCTGATCATGTTTTCGATGTCCTGATTACTGCGTTCAATACTGCCCTGGCTTTGAGGATGTCGAGGGCGCCCATTTACAATAATACACTCAGGCCACAACTGTTTCATTTCTGTTATCACGTGATTAACGAACTCTCGTCCGTTGTCACTTTGCAAGATTCGAGGTGCACCAAAAGTCAAGAAGATTTTTAAAAGTTGAGATGCCACTTCTGCTGCTCTTTTTGTCTCCAAAGGTCTCAACGATACAAATTTAGTGCTATGATCTTGGTAATTCAAAATCCACTTATATTTACCATCCGGAAGAGATTGAAAATCGATAAGATCAACCTGTCCTCTTTCGTTGAAGTCTTTTGAAGTTATAGGTTTTACAACTAGCTTACGAGAGATACTTTTCTTTTCGTTGCAAGATTTGCAAACGCCCAAGTATGCTTCAATGCAAGGTCTAGGAATAGAATATTTAATTTTTGCCGCATTCCTCATTTTTACGTTCCCTCCGTGTCCTGTTGAAATGTGTATTTCATGGCACCTTTCGTAAAGGTCTTCGTATGCAACTAGATATTTAATTTCAGTGTCACCGTTGCCGTGCTTCTTTATTAAAAAATTGTCATTGCCAACAGATAAAATATCGTATGTACTGAGTAAGTGATACTCCCGCCGAGTCTTCTTGCCCCTAATAAATAAATACTGTAATTAAAACAATAACACACAATACATTATTACGAAAGTATTAATAACACATTTCGCGTTCTCATCGGTCTATTGATTTGAAGAAACAATTTAAAACAGCGCCAAATTAGCATGGGCTCGAATTTCTGTAATTTTTGAAAAATATCGGCAACAATTTCATTACATGACGTGGATGTCCATGTCACCAACTGAATGCATGCGCAAGAAATTTGTACCCAATCTAAACGACAAAAAATCCAAAATGTATGCCATATTTGTGAGTAACTTATGGAAGTGTACTAGATATATCTTATTTGAAAATAAAAATAAATTGCGTTTTCCGATTTTGATGCTATTCTTACATTTATTCTTGCGGGGGAGCCCGCGAGGTATTGTTACGCCACTGTATAACTTACGATTTTTGTTTGGCACATTGGATTTCTTTGATGACGGTTGCCAGGGACTCCTTAGAAAACGGCTTCTTTGCTGGTTGTTTAGTATAGTATTCTGCAATTTTGGCGTAAAAGTTCTCTTTTGTGTTGTACTCCATTACACAAATGTGAATTACAACAATAATAAACCACGCACACAACCCTGGTTGCTTCCACTGAGGACTGAATTGGTTCGTACTGGTTCGTTTCGGCTCGTACTACTCCGCATACGCAGTTCATTTCATGTTTTGGACAAGAGCTTGTTCATTTCATGATCTGGACATTGGCCAGTTTTGTACAATACGCGAAGTGTACATCCACTTCCAACGCCCTTTTATATGTTCAGCAAGCTGTGTGGACGTTTCTTACCTTTTCGTGAAATGGACGATTTGTGCATCCATTTGCTGTAATTTTGCACCAGTTCATCATTTGGAAAATAATGATTTCCATTTCAAGAAACGGACAGAATTTTTGTCCACATGATGTAATTTTGAAATATTTCAGCATGTGGACCCATTTCACGAAATGGACATCCTTTTCATGAAATGTACAATTACAGCTTATGGATTCGACATATACAAGAAATTACACAATAGTGCTACATAAAATCCTGGAAGACGAAAGCAGTGTGCAGTGTAGGTGTAGATGTCCCAGCTGACAGAAGAGCGAACGCAGTGTTCAGGCAAATAACTCAAGAAATAACAAAATGATAATCTAAGGCAAAAATATCATTCAACCGAATACATACCACGCATGCGGCAATAGCGGAACTCTTAAATGACAGAACAATCATAAAAGAAACAGGCATACGCGACGAAATACTAGGGACACATCCAGGAGAGAAGCAGACCACATATTAAGGAAGACCTGGGAACTAAGCGGAGACCAACGAAAAAAAAAAAGCTGTGGAAAACAACTATAGAGAGGATAAATCAGAAGTCAGGGAAGAACGAAGAATAATAGCTAGAAATCATAAGAAACAAGAAATTAATCGAGCTACTCTGAAGTGGACCAATGATGTCAAAAGCACAAAAAAAACATTCAAAGAAAATGAATGTACCTATATAACCTTCCCATTCCAGTCCTTATKTTTATTTCCTTAACATSCSCTAGGCAGTCGCACTACTAGCAATCAGCATGTACCCCTCCACCCCAGCGTAGACGACAGGCCCGGCGAGTGGCAGAAATGCTGACCGTACGCTGGTTCAATCAATCAACATGTATTTGCAGTAGCAGCTAGACAGGTAATGACTTATTTGTAAATTTGTATTAATAAAGTAATAATAGTTTTTTGTAATTGGATTTTCTTAATATTTAACATTAATTTTGACACTTTTTCGCTATTCACCACTGGGAGGGGATCTAACGCTTGTTTATCTATGCTATGTCTATGCTGCTGTATGTACTTCCTTAAGGAACTATGAGGTGATTACAGATATCTATAAACCGCAGCCATGAAAATGCATGCGCTAATAAATGGCCACAAAACTGGGTCCATCCAAGGGAAATGAACTAATAAGGAATTTGCAAAGGATTTAAAGCGGAAAGAAAGAAAAATTACGAAATGTCTCTGCCTTTCGATTTACGGCACCGCTTGTGGCAGGATTAAAACGACAAATGGCGCACCGGCATTTTCCAAGAGCGCAGATTTATTAAGATTTACCGCACCGTGCCCAGCGAACATACCAGTACAAGAGTCAACATTTGAACAGCCCACATTAGCAGAAATGTAAAAAATATCGCAATAAATAATAGCGGCGTCGCTCGATAAATATCCTTATCGGACACCTCACTTTGTACACGTTGAGCGTAACCCACGTACTCAATTAGCTGAGTTGAGTGAAGATTTCAAAATCGAGGCAGATACGGGCGTAAGTGTAAACAAGGAGGATGCAATGCAAGCAAACTGTAGTGTTCTGGGAACGCTGTGTCACCTGCTGGCAAAACAGGGCGTGATGTGTACACAGAAGATACAAAAATACACAATGCCCTCGGGTAATCTGTCTAGAGACATTTGAACGATTTGTGTATACTCGTCGACCTCGTTTTTTCTGATAAAAATAACGGTCATCGGTTGATTTTGTAACCAGACCATCTACCAAAATGGGCGCATTATAGTTAGACCAAAAACTTTATCGCTCTTTAATCTGCCATTGAGTTGGGCCAGAAGGATGCGGACGGTGGATTATGAACCTCCCGCTGATAGTTATCGATAATGAATCCTTATCAGATCCTGCTACCTGATACTACTTAGAAAAGTAGGTAATTTAAACGCAAACATTTTGTGCCTGTGGACCCAATAGATCACGAAACAAAATTAAGATGGGTGGGACTTATTTGAAAAATGTAAAATATTATTGGACACTTGTCCATAATGTCCTAAATAATTTGTTAAAGAGGGTGGTTACCTGCTGAAATGAGTTTATAAATTCTGAAACGCAAGTCAAATTAAACAGTTTTACTAGAATTTCTAGCGCACATTCATACCGGCGAAATGGAAGTTGTATTCATGCAAAGTGAAAAAGGCAAAAAAAACTACTGGTGGTGAATAACCACAAGTTTTGCATCGCAAACGTGCTGAAAAACGGAATTGTGCGTTGGAGGTGTACAAATAAAACATCGAAATGTCCCGCAAAAATCTACACGTCGGCTGGAAATGACATCTTGGATTCCAAATTATCTCACAATCACAAAGAAGACATAAACCTGCACAGGCAGTGTGAAAAGGAAAGCTCTAGAAAATGTACACGAAAAACCTGCCAAATTAGTGCACACGGAACTTCGGTCTAACCCTGGCTTAAGCAATAACATAACGACTTACGATATGGAACTTGTAAGGCATAATATATGGATGTGCAGGAGGAAGTTAACTCCAAATCTACCCAAAACGCAAAAAGACGTTTTCGAAGCAGTAAAAACTATGGCACCTATGACAGATAAAGAAGAATCATTTGTCTTGACAAATAATGCAGACCAAGGTATCATCATCTTTGCTCCTTATAGCAATCTTTACTTTTTATGTTGTACTGAAACTGTGTATATGGACGGCACATTTGACTTTTGTCCGAAATTTTTTACACAACTCTTTACAATTCATGGATACAAGAATGGACATTACGTTCCATTGGTATTTTGTTTGCTTCCGGATAAAAAGCAATCCACATATCAAACATGTTTGAATATGTTTTGTCAGAAGTGCAGTGAAAGTGACTTACAATTTTATCCTAAAAGTGTCGTGATTGATTTTGAAACTGCAATCCACAATGCTATTATGGATACGTGGGAGGAAGCTAGAGTAAGTGGATGCCGATTCCATCTTTCACAGGCATGGTATCGAAAAATTCACTCGCTTGGACTGTCACAAGATTATAAAAACCACACGGAAGTTGGCAAAATGTTAAGATATTGTTTTGGACTTCAGTTTCTTGATTGGGATGAAGTGGGTGACGCATTCGCATTCGATTTAATTCCAATCATGCCAAAACATTCGAAACTTCAAGAGTTTTGCGACTATTTAGTGGACAATTACAATTACATCAGCGAAAATGCCAAATTTACTCCAAATATTTGGGCAAGTTCATCTGCCTCCTCTTGCAGAACAACCAATGCGTGTGAGTAATTTCATTCAAGATTTAATAAAAGTTTTTATTCGCCTCATCCAAATATTTTTCAATTTGATGATAGTTTGTTGAATTTTCAAAGTGAAGTTTATGTTAAAATAAACACATCCAACAAATTCCAAAAAGTTGTTAGGCGTACTGTAAAATTAAAGCAAGATTATCTTGAAGTCAAAATTAATAACTACAAAAAAAATCTCATAGACAGGCTGACATTTGTAAAAAGTGCTTCATTTAAATACGCGCCAAATATGTAAATATTTTTATACCTTATTGTACATACATATATGTTGATATTGTGTTATTACGTATAAATATAGGTTCGTGTTTTCGTAAATTTGTAAATATTTTTATACTTTACTGTACATACATACATGTTATTATTGTAACGTATAAATATAAGTTTGTATTAAAACTTGAAAATTGTTTTAATTCTTTTCGTATTTACACTTTTCTCAACTCAGAAGCAATAAATTGGACAAGTGTGATACATTTTTGAATCAGGAGAAAAATATCATTCTCAATGATGTGCCTTTTGACSCCCCCTTCCCATTTCAAGAATGCAGTTTGTGCCCATATTTCGGAAACGAGAGCTGATATAGAGTTGAAAAAATTKCAGAAAATGCATTTTAATTACCCATAGGCCCATGTACAAGTTCACAACAAATCGGCCCCGCCCGCCTAGTCAAAAATTAAGGGTGAGATCTGCCAGGATTAGACGATTATTGCAACTGCATAGGATGTCTCGTTCCCAAATAAAATTAACCTGTTTCGGGAGTTTACTCGAATTTGTCTTCCATAGGAATTATTGAAGGTGACTCGTTTTTATCGAAACACTCGGTATATTTTGATCACAAAATGCGTTTGGATCAATCTAAAATTCTTCATAGAAAAGTAATAATATAAATTGTTGGTCAAGCAGCAACAATAAAATAACGGCCACGTTAAAAATTATTTCGCATTCACAACGCCAATGGCCAAAGCGTAGGCGTGCTCGCCAACCTGCACAAGATAATAACCTTTCTAGCAATGGCTTTACTATCGAACAGGTACTGAGCATATAAATCATTGCAGCAGATCACAGTTACTGTCCTCGAAGGAATTCCTCGAGTTCCAGATGTTTACCGCGCGATGAACGATGTGCCCACTGTTCGCTATTGATCCTGGTTTTATAGGTTAATCCGCAAGAACGATTAGAGTAGGAAGTTTCGGATAACTTGGGCCATAAATTTGCACAACGTGCAGTTTTCTGAAAAGAATAAATTATAAGAGTTCTGCAAACAAAATTGTTGGAAAATAAGTGGTTTACAACGAAAAGCGAGAAAAAAAAGTAGTTTGAAAGTATAAGAGTATATCGCAGGGCGCGCTTAGAGGCTTTTACTGACTGGGGCATAATCTAAATTTACAGCTCCTTGCCTTCTCTGATCTCCAAGCCAATTTTTGTCACCAAAAATTTTTGAAATAGTAGGTACTTAATTTAGAAAGTAGAGCACCGTATTGTAACTTGCTCAAAGCGTATTTCCTATTTCAAGACCTCTTATTCTATGATCGTTATATGCACTTCACTCTCAATAAAGCGACAAAAAAGAAAATATCGCATACTAAACTAGTATTTACGTTCCTATATGTGAAAGTTAATGCCACATTGGGGTGTTGATGTCGAGATTTGTCCTCAAAATCAATTAAAAAAAATTTGGTGGGAAATGGTCTGAAATGTGAAACATTAGGAGGTTTATTGTTATTCATTCAATCCTTTGTTTCAATTAACGGTACCTAACAACCGTTATAATTTTAAAATAGCAACAGAATCAGCAAAAAATTGTTTACGATAATTATTTGTACTTAACTTTTGTAGGTATAGTTACTTATGTATTTATGAAACATATTCCAAATCCGTAAGTGCAAATGTCAATTATTAAGATTAAAAATTAAAATAGCGTTGTTTATTTTCATGAAATACCGCAACGGACAAAAGCGCAACAAAAAATTTTGATCCTTTCTAAAGGAAGTCTGGTAATTTCTCACGATTTTTCCTTCCGAAGCTCACTAATGTAGCTTGGAACGATCGGGCACCACTGAACACAGGCCTTTCGTTATTTGCCGTAATACTAACAACCTTCATTTATATGCAAACCAATATCTTGCGAGGTTTTCTCTTTCTGATATCCAAGAACTAACGAACTAGTTCCTCTACCGGACCGGCACCTAAGGAGTTAAAAGGAGAATAGGAGGGCAGATGCCCTCAGTGCCATCTATACGGAACTCTGCGAGCTAGGCGGTCTATAACTCTGAAGACACCTACCTAGTGCAGGTTCCTAGCGATGACTCCGGGGAGGCTCCCCGTATAGCATTGATTAAATAAATAATCTGCCCTGGTCAGTTCACTCTCACCCTGCGACTAGTTTCGCCCTGTTGGGGCTCATCAGGCAGGGGTAGAGAGCAAACTGACCATGGCAGACTATCACCTATAACCGAGAGTGAACTGACCAGGGCAGATTATTTATTTAATCAATGCTATACGGGGAGCCTCCCCGGAGTCATCGCTAGGAACCTGCACTAGGTAGGTGTCTATCAGAGTTATAGACCGCCTAGCTCGCAGAGTTCCGCATAGATGGCACTGAGGGCATCTGCCCTACTATTCTCCTTTCAACCAGTCCGCCCGCCGCGGTTATAGGTGACGGTCTGCCATGGTCAGTTTGCTCTCTACCCCTGCCTGATGAGCCCCAACAGGGCGAAACTAGTCGCAGGGTGAGAGTGAACTGACCAGGGCAGATTATTTATTTAATCAATGCTATACGGGGAGCCTCCCCGGAGTCATCGCTAGGAACCTGCACTAGGCCGGTGTCTATCAGAGTTATAGACCGCCTAGCTCGCAGAGTTCCGCATAGATGGCACTGAGGGCATCAGCCCTCCTATTCTCCTTTCAACCAGTCCGCCCGCCGCGGTTATAGGTGACGGTCTGCCATGGTCAGTTTGCTCTCTACCCCTGCCTGATGAGCCCCAACAGGGCGAAACTAGTCGCAGGGTGAGAGTGAACTGACCAGGGCAGATTATTTATTTAACCTAAGGAGTTAGTTCCCTTCAAGGAACTAAATGTCCCACCTCGAATTTTGCATACTATACTAAAACCGTTGCGCCAGCTGGTCGTGTAACTTGTCACTTAATAACATATCTGTAATGCTTTCTAAAATATATATTTTTAATAACAGATGATTCTTTTGTGGTAACCCTGTAATTTGCAACAAATGCTTTTCAATAGCACTATTGTATTTCAATAACACTTTAAAATTACTGTATATCTTCTCGATTCGCCAAAGGGCGATAAATGATAACGTTCTTAGAAGATCATTAACAGATCATACGCAGTTGGCTATTTTTGACTATTGATAAGATAACTTATAGAGTACAGCACCTTCCTTCTTCACAGAAAATGTATAGATAAGGAAGATAAGTGCACTATAATAAAAACAAAATTAGCATTTAATAAATATTACTTTAGACAACTTGAGGACAAGACCAACACGTTCTCACATTGTGATATTTCGTTTACAAAGCAGTATACCAGTCATACAGACTAAATACGAAGCCAAACAGTAGGATCAGATGTGATAAGGCACCTTTTTAAACGTAATAAAATTAAGTCGTACACGCAGGTTAAGGACTTTTACTTGAATGCATGTGAAGCAATTAATCATTATAAGAAAATAGCTTCTTCGTTTTCAAAGTCGATTTGCCTTTGAGAGGTTGTTGGAGGTAATTTCGTTTACGCAGTGACAGAGTGACCGTTTGACATATTGTTGGATAAAGTATGAAAAGAGGTATCGCACTCATATAATTTGCTTCATCTCAAACCATTGTGTAAATTTATTTTCAGTAGTCTTACGACTTAAAGCTTCCAGTTGAGACAATTTCGAACCTGGATAAAATTATTGTTTTTAGCAGGAACCTATTCTCATTACATAAAGAAATAAGTGCTGTTACTTCTGCAGACATTAGCAAAATCATATTTTTTTTATCAGATATTACGTTGAAATGCTTGGCTTAAATTTGAGATACTTATTATTTGATTTGTGAAAAATGAAACAAGTGAATAAAGGTAATTACTAGCTGAGATTATATTAAGTATGTAAAAAAGCAACGATACAAAGAGAAACCAAAAGTATAAGTCCTTAAAAACCAAAATTAACTAGCTGCTGAAAAACATTGAAATGCCAAACGAAATCTGTTTTTCATATCCTCGAGTAGTGGGAGAGTAAAAATAAACTTTTGCGTTTGTGCTTGTCCACAGAAATAAATCTGGTTTTGTTAGATCGGTCCATCTGCTTGACAATCTAGGGATCGCTATAACTAACCAACAGTTTGAGAAAAAAATATTTCGACATAAAACACCCTTCGTTAATTATCACATATTAAAATTTAAGAAGAGCTGTCGGGAATTGCTCTTGTGTAGACAGCACTTCCATCAATAAAGGGAAAGATTACAAGTAAAAAATAATTATTACAGTTTCTGCGACATTAGACGCCAGGACCACAGAAGAACACTTCAGTATCGATTCGCAAAATCAGAACAAACACGTAATTGTTTTCTCTCATTTAAGAGCATTTTGAAGACTAGTCAGGATTTTGCCGACGCCGACGTACAGTTGCTACCACTAACTGTAGGAGTGGGCTGGGTTCAAACTTCACAGCTAATTTCAAAAGAAAGCCAAAACGCCAGCCAATTTTAAGTCCAACTGTTTTCCGATCACACAGAATTTTTTTATCAAAATATCAATCGAAATAGGTTTGTGGAAATAACAAAAAAATAAACGTTTAGCACCTAAGTAAAGAAAATTCGATTCCTTGATGAAAATTAAATTTCAGAATTTAAATTCACTAGATTTAAAGTCGGATGCACTCAATTTTTCCAAACATAAGAGAGCGCATTCATATTTACAATCGTTTGAAAACCAATAACAAAAGGCGTCGAAATAAAGTATTAGCCAAATAGTACAAAACCCCCGCAAAAAATATATCAAATACAATGTAAACTATACAAGAAAATTGCATTGCAAGGGATCATAAGAAAATATAAAAGAATCAGATGAGTAATGAATTAATCAATATTCTTTTACAAATAAATCGACTGGTAACTAAAAAGGTACGTTTTATCTTAAAATGTAAGTGCACACGCGAAATGAATTTACGATTCTGCGTGATCACTATGGTAGTCAATATAAAATAGCGACACACACAGAATCATCAGAAATCACTGCAAATGAACGATGTGAAGTAAGACGATACTACAAAAATCTGGTACTCAGCCTAGGTGCAAGACAGAAACAGATATCATCACATCCTTCAGGACAGGGCTCAATGCACAATGGCCGAGCCAGACTCAGATCTATCGCTGCTGCTTCGTCTCAAAACTCAACCAGACCAATCCCAGAAAATAGTGAATTTTCCACAAGACGCTGCGTAAGTCCAGATGACCTCGCTCTGTTCTCCCTCTGGTTTTCTTTGCCGGGTAAGTAAAAGAAAGCCTAACGAACGGATAATTAGATATACAGAAATTCCTGGGTTCGACAGTCATCCTATATGGAGGTGGGCTTTCCACACTCGGATTTTCGGATTTATTAAGCTGAAGATTTTTAAGTTAGGAAAAATAGCTGCTGTAGTGAATTGGGCGAATTCAGCGTCAGCTGATTATTATCGATTTAAGAAAAGGGTATCGAAATATTACTAAATCTCACCCACTAAACTAAACGCAAAATTTCGACAACAATGTATGATCCACCATCATGCAGTTGAAAATATATTAAAAAATTTTTAGAAGAAGATGAAAAGCAAGGAGAGAGGAAAGATGTTTTTTCCAACCGCATGTAGCAATCGGGTAAACTTTTGGGTTAAACCAGCATTTTAGCATTACGTACAAATGTAAGCCAAATGAGAACAAAAAAGAATTTGGAAAATTGCATCATTAATGACGTTTAATCGCTTAAAAGACTGTTAACAGAAGAACCCAAAAAAAGAATAGTGTCAAAAATCAAATGACCGTTATAAAATTAAGTAACTTTCTCAGTGGTTTGAAGTCGAAGTGGTTGTTGTCGATGACATATAGTTTTCCGGGCTGGTTCCCACGTTGGTTATTAGACCTAGACGTTTCGACACTCATGTCGGTGTCTTCCTCAGAAGTAGCTCTGAAACTGAAGTGTCCTAGCCTGCTCGGGTATTTATACTCGTCCGGGCCACTGACGCGTGGGCGTTGTTACGCATGACCGGTTTCCAGATTCCAGGTAGGTCGATGCCCTGGCCTCGGTTGTAATTGTGCGGGTTCTTCTGGATTTCGATGGCTTCCTTGTACAATCTCGGCCAGAATCTCGCTTCCCTCGACAGCATTTGTGCTTCCTCGAATTTGATGATGTGGCCAGTCTCCATTCGATGTTCTGCTACAGCCGACCTATCACCTTGCCGATCTCTGGTGTCCCTCATGTGCTGCTTGATTCTCGTGCTGATGTGCCTTCCGAGAATCAAGGAGCACATGAGGGACACCAGAGACCGGCAAGGTGATAGGTCGGCTGTAGCAGAACAGACTGGCCACATCATCAAATTCGAGGAAGCACAAATGCTGTCGAGGGAAGCGAGATGCTGGCCGAGACTGTACAAGGAAGCCATCGAAATCCAGAAGAACCCGCACAATTACAACCGAGACCGGGGCATCGACCTACCTGGAATCTGGAAACCGGTCATGCGTAACAACGCCCACGCGTCAGTGACCCGGACGAGTATAAATACCCGAGCAGGCTAGGACACTTCAGTTTCAGAGCTACTTCTGAGGAAGACACCGACATGAGTGTCGAAACGTCAAGGTCTAATAACCAACGTGGGAACCAGCCCGGAAAACAACATGTCAACTTTCTCAGTGTAGTTAATTAAGGTATAAGATTTGTTTTTCACAGTAGCTAAGAGCTTATTTCTTCGCTGCACATCAATAGATTTAAGACACTTAAAAGTCAGTTTACTTTATAGTGCCATGACCTCTCCTGACGATTTCTTTGATATTTGAAAATCAGCCCTTACAAGAACCATTTGCGAAATGATAGAAAAGTGAAAGCTACAGTTTCTAAGCATATTCTGAAACAAATCAAACTAAAATTCATTTAGAACTGAATTTTATGTAGCATTTATTAAATTCTGCAATATTACTGCATGACCTCGACACACATTATTAGACTACAATAGTTAAAACCTAACATGACGAGGCACTTGTAATTTTGAACGTTATTTATACTGCTCGTTCTACCATCACCGATGACTAACTGTCAGCTCTTCCTAAAATTAATCCCAGAACGAATCGTAAAGATGCCCAAGTCGTTTCCACGTCGTAAAAAAACGGCCATTTGTTTTCATTAATCGGGCGGGGCGGTCCGTTTGAGACCTTAATTCAGTCGAATTAAAGATGTCTGAATAAAAATGATTTAAAGCAACACAAAGAACGAACCTTCTCGGTACTTTCTACCTGGCGTCTTTGTACGAATTTCAATGGTCGTGTAAGGTATTCACTGATTAGTCAAATCTCACACATAATGGCGTTCGCAGTAAGTGTGAGCTCTGGTCCGCCGACTAGAAAGAAGTCTTTGAATTGCCAGGTCGTAAATATGACGATGGCCGGGTGGACTCTTTTGTCGATTCGAAGATGCGGGTGTTCCACATTTGCTCTAATGCTGCCATTAGAAATGAATAGGCTGGTGGTGGGTTTAAATACTTAGAGCATGATGAATAGGTTTTGTTTGGCGAATGCATCTCGTGGTAATGCTCACAAAGAGCTTTAGCCATACAAATACGAACCTCTATTGAATAATAAAACGAAAATGTTTTTTGAGTTTTCGTCTTTAGAGTAAGATCTTCATCACTCGAGCATATGGAGTAAAACCTTTCCACCTGTGAAACCATGAACTTCAATACATGTTGTTTACACTTTTTAAAATAAATTAAAAGAAAAAAGGCCTGACAGTTTCTAGTGGGATCGGAAAAGAACTGTATATTTAAATAAATAATTGGCAATACTCAAAGAAACATAAATTTATTTTTCTGAGCTAGCGGACAAACTTTATTTCTAATTGAAAATATATAGGAAAGGTGGGTAGTTAACCCACAGACCTAACTGACTACTATGCTACTACTGCTATATGTGTGTTATTTTTGTTTATTTTTGTAGATTTAAGCTCTTAGTAATTATATTAAATCAAATAAATTTTATGTTTATATGACGTTTCGATCTTTTTATTCCAATCTTTTTCAAATATACTATTTACATATAATTGACAAATTAAATTGACATTAAATTAATATGACATTTACAATTTTGATAGCAATACAAAATGTACCTTGGAGTTTGTTCCATCGCTGGAATAATTTGAATAGCAAAAGTTGGAGTAGGAATATTTTTGTGTGTTATGTAGATCGGAATAAAAAGATCGAAATGTCATATAAACATAAAACTTATTTGATTTAATACATTTACTAAGAGCCTAAACCTACAAAAATAAACAACAATAATTATCAAAAGGACTTTACTAAATAAAACATCAATATATGTGTTTTATTCAATCTCTCTTTGATCTCATCCTTTTTCCCGCTTCTTTCTGATATGGCTGTGCCTAAATATATGAAGGTGGCTATTCTATCAAAACAATAAGTTAAAACACCCCAATTTTCGATTCCTGGAGTGCACTTTATTTCTGTCGTGTATTACCCATTACCATTACTTTGCTTTCTCTTAATACTAAACCTTTATGTCGCCTTTCCTAGTTTACTTATAGCTTCTGTTAATTCACGTTGTTGTCTTGCTACAATTACCATATCATCGTCGTGAAAACCCAATGACCCTCATAATAGATCTCTCATCACTTTTTCAAGTGTTATATTGAAAAATATCGTTGATAATGGGTCACCTTGTTTCAATTTACTTTATACTTTCTGGTTTTTGCTCTTCAATCTTTACTGTACATGATGTTGTACCTAGTGTCATCTTAATTAATCTAGTTCACCCATGGATTTGTATAGCTGCTTCCTTTCAATTGTATCATACTGTTGCTGAATCAGCACCATCTGTGTATCGGAATTGCATGCGTGAAGATGAGGTGTGCAGATAGTGATCCTAGCTACAGGCAGATGGCAGGGAATGTCGACATTCTCCAAAAAATTCTATCAATCGAACCTTCGCGAAGTTTCAATATTGTTTGGATGGCGTCGTTTCTGGAATAGGGGTATAAATAGCCCGACAGAGAGAGTGCGGGCAGTTCTGAATTCGAATACCGCCTATCCAGCGAGCGAAAGGTTTAGTTTTTAGTGCAAGTGTGTGCAGTATAGTGATTTAGCGTTAAAATAGTACTGTTGTGAACCAGTTGTGTGTATTTGATACAAGTGTTTTAAATAAAAGGAGTTAAGTAAAAAATCCGCACTTTTCGAACCTGTAGTCGTAACAATATGCCTGTTTGAAATCGATGAAGGCCAAATGAAGTTGTATTCCGTATTCCCAGAACCTCTCTTGAATTTGCCTCGGTGTGTGTTTTTAATCTGTAACTAATCTTCCTGCTCTGAAACCTTTTTGGTAATCTTTAATTACTTTCTCCGCTATGATATTTAAACTATCTCTAGTATACGTTGCTAACACTTTACACACCACGTCCAATAAAACTATTATTCACACTTTTCTATCCACCGGACTCTTCCCACTGTTCCGGCATTCATTCTTTTCTCCAGACTTTCTGAATCTCTATTATATAATTTCATTATAATCTTAAAAATTATACCATCAACTTTTTCGTTTTATGTATACATACCAAAATTATTTATGTCAATTTTTAAATCTATATCAGCGTTTTGCAATCTGAAGGTCGCCTTTAGGTACATACAAGGGGGGGTTAGGTTCTGTCACAAAATTAGACCAGTAGACAAATCATCCGTTTATCGAAAAAAAATAAGAATATATTATTTTTTAAATTCCAGTTAAGTTTAACAAAATTAAATAAATATTACTTTACCGGAGAATAACAACATAACCCTAACAAAATGCATTTATAGTTCGTTATAGTCAGGGGGTCACAAGGCGTGTTTCATAATTTTTTGAGGTTGAGAAACAATGATCTATATAAATAATTAGCTGCAAGCTTTGAAATAATTGTCGCGGGTTTGTATTCGGGAATTTATATAAAGATAAAAAACATAATCTTATTTTTTAAAGCTGATATTCAACTTCGTGGATGATTGGAGCAGTGTCAACACTCTTAGCCCTAATTCCCAATAGTGTCAAAAATTTGAGGTCTGCTTTTTTAATTTATAACTTAAAGAAATCACACTAAAAGTGAAATACCCGAAACCAAAATATTTTTGCAGCTCCCTAATATATTATGAAATTAATAATATCTACCAGATTTTTTTGTAAAAATAAAAACTATTTATAAATCATTGGTAAATTTACTATTCACTTATATGCGAGAACAATTTCAAATATTAAAAGTTAAAATGACACGATGATTTATACCAAAGTAGTACGATATGAGAATTTTTATGTTAGTACATGACTAAATAAAATAATATGACAAACTTCGTTGTTTCACAGAATTTAGTAATCAATTAACAAAATGTTTCTAACCCTTGGGTTCTTCTTCAAAGTATCACGACGTAAGAAGAACCAAAACTTGGAAATAGTTCTATAAGTTAATTATTAAATTCCGTGAAACAACAAAGTAAACTCCGAATAGCTGCACTATTTCCTCGACATTCTAGTTTTATTTTTCTTTTACATAAATTGCTACTGTGTCATCCTGCGATCCCCTATGATTTATCTCTTGCGTCGGTGACTGGTATTTGCTCTTCACAGCGACATCCGCTGTAAACTACACCTGTGTAATAAACGAGCGTATGTTTTGCCAATTATTTTGAACTGTCGCTCGTGCACATTAGAGCGGATCCCGTTTCGGCGGAATGAGTTAGGTATTTATTTACTCCAGTCGTTGCAACTGGACCGGCGGCTATTCTTAGAGGATGTGTGTGCTCTTGCGAAATTGTTGATTCATTAAGTGAGCGGCGGAAATGGGCGCGTAACGTCACCGATTTGGGATGACGATGCTTTGAAATACGTGAATATTAAGACCCCTAACTATTAAAAGCAAATTCTGTATCTAGACCTGTTAGCATTTTCGCTGCTTTAATTGCCTTGTTTTCAATCAGTTTCCACTGAGGTGAGACAGCAAAAATGGTTTCGACTTTTATTATGTAAATCCTCACGCAGTGGTTTCGAAGAGATTCTAACAATAATTTTCTATAAATTTTTGGGCTGGCAACAATTATCTTAATTTTCCTGAATTATATGAAGATAGTCCTTTAGACACCAGAAAAAATATGTGGTTTCAATACCATGGGGATCATCCTCATTTTGGTTTAAACTTACATCAGATATATCCCAACCAATGGATAGGAAGATGAGGGTCCTCCTCGTTCTCCACATCTAAATCTCTAAATCTTTTATGGGGATATATGAACAAATATAACAGAGTAATTTGTAATGAAAACTTTTTGTAAGGATAATGGCAGCATTTACACACGTAGAAACTATTCCTGTAATCTTTCATAAGGTTTCTTCATCATGTGTTTTCTATTTTATATTAATTTATCTGCATTTGCATAAAACTTTAGATTAGTAGATTACGTTATCATATAAGTCATTTTCCGGTTTCAAGGCTTCCGTGGTTGTTGTCGATGATATATTTTCTGGGCTGCTTCCCACATTGCTTGTTTAGTTTGAAGGCTTCTGTGGTTGCTTGTTTAGTCTTGACATTCGACACTCATGTGTCTTCCTCAGAAGTAGCTTTGAAACTGTTTCAGCGTGTCCGCATGAAAGTATTTTGTTAATCAAAATCGTTAATTTGCGGACATATTTTATTCGACAAAAAATTTCGTCTTCATGTCCTCTATTTCTACTTTTTACAAAAAAAAAGAATAATTTAATTTAAACAATATTCAGTTTTTGAAACCTATACCGGTTTTTTAGGAGCCACAGGAATGAGAAATGATTTTTAATTTTGAAAACAGATACATGATGAACAAAATACCAGAAAAACTTTTTTGTTAACAATTGATGGTTTAAAAAAATATTGGTATGAAAGATATCAGTGGCGTACCAATTTTTTTTCACATATGCGGCTGGTGTAGGTTGACATATTCTGCCTACTCCAGAATATGTACATTTATCCCGCCATGGATTGACCCAAACAGTTTTTGATAAGTTTAAACATATAGAAAAAATAAGAAATTAAACACCCTTTATCTTTATTGGATCTAGATATATTTTTTATGGGCTCTACATCCTCTGGAAGTGCATTGGTATAAAACACCATGTATACGTATAATTCAAATGCTGGTACGATTATAAATAAAAAAATAATTAAATTTTTTAGATCAATTATGACTGATTATAAATTAGATATGTAGTTTCAATAATCCAAAGGTCTGTGTTACAAAAGTTTATGGAGGAAAAGTAAGGGGACCCTTGCTGTACTCCACAAGATACATTGCATAGTTCTGTTAAAGCAGTATGAATTGTGTGCAATTTGTATGAAAAGCAGTTCTTCATGTAACACTAAAGATGTAAGTATATATTTTGCAATACATTGTAACGATATTAAATTGACTAGGTGAAGCATATACGTTTTTCTAATAAATTCAATACAAATTGTAAACTATATCACCGTTACAAAATATTAATAGTGCCTGAGTGAGGATTTTTCTCAGATACTGGAGACTCGTCGCTCGTGTGAAACAGCCGTCGTAACGAATACACGTGATGCGAGATTGTGCTTTAAAATATTACAATAGGAAAAGAAAACACGAAAATTGGCTATACGCTCGTTAATGTAGTTAACTACGATTAACAGAGAGTATGGCTAATAATTACCCTGACGAAGTATGTACTTGTCTTCTATGGCTACAATATGCAGGATAATTCAAACTAAAAACGTAAATCTGATTTATTCGTAAAAATCAGCGAAGTGGGCGCCTGTGCATCACCACTTATTGGGTCTAATGAAATTTAAAAGAAAATATACCTAAATCGTAGCATAGCGTAATAATCACAAAACACAAGTAAAGATAAGTTAAGCGTAAGTAAACGTGAATGTAGGTACTCATGGTAGAACTGATGCTTTCGTGACGTTAGCGGTACAATGTCTAGGTGGTAAATTCTTGAAGGTAAATAAGTATGTGTTCCTAGGCTTGATCTTAAAACATCGCAGGGTCGTTCCAACGTTCTAGATGAGGTAATCTGTGGAAGTCTATGACATATTACTCTGCGGCAAAGTGAACAAGTAAACACATTTTACTAAAAGTTTTGTTGAATACAAATTTGATATACGAGGCATGTTTTTTAAGTAAGTACCGTTTTGCGATTCCGCCGCCGCAGCGCTACGGTCGGCGTTCTGCACATGCGCGCTGGTTACCTACATCTCTTGTCTACGCACTGACGCCATTACAGTTTGATTCTTCATTGTATACGTTGTTTACTGAGTGTTTAAGATGCCTCCGACAATCGTGAGTCCCGCCGATTGTGAAGTACGGGCTGTTATACGATTTCTTAGTGCTAAAGGCGTAAAACCGATCGATATTCATCGTGAGATCTGTGAAGTTTACGGACAAAACATTATGAATGATGGAATGGTAAGGAAATGGGTGAGAGCATTTAAAGATGGCCGCACAAATGTGCATGATGAAAAACGGAATGGGCGTCCTTCGGTCGTTAATGAAGATTTGGTGCAGAAAGTGAACGAAAAGGTYAGAGAAAACAGACGCTTTAGCTATAAAAACTTTTTGAACTTCCGATTCATTATTTTTCTGCATAGCTTGGTGTTGGGATTACTTTTATTTTTATTTTATTATAGAAATTTATCAAAAATGCGACCAGAAGAGATTGAGAGCATATTGAAGCGGTTAGAAAATGGTGAAATTTCGGAAGACGATTCCACCGACAATGAATATGACATAGACTATTATTCGAGCCAAAGAGATCGTCTGATGGAGCTAGAAGATGAAGAGGATGTAGGTAATTTTCCCACTGACCCAAACTTGGATGCAGATCCACCTGCAGCAAACGTAGATACCGACATGCAACATAATTTAGAGACTGTTGAACGAAGCCCAACTCCTACAACCAGCAGCCAGAACAACCTGCAAACTGCACCTTTCAACTCTAGAAACTTAGTGTGGAGAGTAAAGAATATGGACATAGTCCAAAATGCTTTCCAGTTTGCTGGAAACACTGAGTATTCACAAGAAATTATGAACTTAGACACTCCTTTTGTTTTTTCTTATTTTTTCGGTGAAGAAATTTTGAGATTTCTAGTGGACGAGTCAAATAAATATGCCTTCTAGAAGAATCCCAACTTTACAGAACCTGTAACTGTCTTAGAATTACCTAAATTTATTGGAATTCTTATTCTTACTAGTGTATATCATTATCCTAGTGTCAGGTCATACTGGTCAAACATTACAAAGTTTGAACCCATAGCACAAACAATGAATCGCAACAGATTTGATAAAATTCGACAAATTTTTCACATGAATGACGACTCTAAACATTTGCCCATTGATCATCCCCAGCGCGACCGACTGCATAAAGTAAGACCAGTGATAGACTATTTGAACAAGAAATTTATTACTGTACCATTTGAGCATCGTCTATCACTAGACGAGCAAATGTGTTCAACTAAAATTAAACATTTTATGAAACAATACTTACCCAACAAGCCCCATAAATGGGGATTCAAATTATACGTTTTATGCTCTCTGTCTGGGTATGCCTACAGTTTGGAGATTTACTCAGGAGCTAAGGACGTAGACCGTTTACCTGGCGAACCAGACCTCGGAGCTGTATCGAATACAGTTATTCGATTGTTACGACCAGTACCAAGGCACGTCAATCATATAACTTATTTTGACAATTTTTATACGAATATTCCTCTGCTACATTACTTGACCAACGAAGGTATTTATTGTCTTGGAACAGTACAGAGAAACAGGCTTGGAAAGTCGTGCAAGTTGCCGCAGAAACGGGAAATTGTCTAACGTACCCAGAGGAACATATCACGAAAATGTGGCCTCTCACGAAGGCCACGAATTTTCGGCCACAAGTTGGAAAGACAACAAACAAGTACTATTACTTTCCACGTATGTTGGCGCTGAACCAGCGGATGCTATAACCCGCTACGAAAAAAAACTAAAGGCCAATGTTCAAGTATCGTGTCCTCGGGTCATAAAAGAATATAATGAACACATGGGCGGCGTTGATTTGATGGATAGCTTCATTGGTCGATATCGCATCCGCATAAAGTCGAGAAAGTGGACAACGAGGCTTTTCTACCACTTGTTAGACATGACTGTCATCAATGCTTGGGTACTATACAAAACGGTAAACACAATGAAAGGAAAACTTCAGAAGAATATTATGAAGTTAGCAGATTTTAGAACTGAGCTTGCCGATACTTTATGTAGATATCAAAGTCACTCGAAAAATAAAAGGGGAAGACCCAGTACCAATAGTCGACAAGACACTACAGTACCTTCTAAAAGACCCCGGACAGGTGTACAAGTACTACCCTCTACTGACGTGCGTTACGATTGTATTGGTCATGAAAAAATATTTATGGATTCTAGAAATACAAGTAAATTTAATAATTGTAGGAAACTTACCTCCTGTTTCTGTAAAAAGTGTAAAGTGTCGTTATGCGATTATAAAAACAATCAATGTTTCGCATTATTTCATGCATAAGTATATCTGATTTCTTTATGGCGTTAATGCCTGAAGTATCAAAATTGATACCTGTTTTTTTTTTCTAAATAAATATTGTGATTTTTTTAGCTATTTTTTCCTTCATCTAGACCCTCAAGCAAACACAGTAATATTAAAAATAAATCACTTTCGTAAATCAGGCTACTAAGGGTTAAAATTCCATCTCATAGCAGCCCTGGGCACAATGACAAACCAAAGGAGTTTTAAGAAACGGCATAGCACCCACTTGAGTGTCATTTTCGTCTATTTCAGTAAACAAAATTAAAAAAAAGTTAAGACAATTGCGTCAACAAGTCTATCTTTATCAATAAAACCAAACATGTGTACTCCAATTTATTAAAATAAAACTAGTATTACTGCGTATTCTTATTTCTGTCAGTAAGTATTATATCATGAAATACTGTTTCCAGCAGTCCGGGAAAATGTTTAGATATACAAACATTCTTTAATATTATAAGTTCTTACGATACTGTATTGTACATGTGCCAAACTGATATTTGAGTTAGCCATTTTTATTTTCTAAACTTGGTGTCGCAATCTCAATATCCTTTAGCTTAGTTTGAATAGTGGAAGTAGATAAGGAAGTACCTTGTATATTCAAAGGTTTTTAAGTTTTTGACACCAAAGCAGTAGAGCATTTCAAAATCAAAGTTATTTTATCCCGATGTATCACGTATTAGACATACGCACTACCTTAGTACATTTTTTTATAATCGATTACTCTTTAACCACTAGAGATAATTTTAATTAAGCAGGTGGTATAGCTAACACACAAAAGTTAAATGTTTTCAGACAAGTAGCACTTAACATGGTTATCCTTCGGTACTTATCCCGTTGCTTATCTACATACTAAGAAATGTCTGAATTGTATTTTACAGAAAATATTTCAAAATGTTAGGGTTTCCTATTTCGGGTATAAGTTAATTAATATTCAACCATTCATAGCTTGTTCTTTATTTGCCCACCAAAAACTATAAAGCATTGCAGTACACTTCACTATATTTTCTCGAAGTAGGTATGTGAACTTCTGAACCCGTTTCATTTTAATCATTCCCTGTATACAAAGTAGGAAGCGGCGCTTAAGATTTTGATTTTTTACGATGCTCCCAACAGAAGAAGCAGATTATCCCACACGTCTGCAGATTACCTCAACAGGATCAACCTGAAGCATCTCGCGTTTCTGTTTGCTCTTCTGTCTGTTCGTTTTTGTCTCATTGGCAAGAACGTGATGTACCTCGGTTTCAKCGGCCTTTTGCGGAAAACGAGAGCAGTAATTACTGCCCCGCCTGGATCCGTGTGAGAATGGCAGCAAACTACCGAGTGTCTCATCTTTTTTTCCCAGCAAAACATAAGCGGTGGCTCTACTCCACCTGTTGGATCGGTATTTACCAGGCCTGATGGATTGCGGCGCTTAGTTCATCTCCGTACCGTGTAATTGCTACCTGTTCTCATTAACGATGTGGCATTTCAGAAATTATGACAACTGCGTTATTATACAAATACAAATACTGTAGGTAAAAAATCTAATGTCATTCGAAAGCTTATTATTTGACATAATATGTCAATGAGCAAATATTTTATTTTTCGGAAACTGACATTTTCGTTAATTTTCAGTTAACAAAGGGAACCTTTTTGTCATCTAGCTGCGAAAAACTTTTCTAGAATGCTAAAGTATTTGTCGGTCTAGAATATACAAATGTCAAAATAATTTATCATTCTTTCGAAACTTATTAATTTTATTAATATTCATTTTACATAATATATAACATTTTAATAACAAAACAGTAACTATTATACAGGGTGATTTTTTGAAAACTTCACACCTTAAATAACTTTAAATATAGCAAAAATTTAAAAATTTGCAAAAACAGGTAAACTTTTGTTTGCAGGGGGACAACTTTTGAGATAAGTTTTTAATGGATAGCGCTTACTCTCTGAGCAGGGTAGACATCCCTTTAAAAATTTTAAATGGAACTATCCATCTTGTGATACATCATTTGAAAGCTTATTTCACAAAGAGTCTGGCCATGTAATTAGTTTTACCACGTTTAACTTATTGACGGGGTAATAGATTAATAGTGCCTACGAAACAGGTTGCTTATTAAATTGAATATTTTGGGACTCTTTTCAACAAAATGTATTTTATTTTAGAACGGAAATAAAATTTGTCCTTACGAGAACCCAAAATTTAAACAAACAACTTGTAAAAAATATGACACTTAAAAAAACTCCCAGAATACTGAAAATTTTCTTTTAACATTAAAGTATTTATCATGTAATTTTTTAGAAAGTCCATGTCCACGAAAAAGAAAAATTATTTATTTGTAACTCCAAAAACAGTGTGAACAAAACCATAGAAATTCAAACCTTACAATAGATTCTCAAAATGTGCACCACCTCTTTCCATACAATAATACAGACGGTTCTCGAACTCCTGCTGCACTTTTCGGAAAGTTTCAGGTGGAATCCTCCTGCACTCGTTAATAATTCTTTCTCGCAGATCGTCCAGGCTAGTAGATTGTGTTTTGTAAACCACAGATTTTAAATGACCCCATAGAAAGAAATCTAAAGCAGTCAAATCGGGTGATCGTGGCGGCCATTCAATTGTTCCACGCCTACCAATCCAGTGACGAGGAAATCTATGATTTAACCAATTTCGCACATTAATGGCGTAATGCGGTGGGGCTCCATCATGTTGGTAAAACAATTCGTATTCATCCAACATTGGTTTCGTTCAGGGTCACGTTGGTTTTCTAATTGCTCTGTGATTAAAGGATCAATAACGTTATCAAGTAATTCTAAATACATTCCCCCATTTAGCGTCCCATCAATGAAAATTGGACCTACAATTGCGTTGCCAAGTATTCCAGCCCAGACGTTCAGCTTCTGAGGAACTTGTGTATGACCTTCTCGAAAAATATAAGGATCTTCGTCACTCCAGTACCTGACGTTATGTTTATTTACAGAGTCGTTAAAAAATGTGTATTCATCACTGAAGCAGATATTTTTTATTAGATTTGGATTTACTATAATCTTTTCTGTCATAATTTCGCAAAATTGCAATCTTCTATCGAAGTCATCTTCGCCGAGCTCCTGGAGAGTTTTCATCTTATAGGGATGGAATTTGTGCAGTTTTGTAACTTTCCTTACAGATGAATAAGAAAGTCCAGTGGCTGTAGAAATGTTACGCAAAGAGCTAGTTGGATCCATTGCAAAATGACCAAGTACTTCAAGTTGGGCCATTTCATCAACGACTCTATTCCCTGCCCTTTTTTTGTTTACTACAGATCCAGTGTCTTTAAATTTCTGCACGAGATCGAGAATGTACCTAGCGTCAACATTTTTATCGGGGTGCCGTTCGTTAAACACCCTTGCTGACGCACGAGCACAGCTATGCTCAGCACCGTAAATAAAAATTATTTCTACCCTTTCGGCAGTTGAATAAACCATTATCACTTGGACTCTCACTTTAAAATTTAACGCGATTTATAAAAAGGAATGTGAACAAAAAGATGGTCGTGCCAAAGAAGTAGCCAAAAAGTTGAAACAAAAAATTGGAAACACAAAGTAGATAATTATTTAGCCAATTCAGTATAAACTGTCGAGTTGCAATATCAAGTAATGTCGAAAGAAAATTTTAAGTATTTTTGGCATTTTGCTTAGGTGTAACAATTATTTTTTAACAAGTTTTTTTAGGCTTAAGTAAGGACAATTTTTATTGTAACTGCAAGACAATAAATTTTGTTAAAAAAAGTCCAAAATATTCCATTTTATAAGCCACTTGCTACAATGCACTTTTTGACCCACTACCCCGTCAATGGGTAAAAAATAGTAAAAACTAATTACATGGCAAGACTCCTTGTGTAATAAGCTTTTAAATGATGTATCGTAAGATGGGTAGTTTCATTTAAAATTTTTGAAGGGGTATCTACCCCGCTAAGAGGGTAAGCGCTATCCATTAAAAACTTATCTCAAAAGTTGTCCCCCTGCAAACAAAAGTTTACCTGTTTTTGCAAAATTTTAAAGTTTTCCTCTATTTAAAGTTATTTAAGGTGTGAAGTTTTCAAAAAATCACCCTGTATGAAAAAAGTAACAAGACGATTACAATTTATTTTGCACTACATGTAAATTGAAAATACCGATAGTGCAGTAAGTTAGATTTATGCCAGATCTAGTGCTATCAATTATCGTAGCTTTTAGTTCTGGGTGTTCAATGAAGCTGCTGCTATAATTGTTTAAGTTTACTGCGCACGTTGTATTATTGGTAAGTTATGTGCCTCTGCTGAAGATGGTAACAGTTTATTTGCGACTGAAATTTTATTTGGAATAGAATCTTCTATATAAGTCTCGGAAGAATGTCTAAAGCAGTGCACTGTATTAGTATCGTTTCTGGATGAGGCAAATTGGGATACATTGCTATTTCTTTTGGCACATTCCTTATTTTGTTGACGCCAACCACTTGGTTAACACATTTTTCAGTAACAAGCTTAACAAAAAATCTTCAACTTGTAAAGCACAGTATTTGAGGCATATCTGCGTTTGGACAGAACTTGAAATCACAAAACATCTCGGAGTATGAGTCTTGGAATCAGAAATTCTTATAATAATAATAATTGAATTTTTGTCTTCTAATTCATATGTCGTTAATTTCAGTAGCTCATCTCTTCTCAAAGCTCCACAAACTCCAATAATTAAAATGACCTGAAAAGTTGCTCAGAATTAGATGAGTCAGTAGATTTATATTAATTTGAATTACCTTTTCTAGCAGAAATCTACTATCAAGTACCTCTTGTAAAAATCTCTCAATTTCCTCTTTCGTTAGAATTCTGGACTTTTTAGGACGGTATGCAACTGATTTGCTTTTCAAATATGGTATTAGTTTCTAAAGTTTCTGATATTTACATTTTCTTTAGCATTCAGTATACATTTTAGCATTGAATATACTGATCATATTGTCGAAGGTTTAACTTTATTATTATTGTTAGTTTTTTTAAATGTTACATGAAAAGATTTGTTAATAAATGCTATGGCGGCGTTCCATAGCGCACAGTGCCGTGGCAGATAGCATCAATGTATCACAGCCATTTTGGCCAATTGTTATAGCTTTCTTTTTTATCGTTTTGTTTCTTTTGTATCAAATTGGCCTAATAAAGAGTTGTATTATTATTACTATTATTAATTCCCGTAAGCTACCTACTGTGCATCAAACTTAGTATATATTGTAACTTGTGCTTAGTACACTTGGTTTTAATTGCACAAAAAGCATTGTTAGATTCAATCTAATATTTTGGCCTGACAAATAATTAATAAAATACAATCATACAGTCAAATCAATTACTATAATTACTATGAAATCAACAAGCTATTTACGTGGGTACATAAATACTATGAAGACTATAGCGCAATACATTAATTTGTATGCATTTTGTTGTCAATTATGACCAAGTGTGATGGTGCGGATAGCAAAATTTAGTAGTTACTTGCATAATAAACTTGATAACATTATTTATAAAAAAATCTCCCAAATTAATTAATATATATACAAAGGTATATACTTTTTAAATCTCTGCATGTAAAAAGATTATAAGAATCTGATAAATAATGGTCATTTTGACATATTTATGCCAACACAAATATATTTGTCGCATATAATTTTAGTACGGCTTACAAATGTATTTGATGTACTGCACTGTTATTTTAAAATAAAAAATTACAGAGGACAAATACCGAAATATCAAGCATAATCAACCCTAACCACCACCGCGTAACTGTGGAAGATATATCTCAAGTTATTTAGGATGCACTTTAGTTGTAAATATTTCTAATATCGCCTTTGATGACATTCTTGTAAAAGGAACATATCGGAATTTCAAAAATATTATGATTACCACCATTTATCAGAAACACGAGACTCTCGTCACGAGACCGAGACAAAAGAAACCATGCATTTCCGAGACCGAGACCACGCAAGTCTCGATCTCGTAGCACCAAAACCGAAGCACTAAAAATTACCCATTGTCGTATATTTATTGTTCGCACGAATATAATGCATCTACTCTTTAGCCGCGGCTAAATGATTAAAAACAAAGAACAGAACGGCACCATCGCTGGTGATTGTCACTTTCGTTTTGCTAGGATGTCACTGTTGTTTTTTTTTTCCAACAGAAACATCGGTTTCTATTTGTATTTTTCTTTCAGTTTGGTCAAGTAATGTAACTATACGTGAAAAGTATTCCGTGATCTTAAAAATCTCAGTTCGAATATTGAATATAAAGTATGGGAACTTAATGTGAGATGTATATAGAATTTGCACATTATTTTTCTTAAGAATAAGTTATTTTTATTTTTTTCTGCAAATCTCAGTAACTTTTAATATTTCAGAGTTCACCATCGTTTTTTTAAAACATCAAGTCAGAACCAAGAAATGCATTGTGGCTCATAAATGATGACAAACTGTTTGATTGTTTCTATAATGACTCAATGTAAACTGACTTATATCGCTGTCTCTCTCTCTCTCTCTCTCTCTCTCGATAAAAGAAAACGTCTTTCTAAGAAGAATCTTATAATACTGGTAACACCGCCGTCTCCTTGATAGACAGGAAGAAGACAGTAATTGGATCTGGTGTGTAATTAATTTATGCAACATTAAAGAACCTCCCCTTCTAAAGGCGTGAATATCGACTATAATGACGAAATCAAATACTCTTAATACGGTAGTCGCCTGAACCCAAAGTATTGCCGAAACAGCCAAAGCTTTATACAGGGTCGCTCCTAAGTATGAAACCAACAGGACATTTCAGGTTCTGTTCGACCAATTTTGCTGAAACTGTGCTTGAGTCTATGGGTAATTCAAATGCATTCTTTGGATTTTTTTCAACACCGTATCAGCTCTCGTTTCCGAGATATGGGCGCAAGCTGCATTTTTTTTTAAATGGAAAGGGGGGTGAAAAGGCACATCATTGAAAAGCATATTT
Organism: Rhyzopertha dominica; assembly: GCA_025024175.1. NCBI lineage: Eukaryota > Metazoa > Arthropoda > Insecta > Coleoptera > Bostrichidae > Rhyzopertha > Rhyzopertha dominica. Next base: position 7,944,468 of record QCXZ01000053.1, on the reverse strand, counting down.
TTTCCTTTTTTCAAAAATGTATAACACTTGTACAATTTATTGCTTCTGAGTTGATAAAAGTGGGATAACAAACTTGGATCTTGCAAAACACTTCCATTTTCCTCGTGAATCGTGATAATTACATTCACTTTGTTATTTACAATCGTATTGCCTCGGTTAACTGAACATGATCGCATCGAAATTTTAACGATAATTGGTTATGTAGATAGAAGGCGAAGTTATTCAGAAGTAGTTGTACTCTGCATTGCAATTCATGAAGATTGTGAACCAATTGCCAGATCAAGTTATTAAAACATTGCAACGTTTTGAGGAAACCGGCGGTATTAAAAATCGTCAAAAACCAGGACGTCTAAAGGTTGCTACGAGTGAGGACAGTAGCTTGAAAGTCCTTTTAGATGTGCAAGAGAGTCCCAAGTGTTCCGTGTAACAGCGTGCTCTCACTCACCCTATTAACAGAAGATCTGTTCACAAAATTTTGTAAAAAGAGAAGTTGATTAAGTGATTAAGAACTGAGCGAAGATAATTTCGATCGCAGGATCGAATTTTGTGAAACTGCTGTGAACATGATAGATGAAGGTCGCCTGTTCCCTAATCGGGAAAATGCTGCGCGTCCTTCTGAACAGATATGGTTTCAGCAAATGATACACCGCCCATTATGTTTCTGATGACACGACTTTTTGCCTCAATGGTAATGTGAATAGACATAATTGCAGATATTGGTGGAACAAAAATCCACATTGTATGGGACAAGTCCACACATAACACCCTCAGAAAGGGAATGTCTGTTGTGGTATTATCGGTGAGCACCTTATTGGGCTTTTTTCATTGATGAAAATTTGAATGTGGTCAAGTATTTACAGCTTTTGCGCGAACACATTATACTAGAATTTATTCGCCTGTTCCCTAATAGTGAAAATGCTGCGCGTCCTTCTGAACAGATATGGTTTCGGCAAGATGGTGCACCACCCCACATTTTGCAGTCAACGTTCGTGGATATTTGAATGCGATATTTCCAGACAAACAGATAAATTGGTAGGTGCGGAGCGATAGAATGCCCAGCACGTGCCCCTGATCTGACGCCGCTTGACTTTTTTTGTGGGGGTATCTGAAAAATCGTAGTTATGCCGATCGTCAGATTTAATTAAATTAGAAAACTTTTACTCAAGGCTGCATTACTGCCAGGAAGTAAATGGGGAACAATTTTGATCATCTTCTATAATGTAAATCTGAAAAATACTGCATTTTTCACGGAATCATGCTTTTCTTTTAGGGTACTCGATTCGCAATACTAGACGAAAATTATCTCCACTCAAGGAAAAAATGGTAATACCTAGCCATTTAGTCCATTTTAGCGATAAAGAAAATTGTTTTCATTCTTTTCGTTCTTTGTCAGGCTCAATTATTGTAATTATACTTTTCTCAACTGTGATACATTTTTGAAATCAGGTAAAAATATCCTTTTCAATGATGTGCCGGTGGAATTTTATCTTTAAATACCCTGCTGGTTCCATACTTTGTAGCGACCCTGTATATACAGTTCTACTTTTACAGTACTGTTGACGTAGTGTGCATTATGACAGCTTGACAGAGACGAGTTAGTCGAGTCGTCTTTGCCACTTGCTCAAACTTTTGATTAAATTCTCTCAGCTAATAAGTGTTTTTGCTGTTATTTGCGTTAGAAAATCTACCCACACTCAATTATGTGAGTTTTAAGATCAATTATGCGAGTTTTAAGATTTGAAATTTCTAAAAAGGAAGATTTTTACGGCACCAGTCAGACCCACGTCTCCTCAGAGATCATTACCTCGATCTCAAAGCCTCTTCGCTTAATTTGCGGATTAGCCACGATATAAATTATGATTTCCAAGTGATTAAGCAGAAAACCGTCACGCTTAACCAGCACTACCGGGTCGCCAATTTAATGCGCGTAATGCACTGTGTTTCCGCTATAGCGTGTCGCCGAAAAGCTCCAGGTGCCAAAGAGACAGACGGTGGGCATCTCGGATCGTCTGCTACCCATGGAGATCGTTTAATCCGCAATTAGAGCTGGGYCCCTACGTCGTATTGGAAATCATAGTCATTAGCATACTAAGTAGCCGCCTTCCGAAGCAAATTGCGCATCGGGAGCCGGTCGTTTGATTATTGGTTTTAGGTTTATTTTATCTTTAGCAGGAACACATTTAACGCGATTAAGTTTTAATGATGCCATTAAGATCGTTTGGTGGCAAATAAAGGAGTTGGGGGGAAGGTAAATGTCTATATCAATCCATGGAAAAATAGCTAGTACTAAAATAATGTCACGGTTAGCTCGAAACTGTTGCAGATCACTAAGGAGTTTGCACACTGTTTAGAGTTGATCTTTTATGACTAGTGGGATTGTAACGATATTTACAAAACATAGAAACATCGGGTCCAACCCGATACAATGGGGTTACAATTATTATTAATTACTACTCCACATTATGCATAGATTAAATTTCACGTAACTATTTCTTTAAACCATAAACACAAACAGAAAATTTTCTTTACTTGACCGACTGGTAAGTAAAAGTATCATACATTATTTACTGCACTACATAAATTCGGCTTAATCCATGTGTTTGACAGTAGTGCTCCACAAAACTTATAAGTGACCCGCGGTTTCAATTTTCCTTTTTTTAAGGCATTATATCCTCACGGATAGAAGATTTGGCAATGTAGAAATAAACAAACGAAGCCACTAAAAGTAAATAGTACCGCACAATATCCAGAAAACACACAGCTCGTGTTGGTTACGGTACAAGAAAAAAGATATATATGTATATAATCAGTTTCCTTTTTTACCCATAGGGTGTAAAGGTATGCAATGTCTCTCTCTAGTTTACTGTCTCTTGTACTATTTTCTTCCACTTAGTCCTGTCCTTTGCTATTCTTCTAGCTTCGTCCCAGGTAAGGTTTCTCTTCCTCAAGGCCTCGGCCACTGTCATGTTCCATGTCTTCTGCGGTCTTCCTCTTCTTTTCTTTCCTTGTACTTTTGCCTTCCATACTAGTTTTGCTGGTATTTCCTCGTTCATTCTCACCAAGTCCCCGAACCACTTTAATTTATTATCCTCCATAGTTTATTTAATTGACTCTTTTTCCAGTTCTTCCCTGATTCTGTCGTTTCTTATTCTGTCCATTCTAGTCACTCCTTTAACACGTCTCAAGTATTTTATCTCTGTTTCCTGCAGTCTACTTAAAAGTCTATCACTTAACACCCAACTTTCATCACCGTATGTCAATATTTGTCTATAAAAGGTCTTGTATACCGTCATTTTTGTCTTCTGATTTATTTCCTTTTTACTTATTAACGTCCTATTTAGTGAGTGGTACACCTTTATTGCACTACTGATTTTTTTCATTTATTTTTTCATCCATACTTCCATTGCTTTGTATTGTAACTGCTAGGTACTTAAAACTTTTAACCTGTTCTATTTGTTTCCCATTTATTTTTACGTCTATCTTTTTGTCCTCCTTTCCTATGACCATCGTTTTAGTCTTGCTCGTATTTATTAACATTTTACGTTTTATAAGTTCTTTCTCCCACAACTCTATATTTTGTTGTTTATTTTCTGCACAGATCATCTGCAAATGCATATTCTGCTAGCTCTATCATCTTTAATTTTCTATATCTTAATTGTGATTCCATATTGCGTGTTCTGACATGTATAAACTCTCTATGCTTTTTCTGAGCTTATTATTTATACCTCTTCTTCATACTTTTCCAGACCACTTTTCTAGGGATGTTAACAAATGCGTTCTCTAAGTCCAAGAATGCTAAACAGATTCCTTTTTCTTTGCCTATCTTTTCAGCCATTTATTTAATCGTAAATATAAGGTCCTATGTGCTTCGTCCTCTTCCAAACCCGCTTTGTGCTTCGTTCCAACTTTTCTCTTAATCTTGCTTCGATCAGTCTTTCATAAACCTTTGCTACTACACTTAACAACGTAATTCAATCCAAAAAGGTGTAAAAAATATAGGTTCAATACGATAAGGAGTGGAGAAAACTACAAAGAGAAAGCAGCATGAAGAAAAATGTTTCAAGACCAATTTGACAGACGTTTATAGTAGGTTTTATTACAGATATACCTTAATCGAGGAAACTGGTAACAATCATGGCCACGGCGCATACAGTATCGTTTGAGTATACCGTCTTCCTTAATATACCACCGCCCAAGTAAAGGACTGTCTCGTTAATAAAGTTGATTTATTATAATAAATCGTGGGTAGCTTTGAGTAAAACAAAATCATCATTCTGACATTTATTATTGTTGGTTTGTGTTAATTTCCGATTCAAAACAATGAAACGATTAGAATAAGAAAGCTTTGCAAAAAGAGTTGTTCAGCATTATGAACAATACGGTAAATCAGAGTGTGTTCAACACTAAACGAGAGGGAGTTAGGAGAACCACCATCTATAGAATAATAAAAAGGTGCAAAAATACCGGAAGTGCAGAATTCCGAAAAATTCCAAGAAAGTCCAAGGTCCCAAGAACCCCGAGGAATACAAAACGGGTAAAAACAGCGTTTACGAAAATACCATCGATTTCTATGAGAAATGCAGCAACATAGTTGGATCTGGACAAATTAACGGTGTTTGGGATTAAATTAAAGGCATTTTCAAAATTATCAAAGACCTAGAAATACGTGCCAAAAGAGGATGTCAAAAAGTGTATGAGAAAACGCTACGAAAAACTCTCATCATAGACGATGAATCGTATGTGGCTGCCGATCCAAACGATGTTCCTGGTAGGCAATATTTCCATGCATGTAAGTACAGACGTAAATTATGCTGATAGAGTGAAGCCCGAAGTCAAATTTTTCAAAAAATATCTTGTTTGCAACGTTTCGATGCTTCCATCTCCCATGGTTCCATAAACTCAAAAATTTATGTTAGGAAATGCGTAAAAAAGCGATTCATCCCCTTTTTTAATACACATTACAATAAAGATAATATAATTTTTGTATGTGGCAACCTTTTATTGCAAATTCAATCCAACTCATCAACTCTAATGCGCCTCTTTTATAAACTACTAAAATAAGATTTACAGTGGGATTGGTCCATATAATGTCAAAAGATGCTTCAGAACTGTGAAAAATCCCTTGTCTTAGCACATTTTATTTAAGCTACACAGAATCGTTAAATTAACAGTAAATGCGTTAGAGAGTATCGAGCTTTCACCTCAGGAGTATAAAATTGTACTACTACTAAATAAAGTCTGATTCAAAAGTAGGGACTTGCCATTATTTTTGTTGTACATAAATTGTTTCTGTAATTTACGGAATTATATAAAAAAGTGGTAGTTATATATCTGTTACACCTGTATCTTAAATACGTGGTAAAATAGGTAGTTAACTTTGACCTAAAGTAAATATGACAACGATTAATTTTATTTCTCTGGACACTTTTTTTTTGTCTGTAATATGTCGTAGTTTGTGTTTTTGGTCGGGCAATCAGCATTATAGGTCTCTGTACTTACAGACCGTACCAATAACCTACGCAGTAGTTAGTAAAGTTACGGCTAGATGACTTATAGAGTTTTCACAAAATAATCCCAGTGCCGTATAAGATTTGTCCACGTCAAAAACTGCTACTTTGTCCTCTGCATCATTTTATTAGGTTTTGGGTCTTTCTATTTCTATTTGGTGATCAGAATCCGATCAGATCAGGACTTTTATCCCATATAATTTTTTAGTTAGCTTACTCATACAGGTTATTATAATGATGTGTATGAAATGGATCTGCCACTGAAAAATAATCTAATAATCTGCTTGAAAAAACAATGTAATCATAGCATGTTCTGGAATGACAAATGTTTTACTGCAAGCAAGTTGTGGTAAACTGTACTTACAGATACAGGAAAATGGACGTTTTCTTCCAGCAACCTTCAATTAACGCTGAAAGCTACTAACCTGAAACAAAAATGTTACATGTCAACTATGAGCATTGTGTTTAAACTAACAAAACAAGTTTGCCCTGTTTACAGAATTAAAAAGTCATTCAGGTATAACAGTAATATCTTCTCACACATACCTCTGAGCAATTACGTTTCAATTAAGTATGTTTGAGACATTGCCCAATTAACTGCCAAGTTTTGCCGACCATTTGGCTGGTAAATGTAACGGTTATAATTTGAAACATCAATTATGTGTCGCAGAAGTGTATTAGTTATTATGCCGATTAAATTAAAAAGCCTGAAGACAATAATAAAAAATAAAGCAAAACGCGACCGATTAGTTACATAATTTTTATTAGATTCAAAACATATGTAAATAAATTAGGAGCTAAGTGTAGTTTTTAATTATAATTAAACTATAATGAAAACCCCTAATTGTACTGATTTAGAAAACCTAAATACGTATTTTGCCATCTACAGTACAATTTGGTGGTTTTAAGACAAAAACTTAGTGAATTCGCTCTGTGATACCCTTGAGCATCTATGTAAAAGCTTTCAGTGCAGATTTATGCTTTCCAATTCGTCGATACAAAGGATTTTAGAGAAGCATAAGTGACACGATTACAAATTTTCCTCTGTAAATAACATGGATTCTACATATGCGTAACAAAGAAGTACGTTCTGTAAAAGGTATTAAGACATATTAAAGAAGATCGCATAAATTGTAGAAAACATAATTTGGACGGATTAATTATTGGTTGTTCGGAAAGTAATTTAGTTTTTTTTGTGGAAATGAAAGACAGTTTTCGTATAATACACAAATACTTTATTAAATGATATATTGGCCATTCTGGTCCAACACCTTTTGCTATTTTTCTGGTAGTAACTCATAAAATTTTTGGTCTTTGCTGGCAAAAACTGATCGAGGTGGTTTTTGACCTCCTCATTTGAGGTGAAGGTTTACCGTCTAAAAATTTTTGGAGTGACCGGAACTAATAATAATCTGATGGTGCCAGGTCTGGAGAATATGGGGTGTGGCATTATATCCCATTCAAGCTGTAAAAGCTTTTGGTGAGTGACCAAACTTGTGTGAGGTCTCGCGTTGTCTTGGTGAAACACTACACCTTTCCTGTTGATTAGTTCTGACCTTCATTCAGTTTGTCCAGCTGATGACAGTAGACTTCCGAATTAATCGTTGTGTTATCCGGTAAAAGCTTAAAAAAACACGATTCCTTTAAAATCCCACCAAACATACAGCATCACCTCTTTTTGGTGAATATCGGCTTCGGAAGTGGTTTGAGCGGGTTTATCTTTTTTGCTCCATGACCTCTTGCGTTTGACGTTGTTGTATACAACCCATTTTTCGTCCCTAGTGCGCTTCAAAAACGGATCATTTTCGTGACGTTTGAGAAGCAAATCGCAGGCGTCGATGTATGGGTTCCCCCCATACATCGAGCTTCGAGGATAATCCCAGGCCATTGTAGTGGTTGAATTTGATCAATTTAACCCCAATCCGATCTCACGTGTTGTTATTCGCCGGTTCGCATCAACTAATGCCTTTATCGCGTCTTCATCAGCTTCAACCGGCCTTCCCGAACGTGGCGCATCTTCGACATCAAAATTGGTATTTGCCATGTGTTTATATTTATTAAATTGCATATTAATAGGTAGCATCTAATCCACAAAACAGCTGTGACAGCTTATAAATTCGAAAAAAAGGGATCGTAAGGTGTATTTTTAATATTAAAAATGTGAATATTTAAAGGGACCGCCAAAACGCGAACATATTGGCCGTGACGTCAGGTGTGTCTTGTAAATGGCCGCTTGTTTACATCTGGGGTCAGCGCGTCACGCGTCAGCCTCAGCCCGTCAATTTATCAGTTTGTTGTTTGCGTTCATTTTGTGACAAGTGAATTAAAATACGCCAAGAAAAAGTGAAACTTAGACTTATGACTTCTGAAGGCATGTTCATTGTTATGGATTTGTTTACAGCGATGAGCGGTTCAACGCGGAGATGAGGAACGTAAAAGCAACAGCATAAGTGAACTTTTTATCAAATTAACGTAGCATTGATCACAGTGGCTTGTTGGAAACATACTATTTGTAAACATAAAAATGTAAGAATCAAAAATGTGGCTAAACTTGACATTTATTTTGAGGTTAAATAAATATAAATTGCATTTATTTTCGGGCTCTTGCGGCTCGTTTCCGTCTGGCTCACAGTCGAATATTTGGGAACAACGTCGTTCTTTATTATAACATTTCACTCTATCAACTTAAAACGCATATAATTTTCACATCCTCTTCAAGCTATAACAAAATGGAAACTGAATGGTAAACACTTATAACTCCAAAATGAATAATAGACTTACAGTAAGAATTAAGATGATCTTCACAACAGAAAAACAAACTTTGCGATTTCGGCATATCACGTCTAGGCCTTAAATAACTTTTCATACTTGATAATCTCAGGAAGGGTTACAAAAATTTTGTTAGCTGTACTGACTGAAGTACTTTTATAACCATGTACAAAACAACATTTGTTTTGTTTTCCATACATAACAGATTTGTAAAACTACACAAATCACTTTTTGGTGCGATCTTACACTGTCCTTTCAATGAAGACCACACAAAAGCTTTTCCAATATAAGAATGATACTACACCATTAAGCAGCACGCTCCCTCGGTAATGTTTACATGACACTTGACGTCACGAGTTGAATAACCTTGGATAGAAGCGTTTTGGCGGTGACTCCTAAGATTCGAATTTCAGACCTGAAATTCTCTACCTACAAATATTTTTTTTTTTTA